>VYXB01007224.1:71876-305446 GCA_013397135.1 Pachyramphus minor | reverse complement strand
CCGGCAGCCGAGCGCTCGGCGAGGGACCGGGCAGCGGGGCCGGCCCTGCCCGGGGCTGGGATCCGCGCCCGGGATGTCCCCGCGCGGCGGCCGCAGCCACGGGCGCCAGGCGAGCACCCGCATTCTGCTATTTTTAGCAAGAGTAAAATGCACCAGAAGAGGAAAAGCTGAGTTTCTCACAGTATGGTGGTCTGCGGGACTTGGAGCTGTGAGATTCACCGACCACCGCGGGAGACAAGCCCCAGGCGATCCCCGCGCGTGCCGGTAGTCCCGGTGATCCGCGGCAGCACGTGGGCAAGTCTCTTAATGTTTCTTTTGAATGCCCTGTATCTCAGCAGTTACACGTGCGTGAAACAACCCCAGCTCATCACAAAGTAGTGCGACCGGGAATTCATTTGGATGCACAAAGTGACATTTTGAGAAAAACAAAAAACAACAACTACAAAACAAAACCGAAAACAAAACCAAAAAAACAACGAAAACTTAGGAAACAAAACCCGTTTCCACTGTAGTACTGGTTGAGGCACAAAGTCTGCAGAGTGTGTTCAGGTAATTACGGGAAAATCAGCTAGAAACAAAAGGAACAGCAGTTGTCGTGCGTTGCCAGCCACAGCGTCGGTTCTGTAGCCTAGGGAGAGAAGCCAGGGACTCATCAACATCTTGTGCTCCATCTGCGGCATCAAAAAATTGCAATCATATGAGAGCCTGTGCACTGAGCCACAGGGAGAGAAGGAGGAAAGAATGAAAAGCTTCTTCATATTTGAACAATATAATGTAAACAAACTGAATGAGCATGTGAAGAGGTTTGTATTTCATAAAGCACGAAAACGTCCTCTTTGGCAGGGTTTATATTGCTGCCCTCTGCTGCTGGGAACCTGAGCGGTGTGTCTGCCTAACGCGCAGAAAAACGGGCTATTTCCGATAAAAATCTCTGATTACACATAACAGTACTGTGGCCAAGAGTGAGATACGTAGTTCAGAAGTGAAGAAAGGGTGAGGTCCTCGATTCTGTGAGAGGCAGGGGATGACAGTTCTCGACCTTCTAGTGCCAGGTGGATGGGATGACTCACATCAACAGTGCTCTCTGTCTGTATCAGCCAGGGGACCCTCCGTAGGCTCACTTCTGCCCACAGCCAGCAAGGTGATCTGCCATCCACGTGTCAGCAAAGTCTTAATTGGAATAGCTCTTTATTTATACTGCTCACAAATCATCAGGAATCACTATCCCTCGCCAACAGTGTTAAAGGTCAAAGGAAATTTTGTCAGAACGTCATGGTGAGGAGTGCACTTCTGTAGCAGGGTCTGACCTTGAAGCTCCGACTGGCCACAGTGTATAGTGTACTGGCATAATTTGGGATGACTATGATCTTTTAAGTTGTCACTGAGAGGGCAACTGCATGCTGTAATCCCCTGTGTTTGTGGGCAAGCCTTTCATCTAATTTGGAAAATAATTTATTCATTAGCTTGGTTTTGACAGACTACTTACCTGGAGTAAAGTTCATATCACCAGTGTGTAAAATTGAATCTATGGCTATGCAGCTGCTCTTACTCACAGTAATTCAGAGTTGATTATCTCTTAATGACGTCTGGAATAGTGAGAGGAAATGGATACAACCCAAAGGGGTTGGACTCCAAGGCAATGTCTCCAGAATAGGAGGATGATAGACAATATAAAATCTTACCTGTGAATTTGCCTTGGGAAAACTGGCTCAGTTATCACAGTGAGCATATTAACCACGGGCAGCAACTAATTCCTTATGAAACCTTTCCTTGGAAATTACTTTGCATACATAGAACTTCTAAGCCCCTTGTATTCACAGAGTTTGCTGGTGTGGGACAACGCATCCCTGTCTCCAAAAATTGCTTGCATAAAGCTCTTCTTCTGCATTTCCCTATGTGGAAGCTTTCATGGCTCTGATTTTACTACCTCAAACAGCTTGTACATGCTGAGGTAGGAAAAAACCCTACACACGGGCAAACAGCAGGCATTAAGTAAATGAGCATTCAGTGCATTACCCAAACAATACAAAGCGGCCCACAAACCACACCTAAACGACACAGGAGAGAGGGATGGAATGACTGCAAGCAGTATGGAAGGGTGGAGTGGCTTCTGAAAAGGAAAGAGCAGCAGCCCTAGCTCTCTTTCTTTGGAAGAAAGGAACATATTTTTAGAAGCAGTTGGCGCAGCCTCTAAACCAAACCACAAGTATTTGTCAGTGAATGTACAGCATTTTCAGCCATTTCCTGTGATGAGTAAAATACCCAAGAGACTGGGTGGAAAGCACAAAATACTGCAAAAGTAACAATGGTGTTGACATAGTTTACTCCACAGAAGGACTTGCATGACGGCTTTAGGGCATCAGAAAAACACTTAAAATGCTGCAGGGTAGTTGCTCTCTCTTATTAGCATAACACACCCATTTATTCATGTTCATAACTGATGACAAACAAGTATTACAACATATTAGGATGTTTTCCTTTATGTTTGCTTACGTATAGCAATGTAAAGTTGTTGTTCAAATAATGAGTCACATGGCAGTTGGGGTGGGAGGAACAGCATTTCTTGGCAGAGAAACATTTCTGTGCAACATACCAGTGACAAGTCTTTGGCACGACAGATTTCAACATTGGGACTTATCAGCATATTTTTTGTGTTGTTTTATAGCTACTAGAAGTTGTACATTGCTTGACAGAAAGCTTTTGTGGGTGGTGGTAGGAGTTGCTACAGAACTCTCAGTCAGTGAGTAATGAAGAACTATAAACTCTAAATGCTGATGTCAAAGCAGCTTATCTTCAGGAGCACTAGGACAATGATCACACTGGCAAACCAGGCTAACTTCCTGTCCTGTATTCACGTGGAGATCACATGGACTTTTAACCTGGCATTTCACATTCTCTCTGCTGCGTATTTTGGATTTTACCTTTTGTCTATTTTGGCTCCACACCTGGGCACAGACCAACTACCTCCACAAAGAAGTGGGACTTTGTGCTACTGTATCACTTCTGACACCCTGTTGCATTAAGGTAAATTTTTCTGTTGCATTAAATTTGGCAGAAAATAAACCCTCTTGCATTCCAACTGGCCTCACTTATCAAAGGGGTTAGGGGAAGCTGGGCTAATTCTGAGGGATAACCAATGTAACACTAAGGAACAGAAATACAGGGCCAATGTGGCACTATAATTCCAATCACGTTCAATAAGAACTACCATGTTTTTGAATTCACAAATAGTCTGGTCATGCCCGGAATGAACTCTCAAGGCTGGCCTAGAAGACCAGTCCTGTTCAATAAGTCTCACAGCTGGGTACAAAACAGTGTAGTTTATCGAGCAACAGACATGCAGGTTCATATCTATGGTATTGGATTGTCAGTGATAAATATACTGTCTACAGAAGCACATGTGAATACCTAAAGTATGAATAATGCAGCCAGTGACAAATACATTAAATTGTGACTATATAGCTCTAAAAGTATGGTCAGAAACACAAGTTTGCTCTCTGAATTTCCCGAAGAAGCACTTGGTATAGCCAAGCGTTCAAGTCTTACCCAATAGGCACCCGTGTGGGACGGAGGATAGGTAGAGCCTGTCAACTACCCCAGGATACCAAGGTGGAATCTCCTCTGACCTCTTTCCCCACTTAAGCTATAAATATATATTTTCCTTTGAAGGAGGGAAAAAGGTAAAGTTATAGTTGATGTAATTTCACATTTAGGTAGAGTTTGAGTAACTTTAGCCATTAGTGTATGTGGTGGTGAGAAAGGTAATAGGTACTTTGGAGTTAACGAAGCAAAGTTCAGCTTTTGGTCACCATTTGGGTCATTCCCTTGGCTTAGTTTCCATCGGCTGCATTGTCTTCAACAGAGCATGACCCCAAAACCTCCATGCCACTCCATCCTTTGTTTCATGTCCCCCTTAAACCAAGCTCTTTCAGGGTTCCTGCTCCTAAGGTGTGCAGGAATTTGGCCCTGGTGAACTGTAGCCAACACATGCACTCTTGTTCTTGCTGAACGTCGTTTTTCAGTATTCTCTCCACACACCCCTGGCCCCAGAATGGTTCCATAGTTAGCCACTTACTCTTCACTCGAGTTCTGACTCATGGGCAAACGTCGATATTTTAATACTCCAAGGACATTAGAAATTTAAGCAAAGACAGATCACAAATTAATTAATTTTAGGATTTTTTTTTTGTGCCAGTCTGTTTCCATGTGAAGAGAAAAATGATAGTTCATGTCCCTTTTTTATTATCTTTTAAATTTGGAATTTCCTCTCAAACTGGAAGTTAGCAAATATCCCAGAAGACTGCAGTCAAATACAGATTGCACAGTGTAAATAGACAGAGCGTTAACAACATCCATTAAATCAACTGGTGTAAACCAAGCCCCTTACACTTGTATATTCTTGTGAGAACAGGAGCCTTCAGCACACAAGATATTTAAATCTGGATGTCTAACTCCCAGTATCACTTCTGGAATCACAGGAAGCATATGCAATTGGGAACAGAGAAAATTTACTTCAAGTTCTCTACTAGACACAAGATACTGCCAAAAAAGCCTCAAATCTCTGTAGCTTCTGCAGTTGACAGAAGCAAGCCTAACAATGGAATGTGGGACCAAGGTTAGCAGACAAAAACCTACATAAATTCAAATGGAGTTAAGTCAAATTCAATTCAAAGGGAGTTAAGCCACTACTAACCAGCTGAGGCACTGCTCCACTTATTTGTGAGCAGAACAGACTGTATCACAAACACTAGACATATCAGGGCAGTGGTTCTTGCATCAGCAAGGTTAGCAGCTATGCAGCAAATATAGTTTCTAACTTGTCTCAATTTTGCCACTAGAACAAACTATTGAATTTATTTTGTTTCTTTGAGAAATATTCCCTGCTTTCAGCTACATTCTTCACAACGTATTTTAAAGTGCACTATTCTGCACAGCTCTCTTTTCCCAAGTGTCTTTACAGTACTTAGTGACTTATTTGAGTTAGGAAGATACGTTAATATGGAAACAGGAGGCTGCAAACTGGAGGAGTGCAAAAGTATCTTTAAGAGAACGGAAAAAAAAGAACATTGTTGCTCCACTTGTAAACAGAAACAGACACTTGCTCATACAATGTCTCTCTCCAGATGAGAGAAAACAGTGGGATTGCTGAGGCCTCACACTGTTTGGAGCACTGCACCTACCAAGCACACACCACTTGTAAATCCCATGCAAGCTACAAGTGATGAGAATGAGTCTAAAATTCAAATTAATTGTATCTGGTATGTTAAAATTAGAAGCCATTTCTTACCTGTAAATCTTCATGTTATTCATCCATGAGAATTTGATTAATGTAAATGAATTAAAGAACACAGACTTGCCATTCCTGATAAACTTGCACAAGAATAACAACAAGTCCAAATGTCTCCCCACATTTTGAAACGAAAGATACTGTTTTGCATATATTTTATGCTCTGTTTCAACTGGGAAAAAAATCAATATCCAGCCACTTTTTAAAAATAAATCTATGAAACTTAATTAGGTTTATGACTAATACTACATATAAGCAGCATTTTTAATCTTTTTTAAGTCAGCAGCTGAACAAGACTCATAATTTATGCAAAGATTAATCTATGCTGTGAACTCTGTGGACCAAGAAAAGGTTTACTGACTGTATTATGGCAGTACCTAGAGATTGCTGAACTGCAGGCAGGCAGTTTCCCAGGGAGTCTGAATGTTCCTAGGGGAAAACACTGGATGTTCTGGAGCAGCAACGAAACAGAGTGTGATTGAGGAAAGTGTTGACTTCTGCTTTGAAAGTGTGAAGGAAGCAGCGGCAAAATGGAAAGCTGCAGGTTTAGGAGTATGCAGTGCTAACTTTTGTAACTAATGGCAATGCCCGCATTGACACTCAGGAGGAGATCAGGGGAAGCCAGGGCCCAGGCAAATCAGGATTTGTAGCCAAACCTCCTGTGTCCAACACCAATGGACTGCATTTTTTTCCTAGATCCTCTCTGGAATCCTCTGGATACATAGCAAGACAGCTGTTGATATATAACATTCCATAAACTTTTTACTATTAAAATTATTCCTTGTTCCCTTCCCACCACAAATGCTGTTTTGCTATTCTGATTTCCCTGAGACTCAGTAGTCTGGAGCTACACTTTCAACTCAACTAGTCTCCCTGCTCCTAAGCACGCCAGCTTTGTGAAACAATTTGTTTGCATCTAGTCTTTTAAGGGATGGGAAACATATACTACACCAAACAACTTTTATATGCCAGTGTTTAAAAGACTGTGAGCCTAGGAAAAGTCTTTAGTTTTACTTTCCTCCTTCCATGGAACACAGATCTTAAATCATTCACCACAGCAGTCAAGCATGAAACTGCAACAGAGCACAGATCAACTTACTCAGATTGAGTGTCTCAAACTAAAGTACAGTGACAGAAAGCAGCAGCAAAGGTGCACCTTTGCCTCCTTGTGTCTCCCAGGACTAGCATCGATTGAAAACTAGTATCTAAACAAAGAGCAAAAGGGCTACTGACAGCAAAGGGAGTCCAAGGATGATTCAGAGTGATCTGAGCATCACTGTCACAGGGAAAGTGATTGTTCTGAAACTTAGAGCTTTTTTCCCCTGGGGTGAAAGTGCTTTTGTTTGTTTGTTTTAAATGAAGTCAAGCTGGTTATAAAGCAGGCCTTTATACAAGCCCAGCAACTGCTACAATTAAATGACACACAACTTTCAGGGCCAAGTTCTTTATCCTGCAAGTTGCTAGCTACGTCTAAGGAGGGTGGGGACCAATCTCAGCTTCCAAAGGGTATCAGCAAAGGAGGAATGCTACTATGAACTTCTGAGGAAGAGTTTAGAGTACTCAGGATTAAAACTTCAATCACTGAATTGCAAGAAATTAACAGGAAGCATTAGAAAGCATGCAATTATTTCAATGGGAATTTAGGAAAGGTGCATATGCATGTATTTGTGGGGAAGCTGCCTATTCTATGAAAGAACTGCTCACCCATCCATCATTAGTAATCCTGACCAAACAAAACTGTATGTTTGTGTGATGCAGTTATGAGCATTAAAACCACTCTCTCAGTTAGTTCACATGTTCTTAGATTTTCAAGAGATACAGGTTTTCATACTTCAAAAAAGGAGAGTAAAAACATTTTAGAATATCAAACCCCCCCAAACTTCCCTCATCTTTATACTGTTATTTCTGGTTTTACAAGTTTCTCTTTTTAAGTAAGTGCAGAAATCTAAAAATTCAAGTTTCTGGGCTCCCCTTTAAGAATTTGTATTTTTACCTCCCACAAGTGATACTTTGACTCTGTTCTTGATCTGAGTCCACACATTACAAATGCAAGTATGCCAACACACCCACTCCTCCTCTCCCATTTTAAATTTTTGCTAGATCTTTGACTCTAATTTTATTCATATCATATAAAAACTCCCCTGAAAACCAATATGATCAAACATATTCCTGCTGCACTCATGGACACTTTTTCAGAGACCTTAATATACGGGGGATCTCACAATTTACACCTGTGACATCAGGATCTGTGGTCAGCATGCATTCATTTCAGAAACTCAGTTTGAGATCCCTAACTTTTCACAGTGATTTTTGCAGTATTTTGTATTTTCCAATGACACATACTTTTTGCTTCATTGACTCTAATTACAATTTCAAGGACCAAGAACTTTTCCAAGTCAGACGTCAAACTGCATAAAGACAAACACTCAAACAGCAGCAGTGAGCGCTACTGAAGACTGTACTCTAATTTTCCACATTTCCTTCCATAGAGAAGATTTAAAAAAAAAAAAAAAAAAAATCCAAGGAAGGCATATTGAAGGGCTGATGCTGTCCTCCTGCAAGCAGCTTTGTTTGTTTGAATCAGGGTACACCAAGAAAATTGATGCCCACGCCATGCACTGAGCATGTAGGCCTTCTGGGGAAGAAAAGATGTCATGTCATAATGAAAACTTTGGTTTGACATGCTATGCACGCAATTTTGAAAGTTGTTCAGCCAAAAACTAACATTTCTGGAGTGTTCTAAGTCACAACTCCGAGAACATTCCTTCAACAACTTGCATCTGTGCTTGTTTCCTCAGAAGTCAATTAACAAAGAACTTCATGACTCAAATTCACATTGATTCTTGCACAAACCACCTTGGACCAGAATGTGACTCTGGTAACTTGTGCAGGGAGTGAGTGTAAGATCACAAGCTGGTTGCTCTTCACCATAATGTGGTCACTAAGGTGATCAGTGGCACAGAAGGCCAAGACACACTGCCACTACATTCTCCCCTAAAAGCTTTGAGGACTCATTTCTGTGCCTATTTTGCATGTGTCACTAAACTTTAGCCCTTTCAGTCCTACCTCATGCATTTTATTTTTTTTCATGATTTTTCCTTATTTTTTACCTCAAACTCTTCTATTCCCAATTTTGTCTCCAGTGGTTTCTGCTGTCAGTGCCATCAGACCTAGTTGCTACAGTCTTACCACTGCTCCTTGTCAGCTCGATTGTCTCTCCCGTCCATACTCAAGTATCCCTTAGATACTTACACATCTGGTCTGACAAGCTCCCTGCTCTGAAGGGACAGTGACTGGAATACACTTGGAAAGAAGACACTGCCCCATCCATCCACAGAATCAACCACTGTAGCTGTCTGCATCATATGAGAAGTACAGTTCCCTTCTACCTGAGTCCCAGCCTCCCACACCTTTGCACACTCTCCCCTTACTTTTGTTACTGGAAACAGACTCTAGTTCGGCCCATGCAAAATCAAAAACAGGGATAGTATCACATATACGGGGGGCGGGGGGGGGGAACAAACAAAAAACCAGCAACACGAACAACCCAGATACTTTTACCTCAATTTAGTTCGTACATATACAAATAATTTTGCAGAACCTCATACCGCAGCCAGACATGGGCAGATTTCCATGCACAATTCCTGTCAAAGATCAGTTCTCAATAAACTTTCAAGCCCTCAAATTCCACACCACAGCTGTCTTCTCAGAGGCAACACACTTTACATCTGCCTCATCCAAATTCAAGTTCTCTTTAGTAGATGATAAACCATTGTGCATCTCCTGTGGAAAATTTTAGTCAAAACAACTCCAATGGGCATAAAAACTGGAAAGCTTCATTCTACACAAGAAGATATGAGATGAGGGTCATTTTATTCTGCACAACATTTTATACATGAGACTAGAAACATCTTTTTACAAATACCATTGGTTGCAATGACTAATTTTACTTTAGCTATTCACTTTTCTTCACCCCTGCTTTAAAATAACTATTCTGTGAAAGAACTGCTCACCCTCTAAAAGTGCAACCTCTGCACTTCCACAAACATTCAGTATATAGCTAAGAATTACACTCAATATTTTTACAGTAATGAGAGCTTATTTATATTAAATTACATTGATAACACTAGCAACTAAAGACGAAATTTTCAACAAAAAGTTCCCAGACTCCCAGAATGACTTTCAGATTTGTCAAGTAAAGATTAAGCAACAGCAATTCATGTGATTTCTGGTTGCAGCATTGGTTAGACTACAGTGTCTTTCCAAACGAACATTACAAAAGCTTAAAAATGTTAAAATGTATACACATACTCCCAGAAAAAAAAAAAGAAAGACTAAAGGATGTGTGGTGAGAGAAATAAAATCTTTATTGAAATACTGTATTACCAATATATAAGTATATAAAGTAAGATATTTAAAACAAATCTTATTAAGCTTCTCCATAACAATTCCATCTATTTTATAAATAGTGATGTGTGCAAAACTCTTGAATTTTGACTTGAAGAAATAGCTCATGCTGCTGAAACATGGAGAGGAGATGAAATGGCCAGTGATATTTATTAAAGTTGAGGAAAATTTTTGTAATATGAGGTGTATTTCTCAAAATTACATATCAAAATAGTGTATCCAAAATTATATAGAAGAGGTAAAGAATTCCGAAGTGCTGAACTGAGAAGAACTGAGAAGATGTAACCGAGACAACAAGCACTCAACCCTGACCCTGCCCTTTTCGCACAGTGTGTAACTCGGGGCTCACTCCTCGCCTGACCGGAGCTGCCAGGGCCCCCTCGTGGTCACCACAATAAACTTTCAAGCCCTAGTTTGATAATCGGAGCTGGTCTTGACCCACTGCATCCACACGTTCTCAAAACAAGCCAAGCCAAGGAAAGCACCCCTGTATACAGAGTGTATACAGAGTGTGCCTACAGATCTTAACTGGGGCACAAGAATCTTTCTTACAGGCAGAGACTGCCCCGGGGTTTTCCAACCCTTACGAAAGCCCAGAGACACCTTCAGCATTTTAAGTCAGTAACAATTTGTACAAATTACCACATACCATTTGGAAACTCAGAGCCCAAGACACTTCCTGAAACACTGGACAAAAGTGAGTGCACAGGAAGCAAAGAACATGCATATAGTTACAATCCCAGTCCCCAGCCTTCTATGGCTCAGGACTTGATACCATAATGGTATCTTTAATATTTAGCAGATCAAGTTTTTCTCTCCTGAGTTTGTCCAGTCTTTTTCTCAGACTCAAGAAAAGATTTTTACATTCCTAAGTCCTGGGTTAAAAGAGGCAAGAGGTGTTCTCATTAGAGGTGGTATTTCTCAGCTCTGCATGTAAATAGATGTATATAAAATTATGCTTCCTCTGTAATATTGAAAGACTCAAGCACCACTACCATCTGCAACTAAGAAACAAGGATCAGGCAGAACAGTTGCAAGCAGCTTGCTTATCTCAAAGAATAACTCTGCTCCTCTATTACAAAGGTCGTGCTACATGTCCTTGCTTCAGGACAGTGTCACAACTCACAAAGCAGAGTGACAAGAGGAACAAAGAGAGATCAATATCAAGAAGCAAACTTGAAGTCTAAAGAGTGCCTCTTTTAAAGGTCCACATTCAAGCCTGAACATGATCTTGCACTCTTCTTGTTGAATTTGGGGCTCAGACATTTTTCCTTTACCCCTCTCTGCCAAAGGCATCCTTACATGATTTAAGTCAAAAAACTTCCTTAGGTCACGTTTATCCCCCATCAGTTAAACTGATGTAGGTAATTTTGTACATATTCTTCACCTCTGTCCTTTATGAAATGGACTGTTGTATTTTAAAGCTATCACAGACACTGTCTTGGGAATAGATTATAAATCCACAAATATTATGTAATTACCTGTCCAGTTCAGAAAAAAACTTGCTTATAGATCTCCAGATTATATCCAAAATGGGAAGTTACATACAGCTCAAATTCCAAAATGTTAATTTCCCACAGGACCTGATTTTCTACACCAGTAAAACCCCCACAACACTTGTACATTTCTGCTGCTTGTTGCACAACTTTTTCAAACTAGCTCATCCTCAAAATAACCAAGAATTTTTCACAGATGTGTCTTCAGTGTTAAGCCCAGAATTACAGGCGCATTTTAAGCATTCAAAATGCTCTCAAAACAGAGGATATGTTGGTGCTGCCAAATGTTACCTTTATGGTATGCTGAAATTACTTACCTGGCACGCAGACCAGGAGCTCAAGCCATCCCACAAAAAAACTTCAAAAAACAGAAAAAACCCGCCTAAGTAGAGCTCAATTGTTAGGGCACAATAAGGGACTTCATTTCCAGTCACTATCACAAGTCAAAATGAGACACAGATATCGGGCTTGAACACGAAGAGGTGTCCTGTTCTGATAAACTGAAATGAGACTTTTCTTTCTCACCAGCTAACTTAGCTCTCCTCTTCTTAAAAACAAAAATAAAAACCTTTTTGCTGACAGTATCATTCTTTGATGTCCACCTCCTTATACATCATGTAAGAACATCAATCCATTAATTTATAACTAATGATTCCGTTCAGCAGCAGAATGACTGAAAGTAAACTAACTTAGGACTAAAAGCGAGCATTTAAGCCCTGCAGTTAAATACTGGTGCTTTTATTAGTGTTTTCAAAATGAGGTAACAGGTCTTCTAGCAGGAACATCATCAAACTGTCAGGAGTCTTATGGGAGTTCCATTAACATTTCTTCTGAACAGATGATTTAAATCATTCTCTGGAAAATACAAGAAGTTTCACTTAGACTGATAGAAGACAGGACCTAGTGACATAATAATCTCTGTGTCTAGAGTGTACATGGGCTAATTGTTCTAAGTCTTATCACCAGTGTTTATCAAAAAAGTGTTTATCCACTAATAGACTGCTGCATATTGCATAATCTAAAAGTATTTGACCACACTGTGTATATACATATAATATTAAAAACCATTCTGTTAAGCTTAATATTAGCTCACAGGTCAATCTCACAAAACTACAGTGAGTAACTACGAATTCAGGTACCTCTATTTAGCACAGACTTCTGAGCAGCTTTCTAACACTTATAGCAGTTTTTCAGTGTTCAGCAGACATTACTTTATTTGCCAAACAATATCAGACTGCAGAATTGCTCTTACTGTTGGTCGATCAATAATGACATGGGATAAGTCATTATCTCCGTGGCAACAGAATGGCAGCTGTTGGAGGAATATTGCGCATGTTGCTGCTGCTCCTCTGACAGGCAATGCCTCGGCTTCCTCACACAGGTGCTCTCTCTGCAAGCCTGGTGTGCCCAGGGTACCAACAACCAAGGGCACCTCTTCGACTACAGAGGATTAAACTACAGCTGTGGTTGGTTATGTTATACTGGAAAGAGCTTATCCTCACAAAGGTTTGTTACACTCGAGTCTGGTGTCCTTGTGTCACTTACTTCTAACAAACCATCCCCTTGTAGAAATACCTGGGACAAAATTCAGGGAGGCAAATACTAGAGCCCTGTTCATAGCTGAATATTTTGTTGAAAGAAAGCATTCAGTTGTCTTTAAGAATAAAAACATATCTTTCCTTTTAATCAATTTTGATTTCATTTCACTCTGACTCCCTGGCATCTAAAACTGACAGGAGTCTTTGATTAAAATGACAAAACAGACCACTTGGGCTGTTACACAACACTAGTTGTGTCTTGTATATTGAAACAGTTCAACAAATAGAAAAGCAGACATTTGCTCCTTTACAGCAGTTTCATCTAGCACAAAGTGGACATATTGTTCGTCATATTGCACAACCTTCACCGTGTTAATCACAACACATTAACCACAAAAAGCAAACACTTCTCTGTGTCTTTATCAACATGACTGACCCTGGCTTGTGATGTTCTGCCGAAATCAAAATGAACTGACACACAAAATACACAGTGTTCATCAGCTACACAACACATGAATTTGGCCTTCAGATTAACCGCAGAAAGTATTTCTTCACAAATATATCTACTTTCAAATACTGCAGCAACACTTTCATTATTCATAAGCTATTCACATGGGATGACAAAGTGCAAGTTTGGCACAATTCCCTTTGGAATATATTCTAATTAAATTTAAATAAAAGGCAACAGAAGTGATGCCTGAGGGCGATTTCATAAAAAGTAAAACAAAGTTGTCACTCAAGTACCATCCGGATACCACAAAACAAAAAAGCTAGGCAAGCAGTCTTCTGAATGCTGAAGACAAGCTGATCTTGTAAAGCTCTCACAGGGGCAGATCTGGATGGAAAAAATTCTTTTCCTTACAAATGCAAGTAAAGACAAATGGCCATTAACATACCAAAACTATGGACATTACAGCTACAATGGAAATTAATACTCAGAAATACATGTCGACTTGTTATTTGTGAGAGACTGTATTTCAGTACAGAGGAAAACTTCTCAACTTTTTTCTTTTACTTACAGGACAGGCCCTGTTGCTTTAGGAGACCTCCATGCTCTGCACCAAGTTCTTGGAAAGAATATGGGATCTGCCCAGGAGCTCAGACACAGCTGGCTGCACACACCATCTGCAGGACATGCTCCAAATCCAGCACTTCCCTGGCCAACGCTGGGCAGTTCAGCCCTTGTTCCAGCACCGACTGAATCACCCTTTTGCACGGGTAGCCACGCAGCCCAACCTCGCTCCCATGTGTCCATCCTGCTGCCAATCCTTGACAGTTGCCCCGGGGACAGACCAGGCTGTGCAAAGCTGCTCGAGCCTCCTCTCCCAGCACTAAAGCCGAGCATGCAACGAACGGCTTCTTCCTTAGTGACACAAATCGCCCACTTCATCCCATCGAAAAAAAAAAAATCAACCAAAATAGGGCAACCGAACGCAGTCAAATCGAGCCCTGGGCACGGCCAAAGCCAGCAGGGAAGCAGAGCCAGCCATCACTTTGTCAGCTGCCCACTTAAAGCCTTCGCTGCCCACGGCGACAGGAGGTGCAGACTGAAAGGTCCCACCGCTGCCAGCCGCACATCCGAACGCGCCCCACGGCCGCAGCCTCGCCCCGCACAGGCGGCCGGTGCACCAGCGCAGCCCCCTCTGCCCGGATCTCCCTTAGCCGTTGAACATCCCCGGCTCCAGGGAGCTCCACCACATCCTGCACCAACAAGGGCCGGCAGGACAGGCCCCAAACCCAACCCAGAGCTCCCCGCAGGCCCCCGGCGCGCCCTCCTGGCTCTGAAGGGTGCGGCTGACCACAGCGGCGGCCGCCTCGCAAAGCCTCCCCGCCCCCCGCGGAGGGTACAGGTGGTTTAGGAGGGAAAGGGTGGCACATCCATCCCCCGGCGGAGAGGAAAGGCGGCACATCCTCCCCATGGAGGGCCTGGGCGGGGGCAGCCGCCCCTCCATCCCCGACACCCCAAGCAGCGATGGCCTCCACGCCTCCACCCCCCCCCCCCCCCGGAAGCGGAAAAAGCCTCACGCCAATCATGTGCCCCTTTCGGATTTTCCTATAAAAGCCCCGCCCCTAGAGCAGTCTGACCAATCGCGTCCGCAGGGAGGGCGGGATCAACCAACACGGACTAGATTGACAGCTCTCTCCCCCAATGCGGTCACAGTGGCTCGGGTTCCTCCGCTAGGAAGGAGAAGCCGCCGCGGGGTTGCTGGGCGGGATGAGTTTTTCTGTGTCCTCACGCTATTGGCTGTCGCCGCTGATTGGCGGTACCCTAGGCCTATCAGAGGGGGCGCTCGGCGGAGGCCTGTCCCTGTCCCNGCTGGTGCGGGAGCACCCGGTGGTGGTGTTCATGAAGGGCAGCCCAGCGCAGCCGCAGTGCGGGTTCAGCAACGCCGTGGTGCAAATCCTGCGGCTGCACGGCGTGGAGGATTACCGCGCCCACGACGTGCTGCAGGACCCCGACCTCCGCCAAGGTCAGCGCCGCGATGGGCCGGGGTCACCCCTGGGCGCCGCCTCCGGCCCGTGCCGGCCCTGGCTCTGCTGTGGGGGCAGAATTCCCTGTGGGAAGGGCCCCCGGGAGGTCGGGGCTGCCTCAACGCCCCTGGCCTCAGGCAGTGTGGGAGCCGCGGGGCGGCCCCTGCCCGCTGGTGCCACCTGTGACTTGGCTCTGGTCGCTTTTGGGTGGGTTGGGTCGAGTCTGGGGTCTTTTAACGCGGAGGCCCAGATCGCGGTCAGAAGGGCAACAGAGCTGGGGAAGGGTATGGAGCACGTCCTATGGGAAGCGGCTGAGGGAGCTGGGAGGCGTTCAGCCTGGAGGAAGGGAGGCTCAGGGCGGGCCTCTACGACTGCCTGAATGGAGGTTGTAGGCAGGTGGGGATCGGTCTCTTCTCCCAGGCAACAAGCGACAAGGACAAGAAGACATAGTTTAAGCTGCGCTGAGGGAGGTCTAGGATGTAGAATTTCTTCGCCAAAAGGGTGATTCGAACTGGAGTGGGCTACCCAGAGAGGTGGTGGAGTCACCGTCCCTGGAAGTGTTCAAGGAAAGACTGGATGTGGCACCAGTGCCTGGTCGAGTTGACATAGTGGTGTTGGGCCATAGGTTGGACTCAATGATCTCGGAGGTCTTTTCGGACCTGATGGATTCTGTGATTCTGTTTTAGTGAAATTTGAAGCATGGCACAGAGATGTGCCATTGAGGTTGCCCTGCCCAAATACCCAAGTTTGGTTTATGTGACCCTCCCCATGTCCAAAACATCCTGGTTATCAGCTGAACACAGTTTTGTGTGCGGGGTGACTCTTTGAGATCAGGCTCTTCCTGCCATGCTGCCTTTCCTAGTTCATAGATACAGAGCTGTGTTAGAGACCCCTGAAATACTTTGTTATCAGGTTTTGTCTTTCCTGTGAACAGTATGGTGAAATTTCACGTATGACTTGGACTGGTACTACTTGATTCCCAGCTGGTACTGCCTCTGGGGTTCTTTTGATAAAGTAAAAAGTTATGCTATCATTTGCACAAGAAATATTTAGTAATAGTTTCACTATTACTGCTCAGGTGGTACTAGCTATTTTGTATAAGAGCTTTTTCCCAGTTGTGGGAACTCTGTTCTGGTAATGCTTGTCACTTTTCCCTCCTCTGACTCTTGATGTTCTATGTGGTTATTTCAAAAAGTTTTAAAACAAAAAAAATATACATGTACATAGTAATTAGTCTTGCAGGTGCATGGCATTAACATTAGAATACACTAAAATGTGCTTTAAAGCCACATGCTGGCATGTATCAGGTGACTTTCTTCTGTGTTTTTGGTGTCGTCTGACCAATTCAGTTGTTTATTAGCTCTTAGCTGAAAGGCTGATTTTTCCAGTCCTTGTTTGCTTTTCAGTGCACAGGTATAATAGTTGGTGTGGTATAAAGGCTTAGTTACTGGACTTTCTGTGTGATGACATCTTTTGTTAATGAATGTTCGTTTTGTTCAAGTAAATCCTTTACTGCCTTTGGCAGGTGAACAAATTATGGTAGTTTTCTAAACTTTATTTATGTATCTGAATTTGTTAATTGTGTGGTTTACTAGAACAAACTCATGAACTAAAAAGGAAGAAACAAAACCTTGAAATCAAACCATCAGCATTTCACTTTTGATTGAGGGGGCTTTTGTGAGCCCTTGAATGAGCGATGCATTTGTAAGTTACAGTCTCTGGCGACTTGACCATGTGAATATATAGTATTTTCTTTGTATGTAGCAGGAACATCTTCCTTCTGAGAACTTTAAATTTTTCCTCCACATGAACTCTGGCTTGTGCCGAGTGTTCCAAGAGCTTGTTGCCCTCCTGGCTACCAGAGCTTTAAATTGGAATTAGTGTTTTGATCCAAACTGTTTGTCTAAGTGATGAATGCAGTTATGGAGCGTACACTTGCACAATATCCTGCTGGTTCCCAGGTGCTTAAAGAAGTTGTTCTGTTCCCTTCCATGCACCAGCTTTGGCATCTGTCCAGCTGTACAGAGGACCAGCTCAGTTTATTGCCTGGAACACTGGGTGTGCAAGTTGAACTAGCATTTTGTACTGTGAGCTGAGTGCCAGAGCCAGCACCAAGAATGGAAGAGCTTGAAGAGCTGGGGAACAACAAAACCACTTTCGAGGCCAGCTGACTGTTGTACTCCTTCAACTGTGTTACCTACTGCACCCTAAAAAGCCTGTATGTACCTGCTTCTGTGGATGGCTGTCTCTGTCAAAGGAGAGGACAGGGGTGCTCAGAGCTGTAGTTCTGTAAGTTGCCAAGTGTAGTTCAGCGGTGACTGCCTGAAGGCCAGGATCTGGCCTCAGGTGCTCAAAAGTGAGCATGATCTGCACTGCAGGGTAGTGAGGGGATGCAGAACCTTTAGCTGTGAAAATATCAGAGACATCAACTAGAGACTGGTGTGCAAGAGGATTGCTGTATGTGAGCTGGCCATCAGCTTTGTAGTCACCTGAACCTAACTTAAAGTCTGGCATATATCTGTGCTTGTACATTTGTAGTAAGAGCAGGCTGTTGGAGACATGGCGATTCAGGCAAGTCTGAAGTGCTTGTTGTTTTCTCACCTGTATCTATTGAAACACCTTATTTTTAGGTAGTTGTAATTCAGTTGCTGAAACATGCCTTGTGCTAAAATATGGCAGGCTGTAAGAGCAGTACAACTCCCTTACTTGCCTTTTCACCTGAAAGTGTGCTTGGATCTGTGAAACTGAAGTTACTGGTACTTCATGTAATTTATCTGAACTTGGGCTGAAGATAAACTTCCCTGACGCAAATCCTTCCTTATTAAAGCTTGACATGCTCTTGGACTCCATGGCATTTCAGGTTTCTTGAAGCTGGCTCTTCCAGAAGTTATCCATCCTGGTCTCAGCTAATGGACAGCATTTAGACTGGTTCAGGTCACTAAGGTGGCAGATTACATACTAGAAAAGCGTGGTTTAAACTAGTTTAAACTGTTGTGGTGGTTCACCCTCAGGTTAGTTTCACTGTTGCTTTACCAAAGCGTGGGATGCTGCCAAGCAAGTGGTCTTGATACTTCCTCTCACCCTTGGACTAACCTTCCCTTAGTCATGCTTGCATTGGAACAGGCTGCCCAGGGACGTGGTGAAATCTCCATCCCTGGAAATGTTCAAAAAGTGTGGATATGGCACTTGGTGATGGGGTTTACTTGTAAACGATGGTGCGTCCGGTTGGACTTGATGACCTGAGAGGTCTTTTCTAACATTAATGATTTTGTGATTTCCATGAAAATGTTTATTTTCTGGAGAAAGTGTGGTAGGAATGAGTGTTGCTTGACTCAATTCTTTCATGTGGGCATCATTCATTAGTGCTAATGTTGGCAAGAGAGGCTGAAAATTGGTAACTGGAGTTGGGGAAGGGGGTGGGAGTGTGCTGGGTACCCTTCTCTGTGGTGCTTTGCACCAATCCAGGTTTCACAGTCACCTTAAAGTGTGCTAGCACAGCTGTCAACTGAACACTGACCTGTGGAGTGTAGGTTTCCAAAGCAAACAGTGGTTCAGAGCAGAAGGTGCAGCTTCTGAAGCACAGCAAGGAAATGATCTGCAAAGAGGTGGATGGAGATCCCTTGGGATGTCTATACTGCCAAAGGTATCATCACAAACCCACATCCCAAGTGCAGCAGGGGTAGCCAAGGCAAACTGGCTTCAATACTACTGGAATAGTAACAGTAACTAGGGCAGGATTTGGGTGACCAGCTGAGGGGGTGTTCAGTTTGTAGTCTGATTGAGTCCCGGCACAAAGGCATTGAAAGCAGCTCGTCCAATACATGAAATACAGCGCACAGAGCAGTTGAGCTTGATTGTATTCTTGGTTTTATCTGAAGTTGGATAGGTCCTTGAAAGTGCTATCAGTGCTTGTGTAGTTGGGTCCTTGAAGAAAATATTTCTGTGAAAGAATTATTAGTGTTACCTTGGAATGCTTGTTAGCAGTAGGTTTATTATGTAGAGCCCTTGGTTCTCAATTCACATTTGGTATTGCAATATCTCAAGAAAAACAAACCCTATGTCATATCTGCTCTTTTGAGTAGGGCCATCCTCAAGCATGTCTTAATGTTGGAACTCAGTTTTTCATTGAAACTTTTATGGGCTAAAAGATCTTTAGGAAAATTTGAGCAGTTTTGGGTACTCAAAGGCCAAAGAGCATTTAAGAAAAGTATTGATAAGTACAGGTTGACATCAAAGCTTAAAGTTTCTGCAAATTGTACAACTGAGAGAGGTTTTAATGAAATACTAAGGAAGAAGTTACAGGTGGCGATGAAGGTTAGGTTAGATGGTTATGGGTTCCCTTTGGCTTTGATTTATGTGCTAAACTTGCTATTTTGGGCTTTTGAAACATTGATTGTTCACAGAATCTGAGGCAAAATAGAATCTTAGCTGACAATATACTTTGTGTTTAGGAATACTATGTCACAGCCATTTTTTTTTTTCTAGGTTACTATTATTTTAGTGGATTGTTTTAAACACACTGGTATTTTACCAAGAAGAATTTTTAGCTCTGTTGCATCTTTTAGACATTAAAATAATAATCCCACTGTATATTTGTGCACTTAGACATATTTATTAAAAAAGAAAGCAGTGTAAGTTCCAATAAAATAAGCATAATTTACTTATATGGTTATTTTTTACCTGGAATATTTTGGGGTTTATCTTTACAGTCTTTAGAGGTTAAAATGTTTTCTAAGGAGAAAACAAGTTCTCTTGTGCTTTCAGCTATACAGGTCTAGTATTTGTTGTTAGTACTTTGACAACTATGCTAAAGCTCACATGTGGTCTATAGAGGGTTGACTTCCAAGGTGAGTGGGCTCTGATGTTCTGAAAAGGCGCCTCTGTTGTCTATAGGCTTAACTTTGCTATATGGGCTTTTATGCCTTTGGCAGAAAAATTCCAGGCATTGCATATTGAAAATACATAAAAATGTTGAATTCAAAACTTGTTATCTAATCAAATGCTGGTGGACACAGTATAAAAGCATGCAACTGTAGGATTTAGCTGTTTCCTCTGCTACAGAAATAATGGCTTTGTGTGAAGAGTCATTTTAAAAATGGCAAATTAGATACAGTGATTCTTCTGTATAACTTTTTATGTGATACCTTTAAGTGCAAGCTGGGTTTCAGTGTGCACCAGCTGATCAGTTTGTTTTTTTGGGTGGCCTTAGATTCTTTTCTATGAAGGAAACTTTTAAACTTCAGTTCTGTACTTCATAATTGTGGCTTGAGCTGTTTTCTTTAATGAGTACTTTTAGAGACTTCAGCCTTTGTGCCCCTCCCACGGGCTGTAAGGTCTGGCACTGAAAGATAAAGCAATTTGAAATTCATAAGGCTTCTACAGGGGTGAATGTATCTTGCGGTTGAAATTGCAGGAGTAAGTATAACTGTATGAATTCAATAAGAACACAAAGTATTTTAAAGTCCCTCTGGGAAACATAAAGCAAAGAATATAATTATCAGTATTTTTCAATACTTTTCATTTCTGTAATTGATTGAAAAATCATATTTGCTTGTTTCCTGGGAGGGAGAAGAGACTACATTTTTCCAGCTCCTGTTTGAAGTCAGTACAGGAGCTGACTCCATATCTTTCAACCCATGTTTTTGAGTTGGAGTGAGAACCAGACGTAACTCTAACACAGTTTTTTTCTGACAGTGCTCCTGTTATGTAGACAAATTTTTGCCTTAATGGGAAAGAAATGAAAAGATCAGTAGTACTGTCCTGGGGAAGCAGTGCATTCCTTCTAAAATACCATTCTATTCCGAGAGGGGGAAAACCTTTAATACTTTTTTTTTTTTTCCCTTATGCAGGAATAAAAAACTACTCCAACTGGCCTACCATCCCACAAGTGTACCTCAATGGTGAATTTGTTGGTGGCTGTGATATACTCCTCCAGATGCACCAGAATGGAGATCTTGTAGAAGAACTGAAGAAATTAGGAATCCGTTCAGCACTACTGGATGCAGAGAAAGACCAAGAGAAAAAATAAAATGAGCAAAAAAAAAAAAAAGTGCTGTGACAGGAATAAAGCAAATCTTTGATAAGAACTTGTTACCAGTAAAGCCTTATGTACTTTAGGTCAAAGAAGGCATCTTTTTGAACTGACACTAAGTGAATGTCTCAGCTCATGGTAAATGTAGTGATCTTGGTATTATGATTTATGGATATTGTGAAAATTTGAGTATAACCACTGCACTGTATAACATACGTTTGTGGAAATTGTTGTTTTGAAAAAGTTCACTTCTGAAGCACTCTTCTTAATTGAGGTGTGAGTAAACCAAAAGAACTAATAATATTTTTATGAATTTTGAGTGTGTGTTTCTCTGTTCTTTGATACATGAACCTACGCAAACAGCATTTCATTCCCTTTCTTCTCTTGAAAAAGCATTAAGTAATAGTACATCAGTTTTTCTGTATAACTCCTGAAAGCCTGTAAAACTTGTGTAATTACATACGATATAGGAGAAAAACAGTTTTCCAACAATATAAGAGAAAAAAGATTGGGAGTGCATGAAATACGCTTTTATTCCAAAGGATAAAAATAAACAGACCTGTACCAATACATGTATAATGGTCATTATTACTTTGTAACTTCCTGATGGCTTTTAAAACTGCTAAGCATTGTGCCTAAATATTTTATAAAACCTTTTCTACCTCTTTCAAAGCAGCTTTTCCCCCTGCTTATGTAATTTGTGTGTTGTAGTTCTGTGTTAGTGCTCAAATGTGGGAATTATTTCAGGCTTCAGGATTCTAGCTTGAAATAGTACAGGAGAACAATTCAGTTATTACTGTAATCTTGTATTATTTGCTAGTTACTAAGTTATCTTTTTATATTTGTTGTGTTTCCAAGTGTTTTCTCTTCTGACTGCTGTGCTTCAAAGAATATAGTCTTCAAACATGGAATTTACAGATGAAATCTTCGTGTGGATGAGTGCAGCAGAGAGAGGCTGCTGAATAGATAAATATTTCTTTGTGGAAAGTCTCTGAATTGTCTATAGGTATCTAACCACATTTCCCTAAGTGAAAAAAAATTATATTAACCAGTGTAGCTTCAGCTCTGTAGCAGTAGTGCTAACATTAAAATCTAACCAAGCTGTTTCTAAATGCAGTGTTATTAATATAAACCAGTTTGCATGTGAATTAAGCAAATGGTTGGAAATAAACTGTATTTTATGCTGATTGTCTACAATAGTTGCTTTTGATTTTAAACAATTAATGAAACTTTTGACTTGAAAACCAAGATGTTTTCCACTGCATAAGATAGAAAATGTGTTTTGGAGAAAGAAAGAATTGTGAATGTCAGTGGAAGAAGAGGACAGAACTGGAACTTGTAAAGAGATTTGATGCAAGTTCCGGGTCTAAGTCACTCCTGCCTACATGAGCAAGTGGAGAAACTATGCTAGTACATTCTTCACAGAATTTGCCAAACTGATCACTGTAAGCTTATGTCTAGTTTTAATGCAATATGTGTCACCAGGATTAAATACAGTTCTTGTGTTCTCTGTGTATTCCCTTGTTCCTGACAGCTGCCCAGTGCCAGTGGAGGTGACTGAATGGCCACTGCCTATGAATAAGTTACACTCGGGGGCAGTCACTTGTGTTTTTAGGCAAGGAAATATGAGTGTGTGATTTCTTCTGTTCATGCACCACACTACATTCATGAAATGCAAAGCTTTAGGTATGGATGAAAGTTCTGAGCATTTGAATTCAAATTAAATGACCTTTCTTGTGGCTAGTCTTTCACAAGTAGTTTTTACCATTCTGAATGTAAAACAATGTTTAGAAAAATAAGTGAATTTCAAAAGTCTTGGGTTAGTTGTGTCAAAAGACCTATTGAAATGAATGTACACAGTAAACAAAGAATAAGGTAATGAAGAATATTTGATTATTTCTGTTCCAATGGTTAACTCTTAGTCTGGCTACTAAATAAATCTATTAAAACAACCCCCCAAATTTGCTGTTTTGTAGATTTGCTGTTTTTTAGTCTTCTGTGGAAGTTGAATATTTTTCAGTAGTATCTCCTAGTAATTTAACTTAAAGGGAACTTTAGCATCATCAGGTGGTCTTTCTCATCTAAGCAGCAATTCTTTTTTTCCCAGCACAAGTTTCTGCTTTTAATAAGAGCATGGAAGTTTTTCTACTTTCTCTACTTTCTTTTCTTCTTTAATTTTTAATCATTTGGTTAAAATTTTGCATAACATACATAGTAGTGTTTATATCAATCCTTTGCCTGATTGGAACATGTGATGGAGCAAGTAAAAATAACAGTGATTCCATAAAACATGTGTGACAAAGCCACAGAGTGGGTATAGAAACTTCTGCCTGCATTCCTGTGCAAACCATACATTTCCAGCCTCTGTGCATGAGGAATTGTTTCACATATGTAAAAATACTCATGTTAATCCAGCTGTAATAAAAAAATCACCATCTACTTTCATGGTAAAATTTCACATACTCACAAAGAGCTTTATTTTGTTGTTGATTGAAAGTATTTTCCCTAAGAAACTGGTTCTCTGTTAGGTAGATCATTTTAGAAGGTGGGCAGTATTCTGCACTCTGCTCATCGTCTTCTACTGTCTCTCAAACTAGAGGTAAAACAGAATGTGCTTCCAATCCTAAAGGGATGACCCTGCAAATGAGCTGATTTTTTCAAGGAAAAAAATTATACCTCTCCTTGAGAGAATTATATTTGTTTTTCTCATGCTCTTTGGCAATGAAAGAAGACAACTGCTAATATTGGAATATGGGGTGACAATCAGTGGATATGGTGAGCTAATACTGGGGGCTGCTGTGAGCTGGAAGGATCCATAGGGATCCTGGTCAGGAGGTGCAAAGGGTTCTGTGGAGGAAAGAGTGACTTTTTCCCCCCAGGAGGAACAGCTTGTCATAGGAGGTAAAGGGAAGGATGGGGGAAAAACCACTGGCAATGCTGCTTGTTCTTCCCCAATTCCTCTGCCATAAAATTAAGACCAAAATGTTAACAATGGTCAGAAACATGCCTTGGGAAAGCTGGCTGAAGTTGCTAGGAAGGACAGCTGAGAGCAAAGATGGGGAATTATCCTTGCCATCTTTGGTGAAGAGAGGAGCAAACTGCCTGGTCTTGAGTTGGGTCTGTGGGGGTCACTCAGGTGTCAGAGCTGTGCATGAGCGTTGCCACCTGCAGGGCTTCCAGAGATCCAGGCTGGGTGTATGGAGCTGCCAGCTCCAAAATACCACACAAGCCCATTCCCGGTCTTTGTGTTCTCTGTGTTGTGCTGGGCAGGCGTCCTGGCTGGCTGTTCCTCCAGCGAGATGCTTCTGGACCCATTTTGGCTGTATTGTCCTGCTGAGAGCTTACAGTGAGATGTATGTAAATGCATGTAAACTATTATGTAGGATTGTTATTTTGTTATTATAGGGTTGTAGTATGAATGTATGCCAAACTGGAAACCATTATCATAATTATTTACATTTTTTTCTGAGGATGCCTTTGGTGCTCCTGTGCTGAAAGGCTGAACGGAGTGGACCAACCTATTCACCAGATCATAAGATAATCCTTTGCATCTTCTAACGCTTCTTGCCTCTTACGTACAAAGGGCTTTGGTTTAAGCAAATGGAGTTGTTCATATTCCAAACCCTCACCAAAGAGGAGTTAGGGTTTCTTTGCTCTCCTGGAACTGGTCCTGGTGAGGAGCAGAAGGAAGCAGGCTACAAACACTTGTTATGGCACTGGTAGCGTTGTTTTGGGAGAATTAAAGTCAGTTAACGCAGAAGTTGTTTCCCTGAAAAAACATCTGTTAACAGCTTGGGACATGTTAATGGGTTACAAGGGAAGTGTGTTTCTCAGCCCTAACGACATTTTCCTTGCATTAATTTTGCTAGCAAATTTTAGTTGTGGTCAATATTCTCCATTGCTTGTCTGCTCCAAAAAAATAAGGTTGTACAATCTAAATGCCCTGAGATACTTAAGTGCCTTCATTTTAGGTCTGACAACACTGAGGCTTATTTTTATGTTCTCACTGTGTTCTGTGTATCCTTTTGAAAAATCGGCTAGAAATAATTGGCAGGACTTTTCTGGGGGCCTGTTGATACTAACAAAGTGCATAAAAAACAATCAAGTGTGGAAACTTGAAATAAAGGAATTGTACCAAGGAAAATCTCTCCTGAGCTGGGGCCAAGAATCCCAGCAAGGTCTTGGCTGTGCCTGCTTTTAAGAAGGGCAATATTAAAAAGCAGAGCTGACAGCAATGAATTCCTGGCTAATCCGATTTGCATGTCCCTTCTGCAGAAACTAGATCTTCTGACACAGAAGTTTTCAACACCCATATTTAACAGGATTGTGTAAGAAAAAAACACTCATTAGTTACAAGATATGTGTTACCTGTTAAAGAGTTTGTGAGCAAAGGTGGAAAGACACTAAGGAAACGTAAAAAGAGTTTGAAAGGGTTTGGATTGTTAATGGTTCTTGGTGGTGGGGTCAAGTTTCCATTTTGGCTGAAAGGGTTGAGATGAAAACACTGATCTGTAAGGGGGAGGAAAGTATCTGGTTTGGACTTTTTCACTGGAATGCTACTTGTTTCATTTAATAACTCTCCCTTGAAGTGCTGCTGTCTCAGACATGGCCTGATCATGGCTATAGAAACTCCTCACTGATTTAAGTACTTGAGCCCTTTCCTGGAATCTCCTAGGGAAAACAGGTTTTACTTACACAGAAAATAGGACTGATGTATCTAAGTGGATTCAGGTATTATTTTCAACTTTTTTTTGTCATTCAGTTTTTTGCACATGCCTTGTTTCTCTGGAAGTAAGGGAGTAGGTAAGGAGCAAAGGGTTTTTAGTTAGAAAGACCATGGTACTATATAAAATTCATGATAGTCATAGGGTGTAGCTGAGAGGAATGCACAGTGCTGTATCCAATCAACAAGCATTCATATCTTCCCAGTTCTGAGGATAACTTCTTCATCAAACAGCAGAAACACTTGCCAGACAGCAAGCTGCTGGCTTATACTCCCTTCTCAGGAAGAAATAAAGCCTTTTAAGCGTGACTTTTATTTCTAGTGATATTAATCTTTCAAGACCTTTAGAATTAGAGTAAGTAAACAAACTAAACTTCTTAAAAGATGGAGGGAATCACTGGAAACCTTTCTGTAGCATGTAGAAATACATCTCCAAAGTACCTTTTTTTTACATCATATATGGGCAGGTGGTGATGGTTTATAAGAAGAAGAATCCAAGTGTTACAGAAATCTTGTCAAATAAAGAGAACCCTCTGCCACCCATGTGGTTTTTCAGAAGGCAGGCAAGCATTCTTTATTGAATTCTTTATTGGGGGAGCACTCCACCTATCATGTGCCACTAGAGAAAAATCCTTCCCTTTTTATTTCACCTGTACAATGCTCAGTTGTGAAAGGTACATGTAATTTTCTAATCTCTTGAGCCAATCTGTTCTGGTTTAAGTTTTCTATCAGAACATCTTGCATTCTGTCAGTATATCTAAGTACAGCCCTCACTTTACAGCTGTGTATACTATAGTTAGAATTAAGTTCTAAACCCCTATGTTCTACTATGTTCTGCTTTTATCTCCTTGCTTGCTTAGATCAAATTCTCCTGTATCACAAGGGCCAAATTAAATATTAATTTTGAAACAGCCTTGCCAATGAAAGAAGATAACTTAGCAAACAACAGGGAAAATGATTTTTTTTTCTTTTCATTGTTGCAGCAGTTCTACATAAACAGCCATGAGAGCGTTCCTGCACAGACACTGACATGCAGGCATGTGTGTCTGTTTTTGTAGTTATATGTTGTCCCTTCTAAATTAAAGCTTGGACAGAGGGCTTACTTACCACCTTTTAAAGATGAGTTTCTGTAAAATTTTGCTTGGCATTTAACAGTGAATTAAGTCAAAAGGGGCTTTGGAGGAGTGTAGAATTGGAAAAAAAAAATCATTGAATTTCACTTTTTTGTTGCTTGTTATATAAGCACAGTCTTCAAAGGATTTTATATACAATTTAGTCTCAAACCAGTGAAGTAGGTATACATTTGTATTATATATAATATATTATATATATAATATATATAATACAATATATGTTAATATAATATATTTGTATTAGTATACAAATCTTTGTATACTAATACAAATTGAAATAGTGATTTGCTACTTGTATGGCAATAGCTACAGAGAGAATAAAGTTTCAGAGTGTTTAGTCTTAAACCTATAATTTAGTGAGTGAAAACCCCATGCTTTTACAGGGCCATCTCAGCAAGTATTTTAGAGCTTCCAAATACACAGTACAAGGAGTGTACTGTGAAATACCACTTGTCAGACAGGATTTTCCTGTTGAAGTAATACTATGACACCTACCATTTCTGTTCTTTTCCATTATTACACTTGTCTAAGCTCTAAACAGCTCCTCAAGTAGATTTAGTGTGATGGGTGTTTTTTGTCGTTGCTGTGTTTTGGTTTTGTTTTTTGTTTGTTTGGGGTTTTTTGTTTTGGTTTTGGTTTTGTTTTTTCTTAAAGAAAATAGAGGTATTCTCTAAGAAGCAGCACTTTTTGATTATTTCAAAGAGGATGTGCTCCATTAAGACTGGGTACATATTCAAACCTTTTCAGCTCGAAAGAGATTGGTTTTAGGGCTGGTATTCAAGAATGTCTTGTATTGCTGAATAAAATATACATAATCTAGAATTCTTCAGTATTTCATGTATTTACTCATCCGTCTGTGATGATGAGTGTCTCCATGAGAGACAAGCAGTAGTATGTAAAAGGAAACAGTTGCAAAAATACTGATAATGCCCGTAAGAAAAGCAAAGAAACTAACCATTTTCGGCGACGGCTGAAGAAATCTGCGGTGGGTCTCCTGGGGAGAGGCTCTGCGATGAGTTGCCGGCAGCCGGGCGAGCGGCCGAGGCCACCCAGGAGATGGTGCTGTTGGACCAGAGAAGCGGCACAGCCCTGACCCAGAAGCATCTTTCAATGCGGTCCTCCCTGTTTTCCATCTGTGTTGCATGTTACTCTTTGGGGTCCTCGTTTTCTTTTGGGAGAAGAAGGTGTCTGTGTTGAACCCGGAGCGCATCCCGGTCTGGTGTGTGATGCCATTCCGAGCCAGCCAGCCCCGCGCCCTCGGTGGAGATGACGGCAATGTTTGAAGGCGATGTTTTTCCCTGGGACTGCGTGGCTGGCGAGATGGTAACGCCGAGGCGGGGAGCAGCTTCACAGCTCGCTGCCCTCACCGGAGCCACCGCCTGAGCAGCGCTGTGCCACAGCCGTGCCACAACCAGGCGTTCTCCCCGTGCCTCGCTGCCCGGCGTGGGGAGCGGCATTCCCGCTCCCCGGGGGCTCCTCGGGGACCCACCGCCTGCCGGCTTCCCTGCGCCATCCTGCGGGGCGGCCTGTCCCCCCGTGCACGTGCCTGGGAAAGGTAAGTGCAAGGGCGGCTCTGCCGCCACACGGCGAGGACGCGCTGGGGCCGAGCCTGGGCTGAGCAGGGGTTTCGCCCCCCGGCGTGCAGCAGGTGCAGGATGCTCCGGGCAGGGGAGCAGGGAGCACCCCACGGGACACTCAGCTCCGGATGGGACACTCATCGCCCAGGCACCCTCACCCCATGTCTTGGGGCACAAGGCACCAACGTCCCTCCTGCTCCCGTGGGCCCCTGTGGGTGCACAGGTCTGTGGACAGCTCAGGGTGGGAGAATCTGAGATGTCCAGGGGGAATTTAGGTTTCTTTCAGCCCAGTGTCTCAGCAGAGCAAGAGGTCAGAGCATTGTGGTGATCTGTTGATTTACTGTTTTACTGGCATCCTCTCCTTGGGTTCAGTGTTTTCAAATCTGACCAGAAAAGATCAAGCAGGATATGGAGCAGGTCAGAGGATGCCCCAGAATCGACTGTAGCAGCAAGAAGTCACCAGACTGGGGATTTGCAGAATATTTAATGGAAGGGATCAGCAAAAGGCCTTTCCCCAGTTGCAAGAGGGCTTGTGTCTCTGAGTATTTCTGCATGTGTAACCAGGTTGGGGTTTTGTACGTGACATAAATCAGCAACTCTAATTTCCCAACTCCTCTACCCAAGCTCTTCTCTATCTGAATGGGTATAACCAAAATTAGGTCTTTCTACATGCAGGCAGAGATGCCAAAGGCAAAGCCTCCTCCATGTGTCTGGGTGGGTTACAAGGCCTCACTTAGTGCAGCCACTGTCCTGCTATGAAGCCATTTTGAGTTTGTTGCCCCCATCTCTCTGTGGTTGAAGTGAACAGTGGCAGCAAAGTGGCAGTGGGGAAAGAGACATCATGAGGAGGATGGACGAACTACCCTTGGAATAGACCCACTGTGCAGGCCAGTGGTATAAGTATTTGAGGATTATGTCTGTTGTGCTGCATTTCAACTCCTCTCTTTCTAAATCATTAACAGCAATTCAGTGGCCAGAGGTAGGGTTTTTTTTTAAATTTTATTTTTAACAATAAATTTTAAAGCTCAGCTGACACTTTGTGGGGGCTTTTGCTACATGAATAATTGTTTGGCAGTGCATAAGTGCATGAGCTGGGTAGGGAAGGGATTGAGGAACTCTGCTGTCCAGCAGTATCTAGGTGTGTCAGGAGGAGGAAACTAGAGGAAAATACCAAAGAAACTGAAGAACAACAATTTAGGAAGGAACATAACAGAAATTAAGTAGCCTGAAGCAAGCCTATTCAAATACCTTTGTTTTTCACATGAACTCTAGGTACAGTTCAGCTTACTCTGCCAAGTTTTACTGTCAGCTTACTACTGTCAAGTTTTCAGGTAGGAGCTGGATGCTGCTTGGGCCTGAGGAGTGAATGTTGTGAGCCAGAGATGGCTTAGAGCTCAGCTCACAACTTTAACCTGATCAATATGGTCCTGCACAGTTCTGTCTCAGAAAGATACCCTCTTCCTACGTATTAAAGAAGAGTCTCACTAGGCAGCAGTAAATTACTTATTTTGTTTTAGGGACCATTCTGCACTAAAACTGTTGGATAAAATGAAGTGCTAAGGATCAGCACACTGACTCAAACCTAGGAGAGCTCTCTCCTCTGAAACCCCAAACCATCCAGCTGTAGTGTCAGGCCTCCTTTCAACACAGAAAACTTTGCAATTCTTTCTGAGCCAGGAAGTGTTCTCTTTTCTCTTCCTGGTGGCTGAGTGCTTCATTTGAGATGGGCAATGCTGACTTGACTTCCCTCCCATGAAGCCTTTCTATGTCTGGAAGCAAGTACTCTAATCACTGCACTATTGCAGACAAGCATCTTCCACCACCAGGTTGCTACTGGTATGGATTACAAACCCCAGGTTTGCCAGCTACTGTCCAGTTCCTGCTTTTGGAAAGTCTTAAAACAGGTGTTAGATACCTTTTTTCCAGCTTGGGCCAGAGCCATAAGTAGGTATGAAATTTCAGATCAAAATGCCCCTTTTTTAGATGCCTACATCCTGATATCCTGGTTTTTTGTTCTAATCTTAAGAATATGCAGGGAGGAATTCAAGTTGAGATTGCACCTGAAGCTGCTAGCAGACATATTAATGTTATGTGATCCAATAGCTTACTGGGAAATAAAGTACAAAAAGGCGACTGAAATTTTAACTTCAGAGCACCTGGGTTTTGATCCTATTGAGAGGGTTTGTCGAGAGAACTCATGAGAGTAGAGTAGAGGTAGATGCCATGAGTTCCACTATAGAACAATAGTAGTCTGGAGAGCATGCATGTTGCTGACAACAGTAATACTAGGCAAGCAAAGAGGAAATCGGTGCAAATTAATGGCCGGGACCCCTTCCGAATTTGAAAATCTAACCTCAGCTTTCCAATACATTGGTTTATTAATTAGTGTAAAGACTAGATGAAAGAGAAATAAAAAGGAAATGTGGTAGACTGCAAAAAACTAAAGGTATAAAATAAGAATGCCTCAGATTTGTCAGTCAGAAGAGTAGGAATAATTAATTAGCAGTTCAGAAGCTGGTTCACCTGAGATTAAAGGCAGAAATTGAAAAAGATAAAGACATTGCTGAGAATCTGAATTATTTGTTTGCAGAGCTCTATGGCACAGAGAATATCAGAGTGATACCTACTGGGACTTGCTCTTTGCTGGTAATCAAGATGTGTCAGAAGGAAGAGCTGGAACAAATCGATAATTTAAAAAGCAGCAAATCATCAGCTCCAGATGGTACATTGAAAAGTTTCGAAGGAGCTTAGTATGAAATAGCTGATCTGCAGCAAAAATATGCCTTCCTTAATTAAAACCAGCTATTTCACTGGAGAAGTGGAAGGTAACAATTGTACCGAAAGTTAAAAATGGGATTGAGATCATTTGAGGAAGCACACTATATACCCAGATATACATTTCTGTTCTATAAGATGTTTGAAAACAGAATGTAGAGAAAAATACCAAACCAAACAAGAAGAGCAAAGTTTCTTCAGGGAAAAGCCATTTCTCATCATTAATCTGTTGTAACTCCAACTGGGACAGGCTTGTGGGCAAACAAAAAGTAGCCACTGTAATTTAGACAAACCTCAAAAGACCTTTGGCCTAGGCAGGATACTGTGAAACAATAAGAGAGGAGTTTACTGCGTATCTCTTGGCTGATGTGACCGTGTCAGGCTTCATGTCCAAAAAAGCCCTGACCATCCTTGGCATCTCCATGCTGCATCATGCCTGTGACTTGTTTCTGATCTGTAATATCCCACATATTGTGACACCAAGTTCAGTTGCTCTGGGAGGCAAGGAACCAAGAAAGGGAATGAGTGATCTGTTTCCAGCTGCTGAGAGAGCTTAGCAGAGGTTGTTTCTGTGTGTCTGTTAGGCCACAAGTCTGAAAAGGTGAACATTGTTAAGAAAGCTAACATGCTGCTTTTAAATTTTAAGTCCTACAGAGGATGTACAGGGAACCGCAGGAGGGTAGAAACCAGGAGCGGAGGAGCATCAGTGGCAGCTGTGGTGGGAAGCTCTTTCTGTGGGTAGCACCGACGTAGCAGCTTTGTGCTGAATGCATTCATGAGGAAAAAAATTTGAACAAAAAGTTAAGGTCCTCCAAGTTGTTAGGTAAAGGCAGGGGCTGGCTGGCAGAATGCTTTTTACCACAGTCAGTGTCACTCACTAGAGGTATGTCTGGAACTATTTAAAAAAAACAAAGGAATTTGGTGCTAGGGAAATAGAAAGCTAATATAGCAAAGAATCTAATTTCAGAAGAAGAAAGAAGAGGGAATGTATTAATTCCCCCTCCCAATGCTATACACGAACTAATTAGATACCATATCAATCCCAGCATTGTTTAACAACATGTTAAACATGTTTAACACTGTAAACTGAATGTTTATAGTGAGTACACTGGATGAGCTGAGAAGAAAATGTCATCATAATCCATAATTTTCCCCTTAAAAATGTAGGCTTTTTCTATCTTAATTTTATGCAAATTGAGACTACCTGTGGCCTCCTCATTGTGTTCTTTATTCCCGCATCCTGCTTCAAAGGTACCTTTCTGCTTCTGTGCTGTCAGCAAAGGTTGATAAACTGACCATATCACCTTGAAAAAAATCTCAGTAGGATTCTGTGGAATATCTTAAAAAAACCAAATAACCACCCACCAAATCCTTAAGAAGTATTTCATGTTCAGAAATATTAATGCATTCTTTGTTAATACAAATTTACAGTTTTCATTAACTTCAGCCAGTGGTTCTTTCCTCTTTTAGACAGACAACAGAACTACTACCTCCTCCTTTCTACTTTTTATCCTTTGTTTTTGTCTGTCAGGCCTTCTCCATTTCTTCTGATCTCTTCTTCCATGTATTCTTCCCTCTGTCCTAGGATCTTGCTTTTCTTGACTCCCTCTCCCAGGTGTGTGGATGCTGTTGCTGCTCATCTTCCTCTATACCTGCTCCTGCCTCCTCATAGCATTGTCAGCTCACAGCTGTACTGACTGGTGCCCAGCCAGAGTCAGTTAGACCAGCAGAGCTAATTAGAAGGCACAGGATGCTATGCCTCACCCTTGAGATCTGTACAGCTCAACATCGCAGGGTGCTTTGCTGATAAAGAAATACTGATTTACAGTAACAAAAAAATGATAACAAAAAAAACCAAAAAACAACCAGTTTAAAGGCTTCTAGAATAACCCTGCTGGTTTTCTCTTCGCTCTGTTCTGTGCAATTATTTTCATATCTGTGAGCTCCAGTATACAGCACTTCTAGGATTTCAGTGGGTATTTGGTAAGGAAGAACATCAGCCAAGAGATGCCTGGAGAAGTGCTATATTTATGGATGATAAACTAGGCTGTAGATTTTAGAAAGACTGTGTTTTGCCTTTTCCTTTAAATTTTCTATGCAGTCACAGATGGGAGGAAAGGATGGTGCAGAGGTGCCCAGGACACTTTTAAATTAGCTAATTTAGATGCAAAGTCAGTTCTGCCATGGCAGCATGGAACAGAGCAGCATGGCTGATTCACTCAGTTCCCCAACAGTCCCGAGGGTCCCACTGCTCAGCTTTTTCAATGTTCTTTTCTGCAAGAAGTTTCCTCTCTCTGATGCCATGTGTTGCTGTAGCTCATGCCATCACACAGTAATTCAGCTGCTTGATGTGACAGTTTGATGATATACAGGCTTGTGGGCTTTTCCAGATGCAAAATCCACAGTAGAGTTGAATTGTGAACGCTTCAGGGTCAGTAGGTTTGGGTCCTTCCTTTCCATTTATGAAAACACCCATAACTGTCAAAGCTCAAGAGAACTAAGACCCTACCAAAAAAACCCTGAACCACTTGCACATTCAATGCCATCAGCAACTGTTTCTTTGAGCTGGTTTTCCTGTCTGAGTCTCAGACCAACATGCAGTGATCTTGTTATTTCTACATCAGCAGAATAGCAGACAGCTCTGGCACCTCTTCCCTTACCCAAAACTACTTTGGGCTAGATAAAACAATAATATGTTGGTGATGGTTTCCTAGGGCAGTTCTCAAACCCACTTGATTCATCATTAAGACAAAGAAAATTGCCCTTCTCAGTGGCAGGACTGTGGAATGGGAAATAAAGATTATAGGTACAGTCCTGGGGAAAAGCTTTATGTTAATTATTGATAACATCTTGGGAACTCTTCTAAGATGTCCAAGCTGTGCATGTTCAGCTGGGTTCCAGCTAGCAGAAAAAATATATATGCTTTCTGATCAACCTGCCAGAATAAGACAAATTATAACTAGGCAGCTTGTGATTATTTTTTTTTCACTATCCCCTTTCACCATGGCTAAGGGTAGGGTCTTTGATTTGGTGGACAAGTTGTTTTTCATTTTCTACCTCACAAAACTGCAATGGGAGAGTGAAGATTCAGATCTCAGGTCAAGGCGAAATTACTAAATAGCTTTCTATTTGGAGAAGCCAAAGTTACGGGAAAATTAAAGCAAATTTTTCTCAGAAGAGGTACACTATTTTGTCTGGTCAGTTATTGTGTTTGTTTTCCAGAATTGCTGTGTTCAGCTGGAACTTTAGGTGCTTGGTCTCTTTGCCTGGACTTGGAAGCCCTGGGCATGATTTTCAAAGGACCATGGTGATTTATATACTAACTCTAGTACAGAGGATCAAATAGAGCCTCTCTCGTTCAGAGGGACCCTCTTAACTTCAAAGACCTCAGAGACAATAAATACTGAAACCTTGCTGTTTAAAGTCCTTCCCACTTTGAGTTATTCCACCAGGGAGTGCAGTCCCCAAGTTAGCACAAAATGATGCAGTTCCAAATAGGACACTGCATCTGAGCCCTCTCTAGATTATTATCTGACAGTACATTTTATCTTCCGGAGATCATAAAGAGTGCATAATGGAGACCTACAACATCTCTTCTAAAGAGTACTGGGAGCTGGTCGCCTGAGAAGATGAGAGGAAGCTATCAATTTGAGGTTTATTAGTAGGCAAATCCTTGTTTCACTCCAGTGTAGTTGGGTTAATACGTCCTTGGAATTTCAAACGCTAAAGCTAATCTGATCACTGTAATTTTACCTCCCGTTTTTTATATGCCTGCTTCTAATTGACCATGCTATGTTGCCATCTTGCTTTTTCAGTTTGGATGTTTCCATTTAGATCTTCTGAAACCAAGTTTACCCTATTCTGGCGTGCAGAACTTTCTCCAGTGAGTCCCGGAGATTGATTTCTAGAGACTTACTTGACTTTGAGATCACATCCTTGAGAATGGAGGTATAGAACTATAATTGGTTTCTCAGAGTTTATTTTCTCCTCCTATTAGTTCACACAGCAGATGAGTGATTCACTCACTTAAGTCTAGATTGGCTCATGAAATTGAAGAGCCTGTCCTTGCACTCATATTTTAAATGTCTCCTACCATTTCTTTATAAACAGGCAGTTGAATAATATTAAGTTTGAAGCCAAAGTAGCTGTTTTCTTTACCACATTGAAGTGTCCAAAAACCACATTGAAAGCATCCAAAGTTTGGTGTGGCTGTTAAGGAAACAGTATACATAACATACTGCTGCTTTTGTTGCTATGCCCCACTGGAGCCCAACAAATGTGTATTACCTTTATTACCATGATAATACAAGCCCATATGCTTTCTGATGAAATTTGAAGAGGCACTTAGGCTTCTCTTCTGCTTGTAATTAGGGCAGAGCAGACAGTTCAGGAGGAGACCCTGACTTTATATCCTTGTATAGGGACCGTGGTCATGGCACCAGAGCAGGAATCATGAGAATCTTTAAGCTTTGTTACTGACTCTGCTGGAGATGCTTCCTCCGGGGCTCAGATTCTATTTCCCCTTACATCAGTGATTTAACTTAATTTTTTTAATCAATGAACTGACACATATTAACCCACAGAGGAGGGTTTGTCCTTGAGCCTGTTTCTGCAGTGCCAGTGACAAGTGGCCAGAGAAACTAGGTTTGTTTGTGCTTTGTCTGTGTCCTCCTTGGGAAAATGGGCTGTAAGTGGTGGGATACACAGGCTAAAAAGCTCTTTGCTGTGATGCTGCTGTGTCACAACCAGTGTGTAAAACCTGTGTAGGTTTTAACATGAGTTAGGTAACCACTACCATCTGCATGGAAGTGTCTACATTGTGAAACAGCTGTCTATGCTCAGATCATAGTCAAGGCGGTCTGTCAGTCCTGCCAGAGTGGTCCAAAGAGGTGTGCAAGCACCAGGGGCTCAGTTCAATTGCTCATACTTAGGTGTCTGGTGCCATTTGAGATGTCCAGGAGTAACTGGGACATCCCTGGAGAGATGAAGATTTAGCAGAGGACTTTTGCTGTTCCAGCAGCTGCAGGCCACACCAGACACCTCCATCTGTCAATTTACACAATTGAAACCCAGTCGTCTGCTTGAGGGTAGGTGGAAGTGCTCTCAAGGGTCTGCTTACTGTTTTTGGAAAAAATCTCCCAGTGATCGCAACCTGGGCATGGCACTCACATGTAGACATCTGGGTGGAAGTGCCTTCACCTCCAGCTGCTGAAGAATGGCTGAAGATAAAAGTCTGGCCTCCAGAGACATTTAGAGTTAAATATCTAAGTAAGCATCTCCAGAAGGCAAGGTTTTCAGCCCATTTTTAATAGCTCTTATAGGAGCAAAAGAAGTGTCCTCTGAAACTCCCTTTCATTAAATTGACTATAGAGAGACACTAGACACATAGCTGTTCAACTTTCAGGTTAAGAAAGGGAAAACCTTCTCACTTTTAGTTCAGATATAATCCACTGACCCAGAAACAGCTCTTTTCAGTTACCCGCAAAAAAGGCCATACAGGAGAAAAAGTAATGCTCCTGAGCCTCAGGAGCATCTTGAATATCTCTGAACTTTACAAAATGAAGTTGACTTTAAGATAGTCGGTACTAAGCTATGCACAAAATACAAGCTTACTGTTCTCTCTTCTCCAGATAAAAATTTACACCTTTGCAGCCAAAAAAATGTGTGGAAATGAGCATACTTTCTCACTCTTTTTTCCTGGACAATTTCAGTCTTCACCACGTGGGTGATAGTTTCTTAGCTTTCCCCCCTATTTTCTTGCTTTTTGAAAGATGAAAAGACCACAATTTCACTTTGGTTGTTCTGGGAGACATAGAAACCATGATGGCTGCTGTGGGATTGATGGGGGAAGTTTAGTGTGGGAGTAATGACATTTTCAAATTAAGGCTGGCTGACCCAGATGCTCTTTATAGACATAGCTCATTTAGAAGCTTAAGTGAATTACATGGGCAAAGTTTTAAAAGGAGGTGGGAGGGAAAAAACTGGGACATCCGAAAAAGTGTGGCAACAATGGATGTCTGAAAAGTGCCATAGAGATGGCGTAAATCCACAGTCCACTGATCACTCTGGGGACATAGGAACATGGAAGTCATTGTAGAAAAGTAAAGAGTAAATCTCAATGGGTGTAGACTGAGTTAATTCCAGTGGAATTAATTTTACTTACATCAATGAGAATCCAATTCTCACTGGTGTGGACTAATGGCACCAGTGAGAAGGCAATAGTGTCAACTTGATATATAATTATATAATATTATTTTGAGTCTATAATTGTCCAGAATCTAACATTCTGCAGTTATTCTGGTTAATTTTACTTTTTATCTGTATATAGACCAAAATATTAAATGGACCTCACTTATTTATTCTTGGTTTCCATATATATAAGTATGGAAAAATGCACATTTATTTATCAAATTCCTCATGGTCACTCTTCTGCACTGAGAACCCTGAAGAGGAGCATGTATGAACTTCTAAGGGGATCAAGCAACAACAGGACACTGACAATTCAGTGTCTGTTTCCTCTGGTGCCTGATTTATAAAGATTCTAAATGATCTTACCATATGTAATGAAGAGAGGGTCACAACAAATATGATGCCAGAAACAGTTCCAGGCTGCTGCAGACCAGCATTGGCAGGGGATTTGCACAGGAGCCCTCTGCCAAAAGCAGGAACATTGTTGAGATTCCTGGGTCTCATCTCTCCACAAAGACAAGGCTCTCTGCAGCAATCCCCTACACCATCTAGGTTTCCCTTTACACAGGCTGGCTGTTGCAGTCAGGAATGCTGTCTAAAGCTATTATCAAGGTTTGCTCTGTGCAAATAAACTGCAATGCCATCACAACTTAATGGTTCTGGAGATCAGCTAGATTGATAGGTTATGACTGCAGCATGAACCCATAAGTGAACTGCTCTCCACTGGGTCCAGCAAGATACATGTCCATTTTAGGAATACTCTTCTGTTGGGAGGGGCCCTGGCAGTCAGTGGTCAGCCAAACATAGTGATGGAGCCGGCTGTATTCCCTGTCTCTAGCTCATTGTCATGACCTGGAGCTTGGAATAAGAGCAGAGGCCATTGTGCTGGATGAATAGCTCCCAGTATTCCTTGCCAAAGGTAAGTGCCAGAGGAATGCAACCGAGATAACACTTTTGGCATCCTGAAGTGGGAGATAATATAAGCAGGTGTGATACTTCTAATGAATCCCTCCAGGTGTGCCTCCCTCAGCTCAGCCATCTCTATCTCTTTCTTTGAACCAGCACCAATATCTCTTACTTGCAAATTTCCATAGGCAGAATTTTATTAAAATAACCAGAAATCAAGCACCTCTACTTTCACATCTGCTTTTACTGCTTCTTGTAATTGTTTGAGTTGATTCTCTCCATCCCTTTGCTCCTCCAGACACTTTCACAGCTTTAATATGTCAGGACGAAGTGGAGGCAACCTCACCAATCAGTCACCCTGCTTCAGGGCAGCAGGTGCCTTAACAGGCATTATTTGCTGGAAGGAGAGATTTCACTCGGGTTAGGCTGATGGGAAGAGCAGTTGATGTCGGCAGTAGAACTGGAGGAAAAATGATGGTCCCATGCACGTTGGGGTGGCTAATGCTGTCACTAGAAAATGTCGTCCCTCTTTTTGAATGCATCTGACAAGCAAACCCACCTTCACTATTAGTTTGGATCATGACAGGAAAAGAAACTCTCCCATATACAAGACACTGCTTGTTCTTTGCTTATGTAAGTCAGAGCTATGGCTTCTGGGCTTTCACTGAATGCCTCCTTTTCTCTGTACTTTTCCAGCTCATTTGATACAGTTTTGAGTTGTGGGTTGTTGGGTTTTTTTAAGGGTTTAAAAAAAAAGATATATTAATTACACAAATGCTTGGTGGAGAGCAAGGCTCATGTCAAAAGGTTTAAGCTTTGGGTTTAATTTGGATGAATGCCTGAAATTTAGCTCTGAACCAGTGGCAGTCTTTGAATTTATAAATACTAATATCCACCTGAGATTCCGGTCCAAAGCAAGAGCAAGACTTTTATTCCACTCAGGTTCCTCATCTCTACTTATCACCATAGCAAATTAGCACTTTTCAGGCAAGCAACAAGTGACATGACTAACAACCTTGTAGCACTTATTCTTTTTTCCCAGCACTTTCAGTGGGAACAACCAAGGTCTGACCATTCAGGCCAAGGACTTAAAGAAGTGTTTGATATTTTTGAGGACACTCTCAAATTTTAATACGAATTATTTTTGTTTGGGAGTTTGTCTTCTCTTGGCTGGCCCAGGTTTATCAATTATAGGGAACAGGTTCAGCGTCCCTTCCCAAAGCCAGTAGAATAAGCAAGTGTCCATAACAATTGTTTAGCAACAAAAGCTGGTGCCCAGAAACAGAGTAATCAAATCAGATAAACTGGAGTATGAAATCAGCTTGAAGGCATGAAAATAAGACAGGAATAATACTTAAGTTATGATAAAATTGTAGAATTTAAAATGTTCATGCACTTAAAAAGTAGAATTTAAAAAACATAGGATTTAGAACTGACGTGGAACAGATAAGTGAAACCCGAATTTAGGATTTGGTATATGATAAACTTAGGAAATTCAGGAGGGATTTTTTTCTGACTAATTGGCAGGACCCTGGGCAGAAATGTCTGTGTTACTTGTGCTGTGTAAGCAAGCATGTCGAGTTTCAGTCTGCTCTTACCTACATGCATGTTCTCATATGTATTTGCCGATTCCTGTTCCAGCATAGATAAAGTCACACTGTAACCTCTTGGTAACAGGCTGTCAGGGTGGACTGGGGAATTTTCACCGTATGGTAAGCCTGGAAATGTCCCGAAGGTAGAGCATTTTGTGCTAGTTGGAGAATTCTGTTTTCAATGTCAAGAAACACAGTACAAACAAAATGTCACCCTTCTGACTGTCACACATACTAGGTCTGAGCACAGGGCTGAGGGTTTCCAGCAATACTGTAGTCTGGAGGAACTTTTCTTTCACCTGCAAAGGTTAGCAAAATTGGGAGCTTCTTTTCTCTAACCACCCATGATTGAATACTGTTAGTATTTAATACTTGTATTGAATCTCAGATAATTGCTAAAGTGCTGAACTGCTGTCTCAACTTATCCACATGCAATTAATAATATTGATCACTCTGCATTGACCTTGAGAGTTAATAACTGTTTTTTCCCTTAGTTTTCCTTGATGAATGGTGCTTTCTACATGCCAACTTATAATTTTGTCAAAGTGGCAGATCTCAGAGTCTGATCCTGCAGACACTGAAATGCAAGCAGTGGTTCCTGCAATGGCTGTTTCTTTGGGACCAATAGGACTATTTATGTCTAGGCTGAGAAAAAAAAAAGTACTTTTTTTAACAGTACTTTGCCTGGGGGGAAGTCTCTACAAACTTTTGTGTATGAGCCAAATTACTTGAAAGCTACATAGGTTGCATGCACAAAGATTTGAGGCTCCAAAAGTCAGGCCTTATTTTCTCCATCAACTAGTTAAGAAGTTCTTTTCTCCATCAACTAGTTAAGCAGTTCTTTTCTCCATCTAATAATAAAGTAAGGGGTTTTTTCCCAAAAAAATCTTTCCTGAAGTAAACACCCTGGTTAAGACACAAAATAGAGAGATAATTGAAACAATTTATTTGTCTCATCTCATTTGGAGGGACCTTTAGAGGTCTTTTTGCTCTAGGTAATCTGAACAACTTCTTTTTCCTGAATTTAGCTATTAATAGGCTTCCCTGCTTACCTAATCCTCACCTTGCTAGTATTATCTTACAATAATCAACAGTACTGCTCCTGTTTTGCATGACATTTTTTTCTTAAATTCCTACTGCACTATGTGCCTTTAGCTCGTGCATAGATCTCGTTGAGATCCTTAACAGAAGGACCAGAACTATTACAGGCCTGGAAATAGAGAATTTAGCAAATAGGGTTCTGTCAAAGTCACTGAAATACATTTATTCTCTGCTGCAGAGAAGTCAAATAAATTTGGAACGTCTGAAGTGGCACTCTCATCCCAGAGCTCAGCACCACTGAGAAAAGCTTTGCAGTGTTCTATAATCCACGAAACACATAGCAAGGGAGTTTTGGGGAAAAAATACACCTCCACGTTTGTTTTCTCACATCAGCACTAATGCCCATTGGTGGAGCAGTATGTGGGAATGGTGTGCTGATAATCTCACTGCACCTTCTGCCGAGCAAATGGAGCATATTGTCCCATAACAGCAACCACTCACCACTTCAGCACGGATTTGCCTTCCGCATATCACTGCCACCTTCCTTTGGACAACCTGCATCATCTGAAGACACCTTGTCTGTGTAAAAAGTATCTTGACAAACTCTTCAAACACTGCCCCTACTCCAGGTTTGTATTCATTTATGCCCTCGCCATTGCATTCTCAGCTAAAGCAGATTATTGCAAAATCCATTTAGAAAGAGCAGCAGTTTTATACTGAAAGATATCTAGAGGGCAGCAAATCCAGAGGGAAATCTCATCCTTCAGTGCAAACGAAACCTCCTCTTTATTTAATTTCTGAAAAATCAAACACAGAGTTGCATAAAGCTTTTTTTCTTTCCTCTTTCTCTACACAAAGAAGCAATAATGATAAGATCTCTCTATAAGGTTGAGATATAATCATACCTGGGAGCAAATTTTTAATTTGATTAAAGCTTATTGTAGTGGGCAAACCCTCTAAGTTCAGGTGTGAGTTATGAAGAAACTGTTCAGCTATCCATAATCGTATCTGAAATCAAATGCATTTTTAGAATACTGCTGTGTGACACAGAATGCTCATAAGTTATTTGTGTATAACTGTACTCAATGTGAAGGATACATTTAATTTAATATTAAGGTGGTGTTACTGATGGCAATTCTGGTTATTCTTCATGTTTTATTCAAATTGTAGTTGTACATACAGTAGCTGGAATCCATTTAAGTGTTGTCACAGAAACCTTGATTTCTATTGCTATCTTGCTTTATTGCATACTGTATTCTTAAGCACATTTTGAAACTCTTTGACAAGTGTTTCTAAAATTACACTACTGAATTTCATCACCAACAGTTGATGTGTACAGATATTGGAAACCTCTATCTCATCTCCCTTACGTATTATGTTTGCTACTTGAGGTTTGGATTGTGACCATCAAGAATTTATCAGAATGGTTAAAAAAAAAAAAAAAGTTTTAAAGTAGGCATGCTGATGGTTTGAGTTTTTACTCAGTTTTTGAAAATTTTCACTTTAATTGTGTATGAAGAACTGGCATCTGTGTGTTGACAGATGCAAGTAGAGGCAAACCAGTGCAACTTTGTGTGGGCACTGTCAGTAACTAGAGGGAGAACTGGGCAAGCTCCTTCGAACACACTTGGGACTACTAGTGCCTAGATGAAGAAACCCATGCTGAGTGCCTTGAGACACATCCTCCAGAACATGCACAGTACAGCTGTGCCACTGGAATCTGACCATTTGTCCAGTCCAGGCTGCAAACACAAGGGAGCAACCCTGGGTGCTGAAGCTCTGCTTTGGCTCCAACCTGTTAGGAGACACATCTCCTATTCCTCACTTCCTGAAGTTGCAAAATGGGGTTAATGAACTGACCTCAACTTGTCTGCTATTTATTTACTTTTTCATCTATTGATGAAAAATGTGATATGAGAGCTGTAGGCAATTTTTGTTATCAAGGGGCAACATATTTGCATTGAAATAGGATAGGATGTATGCAGGAGAGAGGAGGATTGGGTCTGCATGATGAGTTTTTTGCTGGAGAGCATTCCTGAAATGAGAAGGGCTTATGTGGTACCTGATCAGCATTTATGGCAAAGTCTGTAAAAGAGTACAGAAAATTTTCTGCTAATTGCTTTGCTTTTGATGTCCAAACCCCTTTTTCTGGTCTCATACATGTGGTGATTTGCACAGCTAGCATTACAATACATTAAAATGTCAGGAAATCTGTGACACTAGAATAGTCAGTCTTAAATGAATATACAAAAGGCAGCAACCTCCTTAGGTGCTTTCTATCTCTGAATATCCCTGTTCATTTCTTCTGCAGGAAGGGAAGATTCCCTTTCTTCCTTCAGCTTTACTGGAGTTTTCCTTTTGCCTCAGGTAAATGTTTATAACGTGACCACTCGGTGGTTTTCTAAAGCAGCTGAAAGTTGTGAGGTGCTGGCTCAGAATGATGCACTGCCAAAACCTGCTGGCCTGTTACTCTTCCAAATCACAGAATCACAGAATGGCTTGGGTTGAAAGGACCTTAAAGATCATCTAGCTCCAACCCCCTTGCCATGTGCAGGGACACCTTCCACTACAACAGGTTACTCAGAACCCCATCCAGCCTTGGTCTTTAAATGCCTCCAGGGATAAGGAGTCCACAATCTCTCTGATTGTGACTCACCACTCTCAGTAAATAATTGCTTCCTAGTATCTAAACTAAACCTACTTTCCTTCAGCTGGAGGCCATTCCCCCTTTTCCTATCTCTACATGCCCTTGTGTAGAGTCCCTCTCCAGCTTTCCTGTAGGCCCCCTCTAGGTTCTGGAAGGGGCTTTAAGGTCTCCCTGGAGCCTGCACTCCTCCGGGCTGAATGGTCTCTCTCAGCCTGTCTGCATACGGGAGGTGCACCAGCCCTCTGATCAACTTAGTGCCTCTCTGGACTAACTCCAACAGGCTGATGATGTCTTTCTTGTGTTGGGGGCTCACACAGTACTGCAGTACTACACACATCTGCAGTACTCCAGATGGGGTCACACAAGAGCAGAGTAGAGGGGCGGAATTACCCCTTCGACCTGCTAGCCATGCTTTTGATGCAGCCCAGGACATGGTTGGCCTTCTGGGCTGCATTTAAAGGCAATACATAACTGCTTTTTTCATTTGTTTTCTTTTTTCCTCATTTTTTTTTAAATGCTTAATTCACTTACTTAATGCATTGGTCAAAAAGAGAAGCTTTTGACCCCTAATAAGCTTATTCCTCCCTAATAAGCAGAGTCAGTGTGTCTCTCTGTAAGCTGGATGTGGCCCTCTAACTTTTACAATGAGAGGCTTCATGTCTGGGATATCAGTTCAGAGCCTGATCCAGGGGCAAGATGCTCTTTGGGCAGCGTGGAGGTGAGGCAGAGCAGCCAGGGGTATGGTGAGGCAGCTGCAAGAGTAATCTGGGACAGCAGCTTGCAAAGAGGGGAACACCTGCCCCCTGAGTGGCTGGGGTATGGGTCAGCCATATGGAGTCAGTATGGAGTGGCTGGGTGGTTGTCGCAGGCAGAAGATAGTTGATATCTACCTGGAATGGAAAGGGTGCCCAGGTCAAGGGATCTCCCTCAAGAGATGTGATTTCTGTCAACAGCACCCTGAAACATCACCCTCAGTCGTACTGCCCTTTTCCTTGACTGTGTGGAACAGGCCCCTTTTCACGGGCTGAAAACAGAAGGCTTATCATGTGTACCCTGCCCTGTGAGTAGTGAGTATATCTGAGCCATGAGAGGTTAAACTGTTTTGGACTCTCACGGTTGCTTAGAAAACTCTGCTGCCTTGGGCTTCACAGATGAAATATAAACATCATTTACATCTACTTAGAAACTGAATTGAACTTGAAATTTCTGTTCAGTCCAGTGGTGAATGTAGCTACTGTTAAATTGCTTCATTAACTACAAAGCAAAGTTTAATCTGCTGTGTTTTACTTTCATGAAATGCTTCTAAGCACTGGTAATGTTCCTTTTATTGCGTTCCTTTAACTTCACAGGAAACTGAAAGCTATGTCCTTAAAAAAAAAAAAAAAAAATTAGGACTAAAATACCCTTGAAAGCAATGAAAAGATTCAAAAAAGAGAGAAGGGAGCAGCATTACCAGGAAGAATTAAGAGGAACAACACTGGAGCAACTTGCAGCTTCGGCTTTTCCTTTCCAAAGGAAAAAGATGGTCAAAGAGCATGGTCAAAGAGCCTCAATAAGCAGATTACCTCAAGTACTTGTAGAAAAGACTACAAATGCAATCCAGAAAGTCAATTACTTCTTTTCATTCAGATAGAATTTTCTAGCTTCCCCTCCTTTTTTTCTTGTAATGGTCCTTTGCATAGGTTTAGTCATCCTTGAGGGCAGCTGCTCTATCTATACAGCAATTGCCAGATGATTACCTCTTTAATGTTTTCACTGAGTACTTTGCTGGTTAACCTCCTTAACTGGAGAGCTGTTTATTGTTATTTATGTCTTGTCAGCATAGAGGTTCATTAAGCATTGGTAAATGACATGTTTTCATATCTGCTGACACTAGAAATGCAATATGATCAATTGCAAATTGACTTTAGTGCAGCAATAGAGTGCGTTTAACACACATCAGTGGATCATTTGTACAAGCAGAGCTCGAATTTTTATGGCTGTTTATGTCTTTCTAATATCAAAGTATAAATTCTCCCAAGTCAAGCAGTTCTTAGTAAAGCAAAACTCAGTCCAACAAGTGATCGCATCTCCCAGGCCAGGTGTCTGCAAGAGAAGTTTTTGTATGACAGGATGCTGAACGTGGTGAAACAGCCCTGATTACCTCAGCTCTGCCAGGAGGCAGAGAAGGGCTGGGGCATCTTTTGCAAGCATTCTCCCCCATGCCTCAGGCTGTACCAGGGGCAGCTCTCCTGCGCTTTCCCTTTCTTGCTGTCTTGCCATCACCTCCCTTTCTCTTCCTATTCCTTCTCCATCAGGAGGGTAACACTGAGTCTTGCCCACAGACCAGACGGGTCTGGAGATAGCTTTGTGTATGTGTGATTCCCATAAACTGAGCTGACAGACACCTCTGTGGCCGGGTCCTGTGAGGGGGTCAATGATGGGGAGTTAAGAGCTTCCATTCTCTCAGGTGTAAAATGTCTTTTACTGCTCTGCTGTTTGCTCTCCTGGCAAGGAAGCTGGATCCAAAGTGCTGCTTTCTGGTATTACTGCAGCAGCAGTTCCTGAGAAAGCTGCAGTTGCTTTTAGTGGCTCAAGACTATTGTTAAACTAAGTCAGCTTTGGGGATGGGGTTGGAGGGCAGGGCTCTGAAATCTGTCCTGCTGCACACGGTGATAGGGCATTCACTGCAATAACACTGTGAGGCACTGGGCATCTCCTTGTGCTGTGGAGGCTTGAGGTGGTGATCTTCTTTATCAGGGCTCTAATCACCTCTCCGGAATGAGCTCTGACCCAGTGCCAAAGGTAGAGAAATAGTGACTGAATCCTCTCAGGGTGCCTCCTGCCCAAAACTGTACAGGCTCCCTGTCCTGTTTCCTTCTGATCAAAATTTCCAGGACCTATTGATATTTCTGTAGTTCTGACTGCTCTCTCCTGCAGCAGTGTACTTGGACTGGGATTTTCTCCTTTCTTCAGAACCTTTTTCTTTTCAGACCCCTTTCTTCAGAAATTTGTCTCAGCAGCAGGGGTAAGATTTTCAACTCTACAGATCTAGGCACATTATATGATAAAGATTTGCCATGAGAGCTAGGAAAACGTATAATTATCTTAAAAAAAAAAACAACCAAAAAAACATAGGAAAAAGGAAACAGTAGAAAAAAAAAATCTTTCTGAGCAAAGTTTTTCATTTAAAAGCATCATCAGGTTTCAATTTCACAAAACACTGCAAAATAAAAGAAAACCATGAATGCAGGCAGCAGCCCTGAGAGCATCCAGTCCTGATTTACTATGTCAGGACATATCTTCTGCAGAGTTAGACTGTTATTTTTCTCTACTGTTCTGTCACACATTGTTGCATGTCTGAGATTCCTCACTAGTAACTGAGAAAAAGTGGAGAGGATTTACTTGCATTAAGTCCATTACTTTATGTGGTGGAAGAAAAGAATGGCTTGTTTTGAAATTGCTTTGGGAAGAAAGTAAGATTTTACATTTTTTTAATAGGGGTAGCTTTGGTAATTTACAATCTATATGTAAGTCAAAACATTTTGACATTCATTTGAAGAATACTGACTCAGCTTGTGCTTTTCTTTTGTTGGAATATTTGTAATATGCTCTTCACTTTGTATGTTGCAATAACTTTCTTATGAAAGTTATTGAAAGAAAAATGAAATTAAACATCAGATTATCTTTGCTGTATAAAAAAACCATGAGCTTCCAACCTAATCTGTTTGGTTAGTGACAATCCTGAAGAAAGCTATACTCTTCGTACTTACACTTATTCTCACTAAATATCCAGAACCATATTTGCTCATGGGCAGCTGCATTACGAGTTTGCTCTCTGTGGATTGGACCCTGTGAAATAGTCTTGTTTCAGTCCCTTGAGTAGCAGAATGCTAAATTAATACTATGGCTCCGTAACAAAATGCCTTTGATGTAAGATTTCAGTATCCTTATTTTGTTACAGAGCCACAATATTAGTTTAGCATACTGTTATTCATGGTGCTGAGATGATATAGATGGGCTTATTGGGAGGACTCCCAATAATATTGGGGCGACTCCTAAGCTGTGGAGTTCATGTTGAGGGGGAGTCAAACAGATGAAGGCAAATTTGTCTATGACTATAAGATGAAGCAGGTGGCAAAGTCAGTGATTTCAATCTCTTTTATTGTTGATTGTCCCCTACCCTTTTTTCCATTTTTGTTGGTTTTTAGCACAGTGCAAGGCCAGACCCTGCCTTGGGGAAAGCCAGAGTGCACTGGCAGGTTGGTCACAAAATGGGAATTTTTGTTTAAGGAAAGCAATGATAAACTTGACAAAGGATAGATAGGTGAAAGAAGAGGGGCTGTTTAAGGGAGGTTTGAGTGTCTAAGCAAAAAGTGTAGTGATTCCACTAAATTCTTGACGGTGTAACCAAACTCTGCTTGTGCACACAAAAAAGTATGAAGGATGGATGGAAGGATGGACAAACAGATGGAAGGAAGGAAAGTACAACTGCCCTGTGTGTCTTCAGAACACACATATATTCCTTCTAAAATTTACCAGGAGGGATAGTATTTGAAAGTATGGTATGAACTGAGCCAGTAATAATAAAAAAATTTGAGATCATGGGGAGTTTTACCATTTCTCTTTCCTTTCTTATAATCAATTAAAAAGCAATTTAATTTCAAGAACAGAAGTAAAAGATCAGGAAGATATCTAAGTAAACAATTTATAGATAACTCTGATACTCAGAGTTATTTAATTTGTGGATAACTCTGGATGATGATGCCCACTAACAACAGAATGCAAGAAAACAATACCCCAGAGCTCTTCAAACTGATCTCTTAAAATCTGCTGGAGACGCACCAGGGCCAGGCTTTCTCAGGGGCACTGAAGACTCCATTTTTGCCATATCTGGCTGTCCAAATAGCAGTGCCACTACCAGGCTGTAAGACAGGGAAGTGCTTCTCCTCCAGGCTGCCTCAAGAGCCCAGGCAGAGCTGTGGTGCTCTGCAGAAGGAGGAAACTGCCTCTAACATCCTCTGCAGAAACTGAAATGGTCCAGTGAAGGGATGGAGACAGAGACTGTCCAGAGGCTGCTGCCCATCCCAGAGCTGTAGCCAGGTTGGGGGCAGAGCCACTGGCCCAGCCAGGGGTGCAGGAGGACACAGAGCAGAAGCTGTGGTCCTGCTCCACATGGCTCCTTTGGTTTTGACAGACAGGAATCTGAGTATCAATGTTACATATAGTCACAAGGATGAGGATGAAAATTGACCAGAAATAGCAAAAGGACCAGTATTTCATTAAAGAGAATAGATTTATTGACTGTCTAGACTGAAGTTAGTTTTGTATTCACACTTTAGAAGTTTTAATTAAGGTTTACACTTATGTCATCTTGCCATTCCCAGGTTAGTTTTATGGAAACATTGACCTTGACATTTTGACAACTTTTTTCTTTTCATTTAGTCTCTCATTTAAAGTTGTTTTCATTGTCTGTGGTTTAGTGATTCCCTTGGTTCACTTACACAACCAAGCCCTCTGAAGAGTGACAGCTCAGTGTGCCCAGTGGCAGGTCCCAGCACAGCATTTAATGCTCAGCTCAAGCCGAGCAGTGGAGCTCTACTTCTGTGGTACTGCACCAGCATGACACCAGGTTTTGCGGGCAGAGATGCGAAATTTGCCTCCACACTTGCACAATGCACTTGTGAGAACAACACACTGGTGCCTTCACAGCTGACAGGGCCCAGGGGCCAGCAGAGAGTATGGGTCTCTCCTTCACCTCTTTGCCTCAGCAAAATTCTTCTGCTGTCCCTCCTGCTGTCACATACACATACGAGTGCTGTACCTCCCAGTGCAGTCTGTCTCTCTAGAAGATGCTCCAGCTCCTGCATGGGGGGCCCTAAGAAATTCCCTGTATCTTCTGCCATGTGCTGGGACCAAGCTGTGCAGTATGCAAAGATGCTTTGACAGTGCCACATGTTGATTTTGAAAGTCCAAATTAAGCATTGTTGTATCAGAGAAGTGCCCCAAATCACCTAAGAACTTAGAGCAAGACATACTTAAGTATTTCTGCTCCAGCTTTCTGAAGATATTTAGGCAGAAATGTATGCAAACTACGTAGGTTTACAGTGATGCAGGGGGTTGCTGTGAAGTCATGCTGGAATATTTCCATGGCTCATGCCAATTAAATACCTCTTAAAAGTCTGAGCCTTTAAGTTCCACTGATGTATTTTTTCTGAAGTATTTTTCTCTGCAAAGCTGTGTTGGTTATTAACTCATTGGAGCTCACGAGGTGCTGAGGCAGGGCATTTGAGTGTTCATGGCAGCACTTTAATGGAGAAGTAAAGAGATAGGTAAGTTTTAAAGTGTCTCTCCCCAGGGAGATAGGAGAACTCAGCTCTGCATCCCTGCACATCTTGCCTTGAAACTGCATTATGTTGGGGAATTTCTGTTCTAATCCCACTGACAGAATGTGAGAAACTGGTCTTTCAATTTTGCTGGAAGGTCTTTCAATTTTGCTGGAAAAGGGGAAAATGAAGGGTTTTGTTGTTTGGAACAACAGAGAAAAAGTGGTAAGATGGCGTAATTCAGACCAAGTCCCATGGTAGGCAGGAAATGTTGCTGATGGAAATTGCCAGAGAACAGTAGTGGCTGCAGAGAAGCCAGGAATGTAAATAGTGTAGTTCTGGCCATTGAGGGCCCACCTTTCCTGTAAAAGCTGCCTGCATGTCCTCCTGCTTCTCTTTCAAATATTGTCCAGCACATTGTTGACTGGATAAATTGAGTGTACTCTCTGGTTCCAGTTTTAGGAGTTCAAGATGAGACCACAGACTAGGTCACTCTTACTAGAGATAACTTTTTAACGTGAATATGAATTAGAAGATAAGAAGAATGGTGACATTTTACAAAGTAGAGCTGCCAAAAAATGTGAGAGATTCTGCCTCATGTAAGGCCGAGGGGAAAAGAAGGTTGGGACTGCATTTTTAATAGTGTTTGGGAATCCAGGTTCCCAAGACAGGCGATGCACATCCTTGTGAGCACGAGGGAACACTGAGGAGAGTGCGTGACCCTGTATCACCGTGTCCCTCCTGGAGACAGTGCCAACATGTTTATAGCAGGAACACAGTCCCTGTTCCCAGAGTGGGGAAGGGCAATGGGGACCTGAGGAACCAAACAAACACCATTTTTAAAAACCTCTGCTCCTGAAGAGCAAATGCATCTCTCTGTTTGCATAAAGTGAGCATCTGAAAATTAACTGAGAAGTTACAAATGTGAGATTTTGGTACTAGAATTAGGATTTAGAGAAATCTGATGAAGCAACTAATGTGTAGGGCTTGAGGTAAAATAGGCATGACAGTGAAACTGATAAGGGAAACACCCTTGTGAATCCTGGAATGGAAACCCTCATTGATCTCTTCTGGAACTGAGAAAGAAAAATCCAGGTCTACAGATTGATGAGCACTGTGTGAGGGAAAAAAGTAGATTACATTCAAGCCATAGTCCCAAATCAGAAGGAGTTCAGTAGTAAGAGACATGTCAAAGCCTTTTTGCCTATAACTGAACTTTACAATCATGGATGTTATTCCCTCAGGATGTGACTGTGTTGATTCCAACAGTAAACTTAAAAGAAAAGAAAAGAAAACAAAACCAAAAACCAACCCAGTAGACTATATTACACGGAGTTATCCATAAATTATTTTCTCTGTCATTCAGAAGAAGAAAAAGACTGCCTATAAGGATCTTGATTAATTCTGTAGCATCATGAGGTAATGCTCCGTGTCAGAAACGTAAATATTTTCTTTAAAGAAAAGTATTTTTTTTAATCATTCAAAAAATTAGTGGTACTGATTTACCACTGACAATTTACTTGTTATTTATTATCAGTTTATTAATATTATAAAAATTGAATCCATTTTCTCACATTGGTTTTCTTCTCACTTCACCTATATTTAAGCCTACAGTATCTGATTCCCATCTCTGGCACAAACTTTATGTATGAACTTGAGTAGAGGGACTAATTTTTTATGCCTCATTTTCCTCCTTGTAAAATATGACTTTTGGGAAGAGAATTCCCCAACTTTATTCTCCTAATACCTGGAATATTTCTTCTAGTTTACAGGATGGATGGGATTGTGGTAACTCTTCATACAGTATCTTTATCTAAATATCTCTATTAAATTAAATAGTTCTTTTCCTCTCCTGGTAGTTAGTTCCTGGACATCTTACAGACTGCAATGCTCTCCTCTTTCAGTCTGTGTTTTACTGTGCAAGACAAGTTTTCTACCATCCTATCATGGAAAAATGCTTCTCTGATCACCTCCATAAGCCCCTCCATGCCTCTGTTTTGATGTGAGCTCTGGCGAGCAGTATCCAGATGGGATTTGTGTATAACATGGTCCAGCAAAAAAATTTGCAGAAACGCTTGTCTCCTCAAAAATAGAAGAATCTTTCTAAGCCTGTTTATTTATAAAAATACATCACATACATGTGCTTGTGATATCCCAAGATCGTTCTGTCCTCCACCCACCAACACACAGGAAGATCCAGCAAGAAAGTGTTTCTTGGGGCACAGCCTGTCTAAGTAAAATACAAAATCAAACAATATGGCAATTAAAAAAAAAAGTGTGTGAGTTGCTGTATAGCTGTGATTTATTAAGAGTGTTAAGCAAGAAAATGCTTGAAACCACTTTGTGGGTTGAGCTATCCTCTCTGTCCATGTTCTGCTCTCTCTCTCTTGCTGGCTGCAAGAAGAGCACTCAGTAGAGGCCAAGTAGAACAACCTGGGGTCCTAAGGCCAAAGAAGTGCCCTTTCATGGCATCCTGGCAGTCACAAGGGTCAGCACATGAAAGAGGTTGCTGCTGCCAATGAAGAGACAGGATGAAGGTTCAGCTGGTGTGAAGTGCTGCCCTTCTGCAGGCTCAAGGCAGCTGTACTGGGCTGCCTAGGCTATGGGACTGTGTACTCTGTGAGGGGAGACCAGAGGTGCATTTAAATGCAATTAATGGGGCAGCCTATGATGCTTCTGGTCTGGAGCAAACTCTAGTCTCTAAGAGATAGGTGTGACCACCTTGCTGCTGATGTGATGTGGGGCTGGGATAAAGGGGAAAGGTTAGGGACAGTAGTCAGATTGATGGTTTAGATAGAGCTGATACTCTGGGGATGTAACTGGTGATGGCCTGCATTTACAAAATGTAACAGCTGTGAGCAACTGCACTTAGTCTTCCTTTGTGCAAAATTATTTCATTAGAAGATACTGTCTAATGATTGCTGCTTTTGTTTACTTTTTTCCTAAAGTTTATTTTACACTTACAGTTCTTGAACTGACCTGTTTTAGACTTTAAGTCTCTAGTATTATGCCTCCAGATTGAAGCATTTTGTTGTGTTACTCCTTGTTTCTAGTGCCAAGATCACAGTCAAAAGGGTCACCAATGAAGATTTGTTCATGCAGCTAAGCAAACGGTTCATGGAGAAACTCTAAACAAAACAGGTCAGTTATAAATATTTAGTTTTGGATATATGTAGTTTTCTGACTTAGGAGGAAGATTCTTTGTGAAATAATACAAAGAGAATTTTTTTTTTATTTTGTGCCTTTTTTTAAAGAGTTATTTATGGAAATAAGGTTTTTCCTAAAGTTGCCTAGAAACAAGCTGGATCCAAACCCTATTGAACTTGATAAAACTATAAGATGAATGAGGTGAGACTCTGGGATATCTTGTCTTTGGTTTCCTCCCAACTTCAGAGATACGCAAAGCTTCCTTGTTTTTGAAGATTTTAAGTGTAGTTCCAAACTGGCTGCTAAAAGTTACCAGTCTTTTAACATGCCTCTGGGCATCTCATTTCTGTTAGAGCAATCCTCTTTTTGACTATGTGTTCATATTTAAGCGTGGGTCTTTCAGTGTGGCTCTAGTATTTTGCAGGATCTTGTGCTTATAGTTTGCAAATGCCTGTGAATATCTCAATTTTTCAGAGGAGATTGTTGGGTTAGAATTTTGCTGCCTGAAAAGGAAGGTTCAGGTGCATGCCAAGAGGTTTATGCCTTGTGATTGTTGTTTCAGGCTCACTGGTGCCCTTCCTTGATCTATATAACTATCTGACAAAAGTAATATTGAGAGCATGTGTGGCTCAAATTCCTGCATTTTCTTACCATTAAGAATTAATGTATTTTTTTCTGTCCTTTATGTTCCTTATGAGGGTCTGATTCAAAAGGTTCTCATGGGTTTTGGATCAGGCCTACTGGTATGTTAAGACAAACCATGTTCTGACCAATAGAGTTAATGGAATTAACCTTTGAAAGGTTTTACCCTGTTTTAAAGTCTCTGGTTTAAAATTACTTGCTTCTAGCAGGGAGGAAACTGGACTTGCCTGTTTTCTTAGGAGTGCTTTATTATTGTTAGCCTCAATCCTAATCAGATTGCTCTTCAGAACTTAGATGCATCCTTGTGCTAACATTAAATAAACAAAAAAACCCACCCAGAAACACAAAATAGTATTTTGCTTTCTGGACCCTACTCTAGATGAAATTCCTGGGTGTCTTGCACTCCCAGCTCATACCAGCATACTGTATCACAAGGGGAATATCTCTGACCACAGCTAGAACAAAACCGTATTTTGTCCTTGAATATGAAAATTACTCTCCTGTGGCAGTAACTTATATAAGTTGTGTTTCTGGGTTCTCTTTTCATGCCATCAGCTCTTTCTTCTTCCACTAAGAGAATAAAGGTCAGAAAACACAGATACTAAACTGCAGTTGTGAATACAAACACTTCAAATCTATTTGTGTGACTTCCTCTTTTGCAGAAAACTCTCCCCACAATGTCAAAATTGAGGCAAAAATCTCTGGGAAAAGAGCAACTATCTAAAGTCTTGGCCCATTGTTCATCTCTTTTCCAGGCCAAGCAATTCTTTGCTACTGAATTATTTACTGAGGAGGAGAATCAGTTTTATTCATCAGAGGAGCATTAGAATCCAACAGGACTGTGAATACATATTTAAAATGTTTACTAGTGTGTTTGAGCATGTTCATTTAAAGCCTTTAGAGACTAAGTTGTTCATTACAACTCCAAATGAGGTTTGCCCTCACTGTTTTCTAACTTTCCAGACTGTAAGACGCTTGCCTTGTCTTTTTTGTTCTGCTCTGAGCGCAGGGCTTTTTCTTTTGCGCCGAAGGTAACAGAAGTGAAATGACATGAGATTTGCTTGTGTGGACATGGTGTGTGACATTTTAGGTCTGATTTTATCCGTATTGGATGGGGGGGGGGATATCCATGGAGGCTGGGGGGAATATCCACGAAGTGCTCTTTCTGCTGAAGACTACAGTGTCATGGTTGCATTGGTTTTGGAATATTAGCCTGTTATGCTTGAGAAGCATTTAACAGCACTACACTGGACATCTTGCTCATTAAATTACTCTCATAGACATTCCACTCCTGATGCAATCCGAGCTAAACAGCACTAATGCTTCCTCATAGCTATTAGCATTTCAAAAACTTACACTTCAAACAGTTCCTTTACATTTCCTCAAGATTTTCAGAGTCTTCTTCTGGATTACTTCTCAGAATGAATCACAATGAAATATTTATTAAGCTCTGGAGGCAGGATTTATTAATAGTGAAAATTCATTACCAATGCTGTTGTTCTCAAGTGATAAGCTGTTTTATGCCTCCTTATGTTTTATTTTTACTTTTTAAAAGGTGGCTTAGATTGCAACTGCTCATTAAGAAAAAGCTTTCCCTGGCTCCTGACCCAGCAGGAGACTGAATCCTCTGTGTTTAGGGTTAAAAAGTGAATCTCCTGACCTCTGTGTATAAACGCTGCTCTGCTTGTATCAACTAAGGCAAAACAATTTCTGTTGTCTGTTATTCACATATTTCTCCCAAGGATGCTTCTGTTTGTCCAAAACTGACTTTTGGTGTTTAGCATCTTAATACCAATGCTTCACAAAAGTATTTCCATCCTGTCTGCCCTGATATTTACTTCCCTATGTCCCCGTACAGCAGTCCATGATCTAGCACTTCCAGGAGTGTGTGATATGACTGAGATTGGGGGTATTATGATTTTGCTGGGGTGGAAATAGATGGGTTTTGTTGTTGCTGCGATGGTGGAATAAGCTGCACTTACAGGAGAACTTCTAGGTCCCTTTCAGAGCTTTTCTGAACTGCTAACCTTAATTTTATATTCTTAACATACACTTGAAGAACCTGTGGCTAAAGGGATGCTTTTAGAGATGAAGTGATGCAAACCTCATTCTTGCTTATCATCAGAAACTTTAAGTGGCATCTTAAGGCTGTGGACTGTGGGGCTCAGGATTTACTGTGATCTGGTAGGGATTAAAGCATTTCTTGTGCAACATTCTCTATGTAAAAGGATAACATGGTCATCAAACATATGGATGTTAAATCCTTTGTTATACACTGGCGATCCTAGGTATATTTGTATTTCAGTACAAATTGCTTGTTGTATTTAAATACAGTAACTAAATCTCACATGAAACTCCATGTTCTGAATGCAAAGCATTTTAAATCAGTGTTTCTAAAACACCAACTCCCAGTGCTCCATCAGCAGTGTGATCTGAGCTTCCCTTTCCTATAACCTACAAAGAGTGAGGGAGTGAACTGAGGCCTTATCCTTCATAAATCCACCTGTATCATCTAGCAGAGAAAAAAACAGCATAATGTGTAATAATATTACAAGGGCATAAGCCAAAGCCTGATCTTCCCTTCTGACTTTTTTCCCGCAAAAAAATAATAGGTATGTTATTGTTCTTAAATTACCTTTAAAATACTCTTCCCCCTAATGAGTGGCACAGAACCCCTTTAGAAAGTAATGCTTGCAAACAATATGCTGCCTGATTTTCATTAAACTTTGATGACGCTCCCCTCCCCCCCTCCCCTTCAACCAAACCCTTTCTGTTCAGGGTGGGCTGGAAGTATGTACTTGATGACTGAAGTCGCTGTGCCCTGATCAGAGTTCTAGTACAATCGCCATACCTCATTATTTAGCTTTTGATAGGAAATTACTTGTTGAACTGAAATGGATAATGGCTTATGGGCAAAACCACAATTAATGTCTTTGAGACATTACTCGTTAGACTAGTTGGACTTTCATTAAGGAGAGTGATTTGAGATTTGATATCTCACATGGGCTATGTCTATTCCAGATTGTTATTCTGTCTTGACGTTTGCTAGTTTGCTACTTGTGTAACATCAGATTATTATATCTGAGAGCCATAGGGTTAGTTGCAATCCAGAGGTCCCCGTGCACCTCCTCTGTTTTGGTGAGGGGATAAGAGGTCCCTTAGTAATTACCTCTGAAATTGAAAAAGACCTAAGCCTTTATCCCTAGCTAATGTCCAGATCTGTTTTGGCTTATTTCTCTCACTTTATCTATATTTAATTAGAATTTTAGAGAAAATGCAGCTTTGCAGCTGTAGTAATCATCCTGAAATTATTTCTGAACCTTGCCACAAAATTTTGCTGCTCCTTATTGAGGAACAGCTCTCTCCGAAATGCTGCAGTCAAGTCTCCTCTTCCCTGGGCAAATAATTATCTCTCAAAATGTTTTCACGCCGAGTATGCGCAACAGTAAAGAGAGTTACGTTAAATGCATAGCGACAAGAAATTCCCTGCCTCTGTATGCTCCTCACAGCTCTGGAAGCCTGGCTCATTGGCAATTCTAATATGCGCCGTGAGCCCAGCGGTCCGTCCGCCCACGCCAGGAGGCTTCAGCCGGGCAGAGCGTTCCGGGAGCCGGCGCTGCGGAGCTGCTGTCTTCGCTTGTTGAGTCGACGTGAGACAAGTTATTACCATATAAATGAGATAAGGTCTTAGATAATTGCGGGCTGAAAGTAAAACTGAACTTGACTGCTCGTGGCTGGAAATTTTAAGTGCACCTTTCTAGCTCTAATTTTTAATTTATTTAGTTATTTATTTTGAAGTCTGTAACTTTTTTTCATTCCACCCCTTAGCAGAATCTATAAATGATAGAAAGAGCCCTTATGTTATCCAAGTGTGACTATTTTAGACCGGGAACTTTAGGGTTCCTTTCCTTTCTCCTCTGCTGGTTATTATTAAACCTGCAGATGTAATAAAATTGCTTTGAGGAGAATATGAATGCCAATCCCATTTGACCAAAATAATCCAGTGGAATCACTTTTTTCTTTTAAGAAAAATTAAAGGAAAATATCTTTGGCTGATTTCTTCTCTGTCCCTGCTTGTCTAGCCAGGTGACTTAGTTTAGGAGATACTTTTCCTCTGGATTGCTATCTTTTTTTTCTGTTCCCAGGCATCTTGCTGCAGTGTGGAGTAATTGAGTAAAAAGTGATATTCTACTACGTTAATCTCTGTGTTAATCTTCTCCCTACTGTATAGGGCATAAAACCCTAAGGAAAGGAAGAAATATTTCATGTGTCTCACCAAGGCATGGTGTAATATTAAGGATCCCTTTTAGTAGCTAAAAGTAGTATTCTTTTTAATTGGCAATCATCAACCAGCTTGTTCTTGCAAGGGAGAAACACCTGGTGAGACAGCCAAGCAAGGATCACCAAATATCTTATTTGTTGTGGGGATCAAATTCGCAAGTCAAGACCAAGTCTTGCACACTTTGTTTGGACAAAATTCAGTCTTTCAAAGATGTCTAGGATGGCCACTGAGTGCTTACCATGAACGATGCTTATGAGATGCTTAAGAGAAACGATGCCTGGAGCAGGGTGTATGGCCTGTGCTGGAAGAACAGAGGGGAGGCTCAACTGGAGCCAAAGGACACTTGTCAACAGCACTCAGGAGTTCAGTCTTTATCTGTGCTAATTCCAATGTGAAGCCTGAAACTTGCCCAGACCTACAAGCTGCTTTCTCCAAAGCACAGTTTGGTTTTTGTAATTGAGGTTTTTTATGTTGCTGTGTAGTTTTTGTTTGGTTGGGTTTGTTTTGGGGTTTTTTGGGTGGTTTGTTTGGTTGATTGGTGTGAGAGGCATATAGATAATTTTGTTTATGAAATCGTAATATGGTTAGTAAGAGAAGTTAATTAATCAAATATAAGTCTTTTAGCTTGTGCATACAGTTTTTGCAAATTTGTAATATAATAAGGGCTGTTTTGTTAGGAGAAATTGAGTAAGGCCTTGTAGCTACACTCAGTTGATAATTTGTAACAACCTGGTAATGCCAGATGTGTAAAGATCTATCACCACATAATAAGAGTTGCTTTGTTGGTAGTATATGTAAGACTTGGAGTCATGCCTTGTGTGATAACTATAGCCATGACGTATCTAGAAAGTATATAATTCAAGGAGAAATTGCAATCATCAAAGATATGACTACCTGGAAAGACAACTGTCATAGCAACAAAAGCGGAGAAGTGCCAACTTAACAAAGAAACTGAAGAAACGAGACTGAGAGGGGGCTGCAAAGAAAGGGGGTTGCCAAATGTATAAAATGTGAATTGTAACCTTTTAGGGTGTGGACCGTTGGTGGAGCGAGAAGCTCCCTGGCCACTCAGCGCTGTTTTGCTCCTTTGCCTTTGTTTTTATTTCTAATTTCCTTTTTTATAATAAATTCTTTTAAAAATTTTAAAAGTAATAGTCTCTTGACTATAGTAATTGGTTTGGGGTTTTTGGATGTGTGTGTGGTCTAGCTGAAGAATTGAGAAGCAAAGATGAGTGTCCTGTAAGGTTGACTAAGCTGGAACATTCTTTTTTAGGAAGATACTGGAAAAGCTTTAAGTTTGTAATAGGCACTTAGAATGACAGGTACATACTTCATCCAAGGGGACACAGTCTTTCATCTTCTGGCTCTACTGGATGAAGTATATTCTGGCCAAAATCAGGAGCAGAGCAGGTTTTCTGCTTACCAAACCTGTGGTCCTGCAGCTTGAGGCAACTTCCATTGCTCTTGCAAAAGTGTCTTTGCCTGGAAGTTAGCTACTGAAAATTTTCCTCTCATTTCCCCAATTGTGACTTTGTTCCAGAATCTGTCTCTTTGGTGATTTGAAGACTTTGCATTTCTAACCCTTATGAAATTCATGGGCAGTTTATAACTCTTTGACTAAATCAGATAGATGACACAAACTGTAATTACAAAAAAGTTTTTGTACTATTAACATAACAAAATTCTATGCCTTTAATAATTGCATATAGAAAATAAATAACCAATTTAGACTCAGTCTGAATGCCAGTCCATCTTGGGATATAATATAAAACTTCTACAGAAGATTGCAGGAACAGTTTTTCCTTAAATAGTATCTTTCTCAATTTCTAATGCCACTGGTTCAATGCTTCAATATTGCTGCTTATGCTTACTATCCCATTTCACAATCTCCTTCACTTCGGTTTGATGTCTTCCCTGCACCAAGGGAATTGCTAGAGAGCTGATTTACTTTTTTCGTGACTTGGCAGAGCAACTGGAGAAATAAAAAGCCCAAGGAAAAAAGATAATGCTACAGTTTGGTCACCTACAGTTTTACAAAGTTGAATATAAATATCTTTAAACTCAAAGAAGCAATTTTTTAAAGATGGGCGAGATGTTTCAAAGGAAACTGGCTCCATGTGAAGAATAAGGAACGTGTTCCTTTGGAACACAGTGTGGTTTGAAACACACAGCTCGCCCAACATGTGAGTCATCCTCTGGATGTGATGATGTCCAGAGGATATTGAAATATAGACAGAAAGAAGAAAAGTCAAACAATAGAGGCAGAGTGAAAGAATAATGAGCACTAAGATTAATATTTCAGCAGTCTATTTAAAACCATGTTATTACAGTGCTTGAGGCATTAAATTTACTGGTCTGACTAGTGTGGGAAATCAGTTTATTTAAAACATTGTGCAGTCTTGGAGAAGTTTTCAACTAAGGTAATGCATTATGTATCTGCAATGGACAGAAAAGAAGTGTAAATCCTACATATAATAAAAATCGATGGAAGAGTAAAAACGCTTGGAATGTAAAGATAAATTATGCAAAGCCTCCAAGGAGATTAAATTACATAAAGAAAGAACAGTGAAGACAAAGGGAACTTTACAAAAAAAAAGAACAACTGGGAATTTCATCACATGATTGCTCAAAGATATTTAGGATGCACTTTCCCCCCTGGTTAAAGTTAATTCACAAGGTAAAAGCTAAATCATCAACCTGCAGGAGGACAGAAAAAGGGTCAGTGACTTGGTAATTCCAGTCCTCATTGTTGTTGATAAAGAAGTTGGTCTGTACTGTGTCTCTGAAGTGGGCTGTGAATGCGAATGCTAATGCTGATATCCTCTCACCGGATTGCCTGCTGTGGAAGAGAGCAGGCTGCTCGGAGGGGTGAGCTACAGTCTGCCCCACATCCCAGCAGAAACAGATTTTCCACCTTTCTCATTCCCAATCTGAGAGAACATAGGAGTGGCAGTTATTAAAATGCATGCTGACCCGCCTTCTTAAAAAACTTGTTTATACAACAGTGAGGTCAGGGCAGAGTTCTGATGTATTCTTTAAACATGAGAAACAAACAGTGTTACAAACAGCCTCTTGTAGATGTGACAAATTTGTTCTTAATGCTGAACAAAAAGGAGTTTATCCCTGTATTCTTTAAAATTTGGTTTTTGAGAACAGTATGATTTCACATCTCTAGGTTCCTTTAAATGTTGTGTGATTATGTGTAATGCTTTATGACTTATTGTGTGACTCTATGACAGAAAACCTTCATTCCTTCCCTTTTCTCTCCCTCCTCCTCATTCCCCACACTGCCAAGAAAACGAACAAAGCAACCTCTCTTCCAGTTAAACAAAACAGCATGTCCAAAGGCACAGACAAAAACTTGATGAACAGATAAAATCTAAGTACATGCTAGTGTTTTATAGGTTTTAGACAAAGTTTTGTCTTACAAAAGTGTGTTAACTTTAGTCTATATGTGATGGTTGCAAAGAGTTTGATTGCCAGGCATCACAGCTGGGAAAAAATGAAAAAAAATTAAAGAAATCCATATTATATTATTGAAGACCATGAATTCATCTGATTTTTAGGAAATGTTTCAGTGTAGCTGCATATGTGTTCTGTAAGACTTCAGTTAACTATGTGTTAATGCCTTCACTGTGTAAATAACAGAGTAAATTCCATATGACCTTTAAATGTGAGGTCACTGAACGTTTCCTTTCCAACCTCCTTGTTAGTCTTCCTGTGGCACTAAACGTGATGTGGAGGGGAAAGAAGTGAGAGAATAAAAATGTCAGCTGTGAACAAAAGCATTGGTGGCTATCTGTAAACACGAGTCCATCTAGGAAGGATTAAACAGCCTCTGCTGATAGAAATGCCTGTCACTCTCCTGGAACCTGTGGTAGGTGCTTTCTCCAGTAGTGCAGTGCTGGTGCCTGGCACTCTGCTTCAGCTCACATCTGCATGGAAGCACTGTGGTGACAAAAGTGCAGCCCCCAGTAGATCACCCACACGAAGACAGCTGCTGCCTTTAGTTTCCAAGTGCTCACGTTGCTGAGAGAGGGTTCAGGCAAAAATTCTTAGGTGGAAATGGAATCAGAGTAGCTGTTGCCCGGGCTCTGTATGTCTGGGAAAGCTTTCTCAAGGAGAGCTGGAAACAGTCGTAGTCTCAGTTGTGATGTGCTATAATGAAGCGTCTTCAGGTTTTCCAGTTGCCACGTCTGTTCCTCTGCTGGCCAGATGGCCCATCTGAAACCATCTCATCCGCCTTATAGCTCTTCGCTGTCAGCACTTGCTTTCTGCCTGAGCTTCCTAAATACAGCCCTAGAGTGATATCCAACCTTTAATTTCTGAACACAGTATAGTTATTATTCACCTTGCACTTTATTCTCTGATGCAGGATTTTTTTTCCAGGATGTGAATCTTTTTTGAGCCTTCCTTAAGGAATTCTTCAAAGCTTTTTTTTTTTTGGTTTCTTTCTTTATCAAATTTGTTAAGATCTGATTATGAAAAAAACCCCATTAGCAGTCATAACCACTGTGCTACTAAAGCCTTTGTAGTGTAATTAAAAGGAAGCTGCAACTGGAGACTGTTTGAGTTGAACACCCCTGTGTAATCTGCCTAATTAATGAGTGCCTGAAGTGCCACCAAACAGGACTTCTTTCAGTGCCACAGTGGATCAGGTTGTCCTGTGTTTAATCAGCCCACACAAAGTCAACAGGGGTTTGCAATCATGACGGGTTAGTTTATGGGTGGGACAAATCTGCTCCCTGATCCCCCTGATCCCTCTGCCCTGGACCACAGGAGAGGGAGGTCCTTTCGTCCTTATGTACCTGGGTCTCCTCATGGGAGGGACTGCAATGATCACAAGGAGAGGTGACCATCTCTCCTCCTGAACTGAGGGTAGGACATGGGGAAGACATGGACCTGGAGGCCAGGCCAGCAGGATAAACCCATGTCACGCTGAAGCTAGGGCTTAAGTTGAATCATCCTTTTTCTCTGTGTGCTTAATGTCTTTTGTCAGAATAAAACATGCAGATTCATTAGTACTTGGATTACACCAGTGCCTGATTCTGGAAGTTACAAACTTAAAAGGTATTTTTAAGGTATATTTAAGAGGGTTGCAATATTCACAGATCTCCCTTTTGTGCCTTTAGCCATCTTTTTGCCTAACTTGTGCTCTGTGGTTTAATCATCCAAAGAATTGGGAGAATGTGTATGTCTGGAACAGAGCAGCACATGGCTTTTGACTGTTCCCCTGATGTTTTGTCACCTGCAGAAATTGCAGCCTGGATTATGTCAGCAGAGAACTGCAGAGTGTGACAGGTCAGGTGTAATCTTGGCACTTGCAAAGAAATCTACACTGCAATTTATATTGAGCCAGGAATCCCCTTTTGCCAGCCCTTATGCAACCTCTGTTCCCACCTGAAAAGCTCCAGATCTAAAAATAACAGAGAAGAGAATGTCAGTGTGGGATTACATAGTGACTTGAATAATAAAAATATATCCAAGGTGGTTTTCAGCATATCTGAAAGTGTCAGACAGGTACTGTCTTAAATCCTAACATGGGAGTTAGGATTTCTCCTGTGGTAGATCGTTGGGCTGAATACCAGGGGCCTGGGATAAAGCTTAAAGGGGAAAGACGTGAAACAATGAAAATGCCAAAGCAGGTTTTCTGAGTGGAAAGTTGTTACCTATACATACATGGGTTGTAAGGTTTTACATAGCCAGTAAAAATGGTCCATCTCAAGTTGTTTATCAGTATGTTGTTTTGGTTCATGTACATAAATGCCCGTGGGTTTTGTGTGTGAGATCTGGGTTTCTGACTCTACTCTTCGTGGTGTATTTTGCAACACTGAATATTTTCTGTGTTATCTACATTCACTTCAATGTTTCAGGGCAGAGAATAATCCAGGATACTTTTTCCCTAGTTTATGAACTTTACCTCAAAGTGTTGATAATTTATAAAAGGAGGTTTGAGTGTAACTTGTGATAAAGTGGCAAATGTTTTGCCAGAGGTTGCAGGGCTAGACCATTCCAAATGCCAGATATAATCTATAGCAGAGAACAAACACATACCATGTATGCTTACAGTAGGATTAAATCTAAAACAAATGCACTGAAATGAAATAACATAAAAGTAATGAAAAGGTCTTCATTCTCAAAATTCTACAAATATATCTGATGTTTATATTATGGTTCTGTATTTCAACAAATAAGAAAAAGCTTATAGAATATTTGGATCATGAAAGACCACTTAAAAAGTGCTAGGTAACTATAACTTTATGTATCAATATATAATTATGCTTTTAAAAGACCTTGAGAGCTATTGTTGGCTATGAAAACATCAATTGCTGTCCAGAAGAACAATATTGGAAACACTGAATCAGTAAAATATGCAGCATAAAGCCCTCAGAAAAATAAACAACATAATAAAACCTGCCTCTGTCGTAATTGTTTAAAAGGTGCCTTCAAACCTGAAGCTGAGACCATGTAGTTAGAATAATGATTGAAGATATGAGAAATTTATACCGGATCCTCTCCTTGTCTGTGAATTTTCTGTGTGACCTGACCTCTGTCTCTGTGTAGCTTGATTCCTTGAATGCCTGTTCAGAGGTCCAGCTGAACTGCTGCTTCCTGAGGTTGCCATCTGTCAACCACGTGTGTACATGCTTTTTACTTCACACTTGCAAGAGGTTAAAAATATCAGCTTCAATTAAAAAGATCAGACTTTAGGTATTTTTCATTTTGCATGTGTGACAGGTGTTGACAGTACCTGCAGCTTCATTGGCAGATGGAACCTTGTCGAGTACTGGTAACTTGACTGGGTCCCAAAATGGGGATAATATTCCCTTCCCACCTTATATCAAAATAGGAGTCACATTATACTGGAGATGAGTGGTTTTGGGTGGTTCTGAATAAAGGTTTATTTTCCTATTGAAGTAGTACTTAGTCATGCGAAATATTTTCTGGCTTGAGTTCAGCTCGCTATTAGTCACTGCTCTGTGCAGTTCACTGGCTTTATGCCTGTGGCCACATCTCCCTGACCAGAGGCAAAACATGCTGCAGAGGTGGCAGGCAAAGCTCTCTGCGAGCTTGTATCTTTGCAGGAGTGATGTTCCCACTGAGTGTCCAGGGCTTGCTCTCTGCTGGTTGTACCACACAGGAGACAGAGGCACAGTTGTTAGGAAGTTATTGAAGAGGAATTGCTGTGAAGGAAAGACTTGGGATTAAATTATGTGTACATCTGCAGGAGTTGCTGGGAAAAAATACTGGCACTGACAGAGGTGTGGCTGGGTTTGATCAGAGGAAAGACCTTCCAACAACTCAAACAACCTGTTCTTTTACCTTGTTATGGCTTATTCACTGACTGGCAAAGACATATTAAAGCATCTGGTGTATTCTTTCTCCAGCTACGGATGATATCTAAAAATATTTATCATCCTATTTGTCTCAAGATTTTCCCCAAATGGTTATTGCCAGTAAAAGTTCCATGGAAATTGCAGTAGCTAAAAATACCATGGGAGTTCACTTACATATTATATAGTGTAATTTGTGGCCAGTGACAATCAGCTAAGCAGATTCTGCTGTGCAAGGGTAACATGAACAAAAGTTTTTAATCTCCACTTCAGGACCCTGTGAATGTAGGTTAAGGCTGTGTCGATCCTTTGACTTTGTTGTATATTTCTGACTCATCGTTACTTAAAGCTGCCTGAGAGAAATGCAAATATTGGCGCTTGTTAAACAGAAGCAGTAGTAAACCAAACTTCCATCAAAACAAATAGTTCAATGATTTCTGCTGATAAACTCTGGCAAGAGAGACATGGCAACAGTAAGAAGGTTTCCACCAGTTGTACAAGCATCCCGCGAGAGGGAGAGAGCTCAGACAAAATTGCTGACCTCAGCAACAGCAGATTTCTTAGTCTCTTGTCATATCTGTATGTGCGAGTGAAGTAGGAGGTTGCTTTAGGCTTGCCTGGTAGGAGGATGCTTTTTGAAAGCCCTTGCACAAGACACTTTTCAGCTTCTTACTCTGAAGCATGAGTTGTGCTGGTGAGCTTCACTGCAAAAGCTGGGTTTGTTACTTCTTTCTTCCGTTTGGAAAGACACACTGTACATGTCTTCCTTTGCAGCTCTGTGTGTGCGGAGGAAGGGTATGAAAGCAACCAGGTCTCAGAGCCCTGTTTAAACCTGAAGATCTGAGTTAAAACCAAACACAAAATTCCCGCTGTCAGGTCCCCCCAGGGGAGAGCAGTCTGTGTGGGAGAGGGCCTAAGGGATGTGGTGAAGGGGCAAGGGAAGAGACAGGAATGGTCTGGCAGGCTGGAAATAAGTATTTTAAGTATATTGATTTATTGTGTTGAGAAGCAATTCTGCCTGGCTGAAAGAGGTGAGCTACAGAGTGAGGAGGTGACATGTTAAGTCTAGACTAGCTGAGCTCTTCTGTGCATGAGCTCACTTGTTGTTCGAACATATAGCAGTAGTGGCCTCTATCAGGATGAGAAGGTTAGAACCTAAAAGAAGTTGGAATAGGAAGCTTTCGGAAGAAATCTTCTGTTGTGGAGGCCCTTGAGGAATTTTCTCCATACCTGAGGGCTGCACTGCTTATAGTGCTGTGAGCTGGAGCAGAGGCTGCTCACGAACCGGGAATGGCTTGTGGGGCTGAAGGGGCTCCTGTCACCAGACTGGTGACCATCCACATTGGGCATCACCACCCTGCAAGACCCAGCAACCTAAAACTGTGAATTCAGTGCTATTTTAAGAGGGGTAAAATGAAATTGGTGGACCTAGTAAAATTAACTATCTAGATAAAATGATTGTGAAATAAATTAATATCATAGTTTGTATGTTATTCTGTTTATCTACACTGCTGGAGGTACTGTTTTGTTTTGTTTGTGGTTTGTTTTTGTTTTTTTGTTTGTTGGTTTGGTTCTTGTTTTTGAATACTGATTGGCAAGCTAAATTAATTTGTAAAGTAGGGCTTCTGGATAGGGGTTTCAGGCAGTGTTTTAGAAACAATCAAACTCCTGATTTACCCCCAGACAAGTCTCAGTGGAAGCACATATGAATTTGTATATGCAAGAAAGTTTTTGTTGATGGTGATGAGATTAAAGAGAAACAATCCTACTTATTTTATTTTTTTTTTTTAAACTAAGAAGAAGTGTAGCCAGCAGGGAACTGTGGTGCATTTTGCTGAACACTTCCCTTTTCCTAGAACATTGAAACCAAGAAACCCACCAACCATTTACAGGTGAATTGTGCATTTCACTGTCCTGTAGCTTTGTGAGCCAAGAAGTAGTGTCCTACTGTTGCTGGTGGTCTCATTAGCTGCTTACAAATTTCATCAGTGAGTTAGTGTGACAATGGGTCAGCCCACAGGAAGCAGCTTAGGGATGCTCAGTGCTCTGTCTGCATGACCCTGTTTCAGAGAGAAGTGCACAGAAAGCAAGAGGGATGAGAAGGCTGTCTGGGAAGTGCTCTTGCACCACTCTGTGCTTGTGGTGTGAAGCGTGTGGTTCAGGTGAAATCAGTATTGGGAGAGGCAGGAGGCACTTGAATTTATCCAGCTATCAGTGAAATAGCAGAGTGGAGCTCTGAAAATGCACCAGACACCTAAGCAATCCACTTCATGTTGGTTTGGAGATCATAGATTTTATTTTTGAAAGAGTCTTTGTCAGGTTCAAATAGTGATGTAAAGGCAAACACAGGCAGAAGTTTAGAGTGCTGAATATCATCTTTAAATGGTACCAACTTGCTGCAACATTTGCTTCACATACAATATGGGACATACAGCCTTAGATTCAAACACCAGCCTTTAGTCCAGAACACCCCTGGTCTTCTTCCAAAACACATGCAAGGTATAGATAACTAGAGAAAGGGAAAACATCCGTCTTGACCTGATAGCTTTTTCTGAATTTCCGCTATTGTCTAACCCAGAAATGGATCATTGCTCCCTTGAGGCTCTTCCACTCCGATGAACTTGTAGTATTAGGCCTGATATAATGGAAAGTCCAAGCAATTGGCACTGAGCCATGGCATTTCTTCACAAAAGCTGCCATGATCCTGTCTGTTGTCATGGGGCAGCACTTATTTTCTTTGGATACACTTTTGGGCAAGATGAAATGTAAGCAGATATAGTCTTAGGTGGTTCAAATTTAAACCAACTGATTACAAAGCTACTTTCACTTGCTCTGCTTCACTTTATTTATTTTTCCATAAAACAAACTCTGGGCAAAAACTATCTATGATTATGATTCAAAATCTGGAGACTAAATAATTACTTCAGTAAAGATTTCAATGTGGCATTTGACACATCACAAATTGCCCAGCATATATAATCCTCTTAACTGGAGTGGAGAGATGAGATCCTTTTATGCTTAGAATCAACAAACATTGCACACTAAACACAGCTTATCTCAGACACTAAATAGGCACCAAGAACTGAGGCTGGTGGTTGGCTACTTGACTCACCAAAGTAAATACAGAGAAAACCACATGTTCTGAAAATACCAGAGTTAAATCCTGCTGCTGCTTTTTCCAAAGTATTTCTAAAACCTGTTTGTTTGTTTTTCCTTGCATAACTTTGGGTTCACTTTTTCTGTCTCGTCATTAAAATTTTCTTGATGTTGCATTATTAGCAACCTTATGTTTTTTGCTAAATTCATGCCAAAATTTACTGCCTCTTCCATGTTTTCCATCTCTTAAGTGAAATGGAGTCTTTGCTTTGGGATGAGCTCTGACATGCTGCACAAAATAATATTCCTGTAAAAAATACTGTTGTAAAAAAATACCAACAAATTTAAAATGACAAACTTACAGAACTTGAGGAATAACAACTGAGTGTGTTCCATGCAATCTTTCTTCTGTGCCACTGTACAGATTTGCTGTGATGCAGTCTTCAATTAATTGTGTGCTCACACAGTACTTTTTTCAAAACTAATATGCATTTAATAAGGATTTTCATGCATAATCTCCTAAGGATTTCAAAGTTATAATTTTTTTAACTGCATGTTTATCTCCCATTTTGTCTAAGGACATAACTGATACCAATGCAAAGATGTCTGTATCTGGATAGGCCCTAGAAGGAGATGGCACCTCTCTCCTTCTGTTGTTTATTTCTGTCTTATCTTGCTTCTATACCAATGGGAAGCATTTTATGCAATTGTTCCCCTACCTCCACAAAATTTCTCATCTTATACAGTTCTCATGTTTATATGTTTCTCATGTTATACAGTTGATATTTTCAGGTTTCAGAAGTTAAAATGAACCCTTGGACTCATTCTCCTTTTTATCAATGTTCTTTGGTGAGAAGCAAACACTTGTAAAAGTCAATCAGCTACTGTTGCCTATTCTACTTTAAGAGAACTCTGAACCCAATAAATCAAAGCAAATCAAATACTGTAAATAATTTAGGTGATACACGTGGCTATTACATTAATGGGTTTTGTAGGGAAATGGTTCCTATATCATTAGGAACTATAATGAGAATCATAAAATCATAATTCAGTCTGGAAGGGACCTCCAGAGGTCCTTAACTGCAAACCAATGCTCTCCTCAAAATGGGTCTGACTAGTTCAGGCTGTCCAAAGTTATGTCCAGTCACCATCCTAAATGCAGTGAAGCCCGTGGATTGCCCCAGAACATCTGGGACACCCCAGATCTACTGCAGTGTTATCTATGACTGTTTCCTCTAATGGTGTGAAACAGGATGCTTGAGTGAGCTCCTGGGTAGATAGAGGAACAAAACTCAGACAAATGTAAGAAAGACTCACCTGCAGTCTCTTCTCAGAGAAAAAGGCAAAAATAAACTGTGAACAAATTAAAAAAGTGGGAATGGAAAACAGGGGAGTGTTGAGAGATACTGTGATGTTTCAAGTGCTGAGCTGGCAGAATGTGGAAGTTAACTCTGTAGGTTACAAATTTTTGCCAAGGAATTTCAAATCCTTCCTGGAAAACTTGCCTCTGAGCTGCTACTGTGAGCTGTAGGCATTTATTCTGGAGAGAACCCACAGTGTTTCTAATGCGTTTTGTTGCATGTGGTGTGCATCTCCCGTGGTGTGATGTAATGTAACATGGCATGTGGTGTTATAAATAGAATGATGAGATCTTGCAAAAACCTGCCTGGCAGGCAAACTCGTTGTCGTTCCTTTTGAATGGCTTCCTGAGCTCTCCACGACACTCCCTTCTTTTGTTAAAAGGTACCTTCCACCCCAGCATCCTCCTGCTCAGGTTCCTGGGGAACAGCTGGAATAGAATGGCTTTTTCTCCTGAGTTCCTTTTCCTTGTCAGCAACACATCAAAGACTGTTCATGGGGGCTGTCTTGCTGCTCTCAGTTCCTGTCTCTCCTTTCATCTGTGTCTATGCATTTCTAATTTGCTCGGTGCTATGGGCAAGTTGCTAATTTTAGCAACCTTGTGTAATTACTCTGAAGTCACTGGGGTTAATGCATGTGTTCAGTACAGCTCCAATCAGAATCTGGCCTTATGTTGTCTTAATATTTTTAGCTCTTTTTTTTTTTTCCCCCTGCTGCCAGTAAATTCAATCTCTGTGGTCTTAGCATTAACATTAATGTTAGAATAATATTCAGGCATGTTTTAAAATAGGCTAGGGAGTAAGAGTTACCAACAAGACAACACAGGAGCAATTCCCTGATCTTTCTGTCAGGGATGCTGGTCCCCAGCTTGCTCTGTGCTCTCTGGAAGAGTGATGGGTTACTATATTTACACCTGTCTGTTAAGAATAATGCTTTACCAGCATTTATTTCTAGAACTCTTTGGGTTTCCAGGCAGGCTTCTCCTCTGACTGCCTAAGCAAGAATAATTTGTTTTTGTGTCATCTTGTGTAAGAGTTGAAGGTCATATCAGTTGCTTGCTAATAGTCATTAGTCTAAAGCCTCAACTGTAAAACTGAACTTATCAGAAGTTCCCCTTCTTACAAGTTTCATGTTCCAGTGTGTGACAGAATATACAGGAAGGGACTTAAATGTATTTTTCATTGGCAATTTTTAGTTATTTTGTCTTCACTTTTCTTATAGACTGAAATGATATTTCTGAAACTGTGTTAATAGAAGCATTAGATATTAGGATTTTTTTTAACAGAAAGGATTGTCAAGCATTGGAACAGACTGCCCATGGAAGTGGTGGAGTCACCATCCCTGGAAGTGTTCAAAAAAAGTGTGGATTTGGCACTTGAGGACATGGTTTAATGGTGAACATGGTGGTGGTTCTGGGTTGATGGTTGGACTTGATGATCTTAAAGGTCTTTTCCGACTTTAACAATCTGATGATTTTATGATTAGTGAACAGCAGAGTGATTTACCTGTGTTGGCTCAAATACTTTGATAGATCTGTGAAGATAATATACCATAGGTGCATTAAACTTGGACATGGTGTGATTTCCTGTTGCAAAGCTTATTGCTTCTGTTGAATAAAACATAAACATGTTGTGGTACCACTTCCTGAAGTCTTAAATGGTTTTGAGACACCATTTGGCAAGTCCATACAAAAAAATAGCAGTTTGGTCTCCTTCCCTCTCCACTGGTTGAGCCACATGGGAGAAGTGTGCATGCAGAAATGACTGATATGTTTGACAGGGAAGACATTTTATCAGACTTTGTGTAGTTCCTGAAGGGTGAGGAGAAGCAGTCAAATGTAGCAGACAAATAATTTGTTTGTTTAATCACTTCCCACTGATTGTCAGTCCATACACAAGAAAACATTAACTAGGGAAAATGTTAGCGCATGAATGCTGCACTGAGTTGAAGCTCATTGTGTTTGCCTCAGTAATCTAGGCAAAACCAAAACAGATTCAGCCTAAAGCATCATAGCTCTTGTTAAATTTCACAAGTCATGAAACATTTGAAAAACTATAGTGTTACAAATTAAAAGCACGTTTTTATGCATGATTGGATTCATATCAGGGGATAGTGTTTAGTAAAGTCTTTCTTTTTTTTCTTTCCTCTTAATCTTTCCAGCTATGCTGAAACATCCTTTATTACACTTTGTCTTGTGTGGTATCACCTTGCCCCTAGTTTTGTGTATCTCGCATCCCTGTTTGGATGTGCTGCACTGAGTGTTATTTTCTTTCTGGTTACTTTTAGGGCTGTTCTTTGCATCCAAATTTATTCTCCTCCAGCTGCAAAGATTTATTTCTATCTCCAGTACAGAAAAGCGGTCAGACTAAGCAATGAAAGCAAATGTTGCTCCTCTTCCCATCAGAGAACATTTTTCTTCTAGATCTAAACATGCACTTCTCATCAGAAACAAATGGATCTACTGTTGGCTGCAATCCAAAGCATGTACAACAAATTCCAGACTTTTGCAATTATTTAATTGATAGCCAGGAATTGAGATAACTGCAGGGCCCTTCAATACTCCTTAAGAAGCAGAACCAAATGCTATAGTACAGTAGAATGGACTTGAAACATTTTTGGTCTCAAATTTCCCTCATTTGAAATGAAAATATATGGCAAACCATAGAGGTACTTGAAGAAAATGCAGTTGCTAATAAAACCTTCGAAACCTCTTTTAGTCACTATGGTATCTTGTCTTTAATTGCTGATGGATAAGCATGAAGGGTGGGCTAAATGAGCTAAGTGGATGCTGTGGGATTTTGGAATCCTCAATGTTTATTTAAATTGTGTTTTAAATGTGTAACTGTATTGAAGCTGGAATTCAGCAATGCAATGGAATCTGAAACCAAGCGTGGCTTTAATAACCTCCTGGTGTTAAGGGATACTTTCTAGACTAATTTAAATAAGTTTTGTGAAATTACTCTAAGCTTATTTTTTTAAAATGCCTTGTAATGGGGCATACAAAGCAGCAGAAATTCTTAATAGAAAGGTGAGGAGCAACTAGTTTCCCCTGAACTCCTCTCCCTGGACTGAATCCACTGGAAGGAGGTGCCTGAAATGTCTTAAGGTGTCTCCAAGTTCTCATATGTTCTTAACTCCACCACCACTTGCCTTAATCACACAAAAAATTGGTACTGGAAAAAAGACACATTTGTATCTGATGCAATGTTTGTACATCAGTCAACTATTTACTGAAATATTGTGTAAAACAAATTGTAATGGAACAGCTTTTGCACCTTTCAAACAAAACAGATAAAGAACAACAACTGAAAACCAAAATCCATCACACGAACTTTTCTGCGTGCATTCATAGATTTGTTGTTTCATGACATTCCTAAGGGATTCTCTTTTGCTGAAAACCTACAATTAGGAGCTTCACAACACAGGATTTTTTTTGTGGTGGCAACCTATTCCTCATGTTAAGTTTGCCATGTCTAGCACTGTCTGGCTGAAGCATGAGGCATCCTTTCCTGCAGGGAAGTGGCTCAATAACCCTTTTGTAAATGCTGAAGGCTGTGGATGAGTGCAGGGGAGGAATTAACTTAAAACCAAACAGTGTGTCTATGTTGTCAGAGACTCTTCAATGCATGGAAAAACAGCTACATAGTAAAGAAAAGTCAGCAAAGAAACTTGAGGACACTGATATAGCAGCTATTTTACAATTTTGCCTCTGAGCTGCTGTGATAGTTTAAAGTCCTGATCCTCAAAGAAATGCATTATGGAATGTGGGGTAGTAGATCACAAGACAAGACATACCTTGTGCTTTGGTCAATACAGTGACAACAGCAGTGGTGAGTGCTGCAGGGACTCAGTGTAACTGTGTTTCAGGGATGTTTTTGAGGTGTTAAGTCTGACTGATTGCCTGTGTCTATATTGGTTTGACTCTGTAGTCTTTGGGTGTGACTTTTTTCTTTCTCTATTAGTAAAGCTTAAAAAGAAGGGAAAAAGACAACCCCTCCTTATGCGATCATGCAGTGAAAGTTAAGGACACATAGTACACCTCACTACAGCAAATGTGGTTAGCATCTGTAAAGTAAGAGGTGAAACAAAAGGTTTTCTGTTCATTAAACACAGAGCACGTCGCACTTGTGCAATGAAATTTATTCCTCACAAAACGTTTTTGAGAGCTACACTCTGGAGTTTGTGTGCAAATCTTTCACAGTTGTCTTTGGGCTTAACAGTCTCCCAGAGCAGCTAATCTAAGTGCCCAGTAGATATTCCCTTGACCATGTATACCTTGAATATTGGAATAGCTGAAATATGAGTTTATGTACTTTTTTGTCTGTAAGCAGGAAGATACACTGAAGGGTAGTCTGCTCTGCCCCTGCTCCAATCTGTTCTGTACATGCCAAGCTTGTTCCTGATGGAAGTCAGTCTCCAAGTATCTTTGCACAACTGTTGTAACCAGCCAAGCTAAGTTCAAAATAAGTCAGAATAATCTCAAGATTGTTGTGTACAACTGAATAAATCATACATTCATTTTTTAATAGCCAGTTGAATTTCTAAAGCTTGTTACTAGATGAAGAGTAGGTTTATTATCCTACAGATTCCTGATGGAAATAATTAGCTTTTCTCACCACTTAGGCTCAATACAATAAGCTATTCTTAAGACTTATCCTGACAAAGACACAGGTTTAAAAGTGTTCTCTCTGTGAGTAATCGTTTTCCTTGTTATCTAGAGAGAGAAATAGATTTACATACCAGAAACAATTGCAGTCTGCTAAAATTGGCTGCTTTCATGAAAGCCAATTATTTTTCCCCTGTTTTCTACCTAAGAGTTCAATTTTGATGTGGAAACTATCTTGTGTTACAGTGATATGGGGACAAACTTATCAGAATATATTTTCTGGTCATTCATCATTGTGCAGTGTGGGTCTTGACTCCAGTCTCCCCTGCCCCCTTTCTCAGTCAAAACATGTCCTGCCTACTTATTTTCTTAGGCTTTTGGTTGTTTTTTGGTTTGGTTTATTTCCTATTTTGTTTTTGTTAGGGTTTAGTGTTTTTTGTTTATTTGTTATAGTTCTCACACCAAAATTGGATGGATCTTTAATTTTCCCTGCTTTTCATTTCTGAGTAGGTTCTCCTGTGTCTGGCAATTCCCCTTTGGGCTGGTTGTTCTGCTGAAGGGTATTGTGGTACTGGAGGATGGTGGCTCATCCTCTGGATAATAACACCTGCTCCTGATCTATAAAATGGGCCAGTTCTTGTGCTCATGAGTAGTAGTGTTGGGCCTGTGGTCCCTGCAGGCTTCTCAATTCCTTTGCTGTTTAAAGGTATGGGAGACAGAACACAAGCCAAGTCTGGGCTGTTGAGTCAATATCATACATGCTTTGTTCAAAGAGAGATCATGCTAACATTGGGCTAAATGTAAAGTTAGTTTTGTATCCCTGAAGCCCTCTGATGTATAGGGCCTTTGATTTGATCCGCACATACATTAGCTTTGATAGAATGGTTAATGTCTTACTCTGTTTGGAATAACAAGCCCAAGTGCAATAGAAGTTCTAAGGGCTTCTTATCATGGAATCATAGAATATCTTGAATTGGAAGGAACCCACAAGGATCATTTAGGTTCAATCTCTAGTCCTATGCAGGACACCCCAAGAAACACACTGTGTGCCTGAGAGCATTGTCCAAACACTTCTTGAACTCTGTCAGGCTTGGTGCTGTGACCACTTCCATGGGGAGCCTGTTCCAGTGCCCAGCCATGCTTTGGGTGAAGAACCTTTCCTAATATCCAACGTACACCTCCCCTGACACAGTTTCATACCATTCTCTTGTGCCCTGTCAGTGGTCACCACAAAGAAGAGATAAGTGCCTGCCATAAGTGCCTGCCGCTCCTCTTCCCCCAATGAGGAAATTGTAGACTGCAATGAGGTCTCCCTCATCCCGTCAGTCTTCTCCAGGCTGAACACACCAAGTGCCCTCAGCTGCTCCTCATACAGCTTCCCCTCAAGGCCCTTCACCATCTTTGTAGCCCTCCTTTGGAACATCTCTAATAGCTTCATATATTTCTCGTATTGCGGCACACAAAACTGCCACCATATTCAAGGTGAGGCTGCCCCAGCGCAGAGCAGAGCAGGACAATCCCCTCCCTCAGCCAGCTGGTGATGCTTTGCCTGATGCCCCCCAGGACACAGTTCTTTATCTATTATGTATGAGTACGACTCCAAAAGCAAACAAGTTTCCACGCTTCATTCGCAGGAGACCAAGGAGTGGCTAAGAACAGTAAAAAAGGAGCACACAGTTCATTTATATACTTAAACTCTAGACGAACCCATCTTGACAACCCCAGCAGAGGAAAAATGAAAAATTAACTTCAAGGATGGGGGGAGGTGGGTGAAGCTAGAGATAAAGATGTTAAAAACACTTTAATAAGAATGAGTTAGTCTGTTAAGAAAGCCTCCTTCTACTGTACTTGTAACTATGTGCTGTTGACAGATGCAATCCTTGGGGAAAAAAAAAAAAAAAGACACAGAAGCCCATAAATGTAAGTGCCAGATAATGATTTGCACTTTTTTTGTCATCTTTTCTGTTCTCAGTAAATTTCTATTTTCTCGGTAAATATTTTTCTCCTGAAATGTTTGTCATGACAGTTAATAATTTAAAGTTATTATATAGCTAAGGGCTTCTCTCAAGGCTGATGTTACTTTAGGCAATGCAGAAATAGAGAAGAGACAATGATCTCTACTGAGTTTACTCTCTGAAAAGCCAAGGCAGACTAATAAAAACAGGCACCAAATAGAAAAATGGTACAAATGAATTTCTATTTGAAGCGCAGCCTGTGCCAGGAAAAGAATTAATGTGTTCTAAAGCATTTACTTCCTTCTTCAGTAGCCACTAAGGGAATAGCCTTCATATGAGCAACAGCCAGGGATTTTCTTGTAGCTATAGCTCAAGGAAAATTGCAGGGATCTTTTCCATGCCTAAACCACATTATTTAAGTGTATATTAAGTGTAGTCAAATGTTGTTTTACATTCCCACTTTGAACTATTCAATAGAGACTGTTTGAACTTCTTTTGAAAACAATATCCTAGGATATCTGTGCTCAACAAGTGGTGTTCAGAGGTCCTAAGTTTCCAGTGGGTTTGCTCTGCTCTTTGAAGAAAGATGCAGCACTGACTTCAGTAGAAAGGGGAATGGCCCAAAAGGATAAATAAATTGAGACAAATAGGTCACCATTTGTCTCAATAAATTTGTCTCATAAAATGATACAATAATTGTTTTCATTTACCTCAGTATGCCTGCAGCACACATGGACACTACTGAAATTAATCTGGCAAGCAGAATCCAGTTAGTCTATTAATTTTTTATACTTTAATATAGATGCTGCCTCTGCAAAGATATTGGTGAGTCTGACTGAATTTCAGTGGCTGAAGAGATCTATATATTTGCAATCTCAGTGTAAAAATGAGTTTTATAGATGTATAAAAGAACCTTCTGAAGTACCAAGTAGTAGAAAAGATATGTATTAACAGTGGCATGGCTTGTTTTGAAAGTAACTGGGAAGGATTCCAGCTTCATCTGTACCAAGTAGGTAGATTACAACCCAGTAATATGTTGTATGGGGTGGGTGGAAATTGAGCTCACTTTTAAATAAGTGCAAGTACAGTCAGCATAGAAGAGAGTTTGATGGATCTGTTCTGATGGGATGTGTGTTAATAATAACTGAGGTATATTGCTAAGCTGTATGTTTCTTGCTTAGATGTGAGCAGACTATTTTTGGTGCCCATTAGAACCTACTAATTAACTGTGACTTGGAGTCCGGTGAAGTATGTGACATTTGAAGTCTAGGAAATTCTGGGGAAATTTCATTTAAGAAAGGATCTCCTAGTTATTCTAGGATCTTCCAGTTATTAGTTGGGAAATGTTTACCTACAAAGTGGAAACATGGACTTCCAAATATGGCAGCATTTTGAGAGCATTTTTATATTCTACCTGTTCTTACTAAACTAAGGTAAACTATGTTCTAAGGTATGTGTTGACCCTGTTCTTCTTCAGCTGTTGTTTCCTGTAGAAAGAAAGATTTACACCTTCCTTTTGAAGATGTACCAGCTAAACAGAGAGATGAATCCGCAGAAAAATCTCTTACTTAGAAATAAATTAGTAAGTTAACATCAGTTGCAAAGATAAATTTGGATTATAACATGTTTCTGTCAGATTAATAAAGGGCCATATTCGCTGGTTTGTCAAATATCAGTGGATGTAGGTTGCCCAGAATGCTCTACCTGTAGGTTATGTGTATTTGCCAGCTGCTTCCCTCGTGCAAGAAGTATTCAATATCTATGGCAAGTAGGCAAGATCCTGGCAGCTACTAATCTCATCAGTTTGTTTTATGTTTTTATGCAAACTACATGGGTGCTAATCACTGCACTGAACTTTGTCTGTGATCCCAGAATCTGATCTCTGATAAGAACAAGGTGACCCTTTATCCTTATGCTAGCTCTTGCATAACATTCTTCATATATCCAGCAGGTCTTTGCTTCTAACTTTTTGTCTTCATATCCCTCTGACATTTGCTGAGCAATCAAGTCTCATCTCCAATTTTTTTCACGATTCTTTTAATATGTTGATGTTCTCTGAGAGCTTTTATAGAGGAAATGTGGAAATGCTCTAGATCAGCAATATTTGTTTTATACTTCAGTTTACATAAAAGTGTGTTGTTACTCAAGAGCCTATTACATGTTATAATAGCTCTACACATGTTGTTATAGCTCGTTTTCACTCCTGATTTTTTCATGAAGTGCAAAGTTAACATTCAAAACCTTATTGTAAGGCATGGAGAGACCCATTGAGTCAAATAAATCGAGTCACCTGTTGAATACACACAGTTCTTGATATGACTATTTTGCTGGTGCTGAGCTTGTCATAGTACAAGTTGTAAGTGGGTGAATTGATATGGTATGTCTGAAATTGCTTTTCTTCTAAAGAATATTGCTCTGGGGCTTTTATGCATGTCTGATCTCATCAGGTCCAGGGGATATGTAAGTATCTCAGCTACTATGCCACTTATGACACTATTTGTTGATTTCTAGTGGAAGTAAGTGGAGTATCAAGTTTGAATATATCCACTCTGGGGCAGAGTTCTCACTTTGAATCTGCATTTCAGTGCCATTACAACAATAAAATTGTTAGGGATAAAAAAGGCCATAAACATTCGCCTACCTAGAAATGTTGCAGATTAGCAGTTTGTTTTCAAGCATCTTAATGAATAAAAATGTGGGATTTAGAGATCAGATAGTTATTCATATTTAGTCTTATTGAGTGATGCATATGACCTAAAAAACATAGACATACAATCAAGTGATTTAGGTAAAAATGGAAAGAATAGTATGGACCAATCCAAGGTTCTAAAAATATTTATTAAAAACTTAAAATTTTCATGCATCTCTGTCCAGGAAGGAACTTTTTTTTGATACTGTTGCATTTTATAGGTTGTAAAAGGAAGGCACAGAGATTGTATCTCTTGCAAGTAATAGAGCAACCACTTAAACTTGTAAGTTCTTATTTCTCATTTTGGTGTTTACAGTATAAAGGTCTCAGCATGAAATAAACTTTGCATTCAGTTTCTTTTCCTTTCAGAACCTTATCCAAGCCCCTTTTTCTTATCTCCTGTTAATTTTTTTCCTCATAGATAAGGCCATCTGTTCTCTGTGTATCCTTCTTTCCTGCTAATAGGGTTTTTGTAAGATACTGTCTCTGATATTGCCCTGCTTTCATGCCCAGCACTTTCTTCCACAAAAACAATTCAGAGCACTTGTCAGTTAAAAAAGACTTCCAGCTCTTGTCTGGTTATCACTCATCAGATTTTGATGGAGAGTCCATTAGAAAATGGGGTCACAGTCTCCAGGTGTATTTGTACTCTTCTTGACCTATGAATCTAGGAAGTCTCTTAAATGTTTATCTGGCTTCAGTAAGAAATCTTGTGTAGATATTGTTCTTTCAATCCATCCTTATTGCAAACTCTGAAAAAATCTTGAAAATGTGTGTGATGAGCTATGGAACATTCTCCTAGAGTAAGAACATTTATGTGTATAAGGAAAACCTATTAAAAAGGAAAAATTCAGTGACCAAGTCACACATTTTGAGATGTGTTGGGCATTTTTAGGAGCTATATTGACAGTATAATCCCGTAGGTTTGCTCTTATAAACTAGGAAAAGCAGAATGGCTGGTGCTCACACTGACACTTTTTCTTTTTGTTTTTAAAATCTTTATGCTACTCTTAGCTGGATTGCTAAAGGTGTTTTCCAGGATGAGAATTTCCCCAGGGTTTTCCAGGAACTGACAGAAGTTTAATTCACACATGTGGTGTGCCAACAGACTCAACCATTACATGAGAGAGTGGCAGTGGTGGCTTTAGAGAGCCTGGAAAATGCTGAAGTTGGAACAGAAATTTCTGGGATAGTTTCCTTAGGATTTGATACACAGTGCTTCTTCTCAAGGGTTGTAAAATTTCAGGACACATGGGACAGAAAAGTCATAGAAATTTTGAATGGTAAAAGATGCAAACGAGTAATGACTGTAGGCTGTCAACAGACTGGAATCTGCATCATTCCTATGAATAACATCAAATGAAAACTAATGTCTTGGCTTCTGAAGTCTGAGATCCATTTCATTCAAGTTTTATTTGCTTATGTTAAGACAGTCACCTAGACTCCTAGAGAGAGAGAAAATTGACTGATCCTGATGCAGGCTGTGAAATGCTCCCAGAATTTAGTTCTAAGAGAAACCTATATGATTAGCCTCTAAACTGTTTGAAAGGTATCCTGCCCCAAACTTCAGTCATTAGTCAAACTGAAGCTGCACCTCCTCTTTGAGGAACCCACATACTGAGGGGTGGGGGCAGACTCGTGTTCCCTGTAGCACTGCTGGTTGGAGGACATGCTTAGAGTGGATGGTGGGGTGTAGTGGTTCTTTGTGTAGCTCCTCCTTTCCATCATGACCCTTCACCAAACCTGATGGCTGGAGTGTTCCCTGCCAGGCAGCACAATGATGCATTTGTTAATCAACCAGCTGAAACCTGGTGATTGTCAGGCATGGAGTAGTGAATCATGGTGAAAGACAGACATGTATATGAATGTGGCAAAAAAGTAACTGAAAAGTGTAAAAACAGTAAGTTGATGGATTACAGTTTAGGTTGTAAAGATGCAAATGCTTTTGAAGGGAATTAAAGATTTTGGGAAGGGGAGAAATATCAAATTACCAGTACCAGGAACGGTTATGTTAATACCTTGATGAACTTCCAAGTATACCCTGTGGGAACTAGATGTTTACAGGGCCCTGTAAGCAAGCTCTTTCAGCTAGGTACTTAGATACACACACACACCAAAAAATCAACACAGCTATCTTCCCTGAGTCAAAACTTCTCAGCACTTGCTGAACAGTACAGATGGAGAAGTTTCATGGGGACTTGAATTGAGAAGGCTAACGGGTAGAGGACAGAAGTGGGAAAGTCTTGGTTGCTTGAGAAATTTGCTGCAATACTGTTCTTTTGATTGAAGTGAATGATATGTTCCTACCTGAGTTATTTTAAAAATTTCTGTAAATTTTCTCCATTTCTTTTGGCTGCTTTGGTGAAATTCTCCCTAGATTCAGATGTGTGTATTACAAGCCCCATCTTAGCTGATCACCCAAAGCTTTCTGCACAGTCCATGGAAACAGACACTTAACTTGTTCTGCTTTACATATCTGCCTGAAGGTGAAGTGAGCTGTGTTCTAGCCCTACCTGTTTCCCATCCTTGACTGTTGTGGGAGCCCAGATGTCCATCATCCATGTCCCATTTGGAAGATTTTTATCCTTTATTTGGATAGCTTAGTTATTTGGGCCAGTTAAGGAATCCTTTGAAGCAGGTGTTTATCTATATTAAAACAATATCTTAGGCTAATGTTTAGCCACATTTCCTTTAACTTCTCTTCATTTCCATGTCTAATCTAGGGTGTAGATTCCTGTTTTTACTATCTGAGTATCATGAAGGCCTTGTGGTGTGTTAATGAATAGCTCTACTAGCTAGGCACAAACTTGCTTTTTCCACACAGCTTTAAAGTCCCTGTTGGAGGCATGACAGTGAGTGGTGTGTCACACTGCCAATTTTTTAGATCAAATACGTTCCCTTCAAAAGGCTGCATATTGAATGCCTACAGGAACTTTGCCAGTGTTAGAAGTGACCCTGAGCAGCTGGTGAGAGAGATTTCGGCAGAACCTTTGCAGCTCTGGGCTGGGGATGCTCAGCCCATATGGAATCTGCAAACCATTCAGCTGCCAAACTCAAATAAGCCTTTAGTAGTCATGTGTAAAACAGGACTTTTCTCAGTTTGGAAACTGTATAAAATTTGGCATATTTTCCTGGAAACAGGAAAATCTAATACCCTTCCAAAACAAAACCAAGCTCCTTCTTAAAAGTGAGCAGCTTTATTTTTTGTTGGTTTTCTTAGAGCACAAAACCTATGATTGTGTCACCATGAAGGAATTCATGGTCTTGGTTGGTTTTTGACTGTTTTGGTGGGGTTTTTTGTTTGTTTTGTTTGTGTGGTTTTCTGTTTATTTGGGGTTTTTTTTAGTTGTTGGTTGGTTTTGGTTTGGGGTTTTTTTTTCATGGTCATCAAAAAGGTTGTATGATTTTGCTGGGAATTTTCAAAAGTTTGTGCTGAGGCAGGTGCCCATCAGGAAACTCCCATGGGACAAATAGGCTCACAAAGCAGGTTCTACAAAAGGACATTTGGGATGCAGGCAGCACATCAAGCAGTGTTTATATTACAGTGATACTGTCTCTGGACATGCACAGTTCATCTATTACAAAGTTTTCCTAGATTAAATGGGAACCATGCCTGAGTTTCCTTCTGTGAGATGCAGGTTCACACCCAGGAAACAGACCTTTTAGGACTTTTCCCTATACACAGTCATCACTGTGTACCAGCATGCCCTGTGAAAACATCAGGCTCTCCTACTGGCATCTTCCAAACCAATCCTGATCTTTTAAAATGTGGAAGTTATAAATGCAGACACACAGGAACACCCCTAAAAGAATGATCTTTAGCAGATTTCGAGGCAGCTGGTGTTTATAAATGTTTTATGTATCTCTGTGCACTGACACAGACGAGACCTTTGTGTGCCACATGGAGCTGAATGGGAAAGCATGTTGTGTGATGCAGTTGCTCTGCCATCCTGGGTGAGACAGATGGGCATCCCCATGCCATGATGACAGCATGGATTGCACCCGCAGGTGTGCAGGGCCTAACACAGAGGAGCTGCCCTGGGATTGCAATGAGAGCAGGGCAGCCAAAGGAGAAACCTGACTGTGTGCTGCTGAGCTGCTTTCTCTGTGTGTGTGCATGTGCGGCAGCGTGGCTTGTGCATCCCTGATTACCCTGCGGACAACTGGCCCAGCATACAAGGATTTGTGAGTGCCAGTGTATCCTAATGAAGTTTTGGAAACACGAGGAAACCCTTCTGTTAGGCTGGAGCAGGAGTCTTCCCATTGGGATACTGCTTTGAGGACAAGATAAACACTTGGTCTGATCATGCAGAGCAGGATTTCATGTAGTCAAACCCTGAGATTTCTCAGCATCTCTTTAAGGGCATGTGCTTACGAATAAGGAACAGGGAGATGCCTCTAGGGCCTGTCTCTTATCCCCTCTCTTCCATAAAACACATTTCTTGAAGCAAAATATATGCATTATAAATGTCTTCTGGCTGAGTTGCCTGGCTTTTTTTATCTTTTTTTCTTTGTGTACAGTTGTACCAATTTTCTCCACTCAGGGGACAATGATCTCCCTGAAAATTATTTGACTGCTCAGGAGAGAGAGTCAGACTGTCTGGTGGGGAAATGACGACAGTGTCTAGAAGGAAGAGGTATATTTTTCTATCTATATAATTACCAAATATATTTTTTAGGAGAAATAGAAAGTGAAGGCTTAAGCGAAGATCTACCTTCACAATCACTAAGTGCGAGTCAAAGCCCTACGACACCCTTAGGCAGGGACCGGCCCTGCTGGCAGCCACCCACCATGAGCTCACTTAGAAACTCTGGGCATTTCTGGCAATGCTGTATGATTGGAAGTGCTGCTTCAGTGGTACCCAAGACTGTGCTTACAGATCTGTGTGTCCAGTCTCAAAGGGTCTCCCTTGCACTCAGCATAAACTCTCAATGTGGCCAGTGCCCACTAACTTCAAGAGAAGTGCTTCAAAACTCATTGATTTTTCACCCTTCCACCAATTTGTTGTAAGTTTTGTCAGCATTATCTTATTGGCTCAGGGTTTTTTTGTATTTTCTTTTTTTTTTTTCATTTTCTTTTGAAAACCAGTCTTTATCTACCATTTGATTGTTTTCAGGGTGGCATTGGCACCTGAATGTAAACAATCTCACATGTCCCAGAGGCAGTTTTGTGGTATATGTCACCCCATTAAACAGTCTACAACAAGACTAGAGATTTTAAAAAGGCAATTGTAACTCGAAGCAAATATCAGCCTAATTATTTGTGATAACTTCTGTCATGTATATAAGGCAAGCCCCTGGAATAAGACAACTTTTTTTCTTTCCCCTCATACTGTTCTTTTGATATTCTTGACCCCCGTGATCAGAATCAATGCACTGAAATCCTATGAAAAACATGTAAAGGAACATAAACTTAACATTTCATCCTATCACTGAGATCCCCCTGTAGATTGTCGTTTAACGGTGTCTTCCTGTAGGCTGATAACACCTAAAAATAGTGCAGGTTTTATAGTAAATCTCCCCTGTATGGATTTATATCCATCAACACAGTGAAGCTTCAACCTGAAGTGGTAGGTTTTTGGAAGCTTTTTAGAATGTAAAGGAGGCCATGCAGTTTTATTGTCAGTACCCAGCGATGCATGGTTCCATCAGAGCCTTTTATCGGGAGTTTACAAGAGCAGCGTTACAAATGAGTTTGCTGGCAGGGAGCTGACCCCTCGCTGTGGAAAGCAGAGACTAGTTGTATAATTCAAAACATCGATGTCTGGTCTTCTGGGATCTCCACCTGAAAAAGGACTCTGTATGAAAAGGCTCGAGGCAGATAACAGTGGTACATGCAGAGTGGCAAGCCCAGCCTGGCGAGCAAAGCTCAGTCAGCACTCACTTCATCAGACCCACCAGACCTCTGCAACATGCTTGGAAGTTCTGCCCTAATAAGCTGTTCCCTTTCCTTAGTCCCCTGTTGTGTTAGTGGGACAGTGCTAAGTCCTGTGCAGGACTAGAGGGTAGAGTAATTAATTTTTCAGTTCACTGGGAGTTGTGAAAAAGTGTGTGTGTGTATGTGTGTGTGTGTGTGTGTGTGTGTTTGTGTGTATGAGACGAACGGAACATTTGAATTTGGATGGGAACTTTGAAAAAGGGGGTTTAACGTGTTCAAAATATAAGAACATGCTGAAATGAGCAGCAATAGTTTGAAAATGTCAAAATGAAACACGTTGACTTTTGAAATCACTATCATTTATTTTTACAGAGCCTAAGGAGACAATTCTAATGTAAGGGTTCTAGGGATGCTAATAAATTTATGTCTTATGTGGGGAAAACACAGCAGTGAAAAACATTACCCAGTTTGGTGTGGAATTGTAAGAAGAAAGAAAAATATAGGCATTAGAGAGGAAGCTAGAACAATAAATGTTTTTCTGGTACAAAACAAAGACAAAGAAAGAAGAAAAATTATGACCAGACTGCTGGAGTAAAAATAGTAATGTCACTAACTGCTATTAGGAAAAAATGCAAACCAAGGGAAACGATTTCTCTAATTTCTCTTTTCATCTACTTTGTACTCATGTAAAGGATTATGATTAACTGAAAATTGAGAATCAGATCCTCAAGAGTAGTGGAGTCAACATATCTGTTTGTAGGGCACATGTGAGCAAGATGCAAGGATTTGGGGGTAAACCATTTATCCTAGAGAAGGTCTTCTAATGCCCATACAAAGCAAACTTTTGTGTTTCAAGGTTTCATCACAAGTAATTAGAACTGTATGAAAACATCAGCTGGAAATCAGATAGTAGCTCCCAAGTAGCTTCCTGTCTGCTTGGAGCCAGCCTGTGGAGGGAGGTTTGCTGAGCCCTCACAGTGGATGGCTGCTGGGCTCCAGTGCAGCAGCCAGACACTGATGGCCAGCACCAGAATTCAATCTGCCATTGTTTTCTCACTAATAAAAAGCATGTGGATCTGGAGAGTTTATAATAACATCAAGTGATAATGATTTGTTTCCAACAGGAAGTTACTTCATTCTAACACCGATTTTATTTTTTAAGTACCTTACAATTTTATGATTTTTTTTTTCTCAAAGTCTATCCTGAACCAGCATTTTTCTTTAGCGTTTAAAGACAGTATGGGTATCCTAAAAGAACATGGTTTGACAGGGTCGCTAGGATGTCAAAGAATATAAGACTTGGTTTAAAATTTGTATTTATTTTTAAAGTCTTCCAATTATTTCTTTTTTTAATGTTCAAAGACCTCTGGGCACAACGTATTTGTGTGTCTATATGTTTCTATGAGTTGAACAGTACATGTGAAACAACCTTGAGTGTGGCACACCACTGACTGAATAGCAATATCTCTATAATTCTCCCCGTGCATGGGGCAGGGATTTCTCATTTCATACATTGGCAGAAACTTGCTGTTGCAAATCTGTGAATACAGATAACCATATCTCACCTTTAATGCTCATTAGCAATGAGAATTTAGAAAGTTCATTCCCAGACCAGGCTGTATAAGGAACAAAGTGTTTCTAGCCTTTGCATTCCTGATGGGAACAGATTTGGATACAACCGAGTGCTTGGTTTTAAACTAGCTTTCACATTATTGTTTGCAGGCAGACAACAAGGAGCCTCTCTGGCAGTTCCACCTTCAACAAGGATTCTACACTGAGATTTGAACCGGGAATTTGTTTTTGCTTTTTGCATAAACTAGATCCTCATTAGCATCACTTTGATATTTACAGAATCTGAACTTGCAGAAAGCAAGAGCAGCTTTTATTCACAGTCCATTTTAGACCACAGCATCTGATGTAGCGGTGGCCAGCATTGATCATCTTCCCTAACTCCTGGTGACTTGTGATGATTTACACCATTCACACCATTATAATTGCATTGATCTGCATACTCCTGCTCCATTCGTGGCATATTTTAGAGGCAGATTTTCTGTTTCTTGTAGCAACTATCTGTTGCATGCCTTTTGGTATTGCCAGCTGAGATGATCCTTAGCACAGACTTTTGTCTGATTCTTGGGAAAGGTCCCAGAGATCTTTTGCAGTTTGGTGCTTTGTGATATGGATACAGGTCAAAATAGGCTGGTCTTCTAGATGATCTTTGTTTAAATGGAGTTTCTTTTTTGCATAATGAAAATTCTTGGGTTTGGTCTTGCTTTTTTTTCAGTGTTATTGAGATAAATGATCAGACAGTACTTCATTCCTTAAGCTGAGTGCCTCTCTAGTAGACTGTACTCTACCATTTTTTGCGACCAAGGCCTTCCTTAATTTCTTTCTAGCTTTCTCTGACTTAAACACTAACAGGTCCTGCCACAGACTAGTTTCATAACAGCTCTCTCCTGGGGCAGTGATATCTTTGAAAATATGGTGTTATAGACAGGCATTTTTAGAGGAGGAGTAAGAAGTTGTGGATTCATACTGTATGATGTAGAGTTGGCCTCTTCTGGGACTAATTTAGCAGGAATGCTGCTTGCTGTCTGCCCAGTGTGCCAGGGAGCTCATTCACCTCGAGGTGTGGAGAGGCACACCCTGCATCCTTTTGCATGGGTCAGCCTTGCAAGCGCCTCAGGAAGGGCGGACCAGAAAATAGGATTATGCCTTGCTGGAGACCTGGAACTAATAGGACTGAAGTGTTTTGTTTTTGTCTTTGTTCCTGGGATTTTTTGACTGTTTTTGAGAACTAATACAATTTATATTTACCTAGCCATACAGAATTGTGTTCAATAATATGCTACTTCCTTATCGTATCTTTATGTGGGAGAGCATTGGTATTTTTTGTCCCATCTGTACAATCATGAGATTAAATGACAGCTTGATCTTGGAGCTTTTTGCATTTCTATTGGTGGTATAAACAACCTTAAGAAGCAAGTAGCAGTGCTATATTTGATTATTAGTCAAAATGGATCTCAACTAATTAAAATGGATGCTTTTAAACATTTTTGGTTTTGGTTTTGGTTTTTTTCTCCAAAACTCTGAGAGCACTTCAGCTAATTTTTAAGTGCTTTTGAAATTCAAAGTCCAAAGTTTTTCTTTTATCTCATGAAATTGCATGCTAGGAATCGTTAATTTAAAAATTTAAGAATGCTTATTTTCTTAATTAAAAGGACAGATGCCACTGAGGGGAGATGTGAAAACATGAGTCTGCAGAATTACACATTTCTCTAGTGATTGCACTGGTTATGTCATTTCAGATGAGATATCTTGTGCTTCAGTTTTCCCCACCTGTGATCAGAGTTAATATTTACTTTATTAAGAAAACTTAATTTAACTTCAGAATCTCATATCCCTATTATATTATTGCTTATTGTAAATCAAGCTAATGTACTTAAAAGGACTCATATGTATGCAAGAGATTACAAAAGTGCTGCTCACATGGTCCAAATGAAACACATTAACAATATATATGCTTTTCCCTGTAGTGTGGCAGAATGTGGAGGCATTTGCAGGATCAGTACTTTATAATGGAAAATTACACAGCTTTATATTCCAGCAGGAAAGTTTTCACTGTGCTGTACATGATACAGCTCAGAAGGACATCAGACACTTTGAAAGTCCGTTAAAAGTTAAATGGGTAAAGAGAATGGCAAGAGAATGCATTATTACTACTTGGAAAAGAGCCATGAGCTCACATGATGCCTTGCAATTAAAAAAAAAAAGCTAAACTCTTGCCTTTTAGATAATATAAGGTGGGACATCCGTTCATACTGAGGAGAGAAGAGACAGATTCTAACAGGAAGGTGGCCAGAGGGCTGCCTTACAACAGAAATGAGCTTAAAAGATTTCAGGAAAAGGGCTTATGTATGAGAGAGAGAAAAAAAATTGAATAGGTTTTGATTGTAAAATGGGAGATTTAAGTTCCTTCTAATGCAAGGGAGGTGGCTGAGTACAGTGGAGTCTCCCTCTCTGGAGAAATTTAGGTACAAGGTAAATGAACTTGTGTTTGTTTTAATATAATTGATAGTTTATATTCCATCCTTGTGTGTGCTTGGCAACCTCTTGAGGTCTTTGCCTGCCAACTTCATTATGATCTTATGAAATGTGAATGCCTGCTTCATGCTTCTTCCAGCTTTAATAGTCTCTGATTCTGTGAAGGCTTTGTGCTATTTCTCCTCACACTGCTAAAGAAAATTTTCAGATTTGTGTACTTACTAAAATTTCAGTTTACTTAGTGCAGGGTTAAGCATGCTATCTGGCCACCAAAAAAACTTCACTGAAGTAAAATGAGGGCTATTTGGCTTTAAATGTGGAGTGTAGGGCTGCTTTAGTGAGGTTTCACCTTTCTTAGAGCACAAAAAAACCCAGCCTCTGTGGGTGGTGCTGTATGCCATGTGAGTGGTAGATGCAAGGAGAACACACACTCTTCCCTGGCACAAGCTACTCTTCTGTCAAATTTTATTCTGTTACGAAGGAGGGTTTCCTGCGCAGCAAGTGTTGTGAGCTGTTGGCAAGTAAAAGCATTGCTTGCAGCAGCTGCGTTCCTGCCTCTCCAGAGATTAAACCATTCACATTTCACCCCAGTTCCCATCTTCACTGAACTTCATTATAGAGAAGCTGAAGTCCTTAAGTGAATGATAAGAACCCATTAAGTAAGGCAACGAGAAAACAAGTCCTCCCATTTGACTCTGTCTTGGGTACAAATTTCCAACCAAGGACTGCTTCTGTACATAGAGCAAGCACCACATTAGTCATTACTGAGTATACCTGTCTTGCAACACAAATTTTGACAATAAACCCCTTTTTTGCTTTTTTTGTGGTCCTACTGTCTTCAGATACTGCTCACTTCAGCAGCCACCAGAATGGGATATTTTAACCCTCTCACATGACTCTATGGGAGAGCTCAGTTCAGGCTTATGTGCTGACTTGTGCTGCACGGTGTTAGTCAACGGCTTAATCTTTTGTTTTGTTGCTTTAGTATGTTTTTGTCCTCCTAGGTTATTGGAAAGATAACATGTCTTTCAAATGTATTTTCCTAATAATAACAGCACTTTGGTCTCATGACTTATTTTAGGGCTGATTTGGCATGATGGTTAGATAAGAACTCCTGCAGAATACTCAGAGACCATTTTGGAAGAAGCTGCCATACACAGTTGGGATGAGAAAACTGACATTAATGGGAATTCACTAAATAAAGTGACTGGAGAAGCTATTTAATGTTTCCGTGAAACTGTGATGAACTTTTTTTGTAAGAACTATATTAGGTTTACTATTTAGAAGTTTTACCCTGTATATTATAACCCAGTCCACTTTCATTTGGCTATGGATTCCTCTTACTCATATCCTGCTTTATGCTAGTGAAAGATTAGTGCTTCTCTTCCATATAGGATTGGGTAAAATGAGTTTTTATGGTTTTGACTAAATCTTGTCCATAGTCAGATTTTAGTTCTCTAAAATTCACTTCTTACCACTTTTTGGAGTGTTCTTTGACTTCTAAGAAAGTTTTTTCATGGTGCATGCCCATACCTAAGGTTTCATATATTCTAAAATACTCCTGGGTATTCTGAAATGAGACAATTGCATAGAAAAGCAAATATTTTTAGTTAATTGTTTTTAATCCAGAGTGGGAACAATATTTTAGTTCTGTTCACAATGATTGCTAATTTCTTGCTTAAATAACTTGTCTGCACCATGCAATTAACTGCAAAAGTTGTTGCAGTATAAATGTATTGAGCGATGATGTTTCTAGAATAGTTTCACTGTGAATGCTGTTCCTGTATCCATCTGGGAGACACTCTGCAATACCAGGCATAACTGGTACCTTTGTCTTGTCTGTCCATCTAGCAGCTACTTGCTACAGAGAGTTCCTTGACTCTTTTCTTTTGGCCCTTATGCATTGTGAGCATCTCACAAGAAATGCATAAAGTGTCCGAGGGTGTTTGGTGATGGGAAACGCTTTTGCATTCAGCTCTGCCACAGAGTAGACACAATGATGCGTAAACACACTTATGAAAACACTTACATATCTCCACTTTTTGTTATGATCTTGTTCTTCTGCAACACCTCCTCCCTCCCCAACTAAGGCTTGAAAAACATTTTGTAGAATCACAGAATGGTTTGCTTGGAAGGGACTTTAAAGATCACCTAGTTCCAACTCCCCTGCCACAGGCAGGGACACTTTCCACTATACCAGTTGCTCAGGGCTACATCCAGCCTGGCCTTGAACACTTCCAGGGATGGGGCATCCGCAACTTCTCTGGCAACCTATTCCAGGGCCACACAACCCTCATTGTAAAGAAGGGATTCCTAATATACACTCTAAATCTAACTTCTTTCACCATAAATCTATTCCCCTTGTCCTTCCACTGCTTTCCCTTGCAAGGGCAAGCGTTTGTGCTTTCCCATTAAAGGAGAAGGGGAAAAAACTTTCACCCTATCAAACTGTAAAAGTCCCAAATCCTCAGTAGAGGAAAAAAGATTGAGATATATATTAGGGGAACATAGCTTCACATACTGGCTGGTTAATGCACGAAGGTGTATAGGGCTTAAGTCAAATTCAGCATTATTGACAAGAATGCCAAAGACAGCCTGATTTCAAAACTGACATCTTTATTTAAAGTCAACTTAAGCACGCTTAAAGCCCTTCTTGATAGTGCTGCCAGGAGGAAGGCAAATCCTGGAGCTATTCTAAATGTCACCCTTGTATATTTGGGTTGCTTCAGCTGACAAAATCTTGATGGCCACTTGGAAAATTGACATGATAGAAAACACAGGAAAGGATACAACTGCAGCTCAATTAAAGCCACAAAATCTTCCCTGACATGATTGATGTCTTCCTTTGTGCTAAAAAGAAGAGGGGGGACCAAAGGAAAAAGTCCTGGCTTTTGTATCCACTAAGCTACGGGTTTGTCTGTAACACTGGAAATAATCCAAGAAGGCATGGCAGCAGGGCTTTTACGTTCTCGAAAACAAGTTATGCATTAAAAACTTGCAAAGTACTTCTCTGCCTGTCCTCCTGCCTGCCTTGTTCCCTTCCCCCCTTCCAAATTGTGAAGTTTTTTTTCATCTCTCAACTGTCATTGTGTGGAGGTCATTTTAGTGTTGTTTTTTTTGAGTCTCTTTCCTATGTTCCCTTCAATTTAGAAAGTTCCTCTGGTACAATTTGTACCTCTCAATTGCTTTCAGTCAGAATTAAACACACAGCTTTGTACCTCTAATTTGTCTAGCACAAACACCTCACGCACTTGTCAGAGGGGATTCACTCCTTTGTTAGCTGCATTTATAAAACCAGTCTTGACTCATGCTGTAAGGTTTTGCTGGTCCTTTACCCTTCAGCAGGAAATGACATGAAGTCCTTTTTGAAGCATTTTATCCTGAACCACAGGGTTATGCTTATATGTGCATGCTGGAAAACTAGAGTGATTTCAAATCCCTCACCCACAGAAAATTAAACCCCCATAAAAGTAAGGCAGAGTGTGGTTTTAAGAATCCTTCTCCCAATGCTCCTCACTCCCCCCTACCCTTGCCCAGTCCTTGCGGAAGGACTCTGTGCTTAGACTCCACTGATCCCCAAAGCCTCTCTAAGGCATGAAGTGAGACAAGTTCAAGGCAATTAACTGCAAACCAAAACTGTATTTAACTTACATATATAGTTTCCAGGGAAAATCTGAAACTTACTGTAGTTATAGTATAGTATAGTTATAGTTATAGTATACTATAGAAATGTTGGGGGAAAATGCCACTCAAATAACAAAAAGTCACAACTCTTGTAGCTTTATAATTTTACAGATGGAAATGTTTTTACTGTCTTGTTATATACTCTCTTGACCACCATCTGATTCTCTTTTTTCCCCCCTCTAATAGTTGTGATGTATTAGTCTGTATTGGACATAAACAGTTATTACAGGTTTTATGCCTCTCTCTTTCTCTTTCCTTCTATTACTACCTGCAGAATAATTGTAGAAACACTTTTTTAAAAGAATCATTCTTGAATGATCCAAACAAGTTAAGAGGCCTTTACTGGAAAGGATACCTCCAGCTGCATTCTTCTTTTTGCAAGTGGGCAGCTCCCTAACCCTAGCTTTATGTAAATCTAGAGTTAATATTTTCCTGTGGTGTAATTTCAGTGGCTCAGATCCTATAATATATGCAAATAGTAAATCACTGTTCCTGGAGAGTTAATTTTTTAATTTATTTTTTGTTTGATGAATATTCCTGTGGCATATAGAAGCTGTAAGATGATCCAGTAAGTAGACCAATGGGACCACAAAAAGCTGAAGTGCTAGTTTTTGGGGTAGTATTATCCTCAAAATGCTTAGTGGGAGATGTTAATTCTAGAACGAAATTAAATACTTTCATAGCCACTTGGTGTATTTTGGCTTGGGGGCAACAAAAAGTAGAGCCATCCCTTTGTTTTCAAAAATTCTTGGAATGAGTTTGACTAGAACAGAATGAACAAGTTCTTGGGCTGACCTAGAATTTCACAATGCTAACATATTCTTGGTTTTATGCAGTCTGCCACTAGTATTATTATAACCTGTGATTGCTCGCTGCATTGCTGGAAGATGCATTGTAGCCTCTCTGAGTACCTTAGCAGATTGACAGGATGTGACCAACATTTACTTTCCACTTCTGCAGAAATTAAGGACCAAAATATTCAGGAAGTCACACATACTTTCACGTCTGTTTGATCATCTGAAGGTCATTTGATGATAGTATTACAAATATTTATATTAAGTCAAACCCCACAGTTTTCCTGAAGTATTTCAGTCTTACACAGACTAATACTTGGAAAAAACAATCTGTCACCAATGTCCATTGCCCAGATATTGTCACAAAATGAGATGTGCTGAAATAATCTTGGCAAGAGAACCAGGATGGAAAAGGGATTCTGTTCACCTTGGCAAGAGGAATGTTGCTTTGTAGCCCCAGCTATGACGGCTGCAAAGACCCAGACCATTCAAGTTGAATATTAAGCCAAGAAATTTTAAAAAATATCTTCTCTGTTGCAGCATGTTTCTGAGTCAGCCATGAATGCTGGGGAATTGAAAACTGTTGCAATCTTCTTGGCCATCTAGCATAGACTGAGTTAGGCTGTTTCAGGCAGTCCAAATAAATTTGTCTATGCAACTAAGCCACTGCCACAGACAACTAGTTGTCTCTGCCATTTATCAATTAGTCTTAATGATGTTCTGGTAAGCTCAGAAACCTGTGATACAAGGACATGATTCAAGTATTTTGTAACCGAACTGGAGTGCACCTCAACCTCTTGCACTAAGGGATGTTTGGGAATTAGTTTCTGAGAAAGATTTCTCTATTTCCACCCTCTCAGCTGTTTCAGCTGTCAGGAAAATGGGTATGATGGATAAAATCTAAAACATGGCCAAAGAACTGGTGTCAGTCGGTGTTAAAATAAATTTGTATGTTAATGCAAATTCACAATTGCAAAAGATGAAGTACGTGTTGATGAAAGACCTTGCAAAGAGTTTATTTTAAAGAGGTAGATTTGTTCCTGTAAACTATGCAGATGAAGGTTTATATTTATAGTCTGAGAGTGATTAACAAACATACGTAAAAAGCACATAAAAGAAAAATGAAAACTTTTGTAGCAATGACGTCCAAGCTTCAGGGGAAGACTTGGTTATACTAAACATAGCTCTTGAGTCTTCATAGACTTATATAAAGGCTCATAGCACAGTCTTTATACTCTGTCTTTTGCACTTGTGTTGGTCTCCTGTCCCCATCACATTGTACCTTCCTATGACTTATCGCTTCACCAGTAGACTGGTGGTTCTATTGATCTGTTTTGGCAGTGTATAAAAATACAATATATATTGTACAGTATTTCTGTACAGTATTTCTTCTGATTTACTACATGTTGATTCTAAGACTGTTGGATGGCCTGGTTATTTGTAAAGGTGTGAATCCAGTCATGTGTAAAAGCAACATTTATGACAGTTTAGTTACCAAGACCCACATTTATGACCGTGAACATTGTTTGCAATATTTTCTCTGAATGTGTGATTTAACATGCCAATTATTTTAGAATGAAGAATGAAAAATAGTCATTTGGTCAGCTTTATTCCTGACTCATCAGTGAATTCTGTAGCATTATGATATAGACTGATTTATCCCATCCAGTCTTCATCTTCAGATAATATGGTTGTTCCTCTTCTTCATTTTTCTGCCACAGAGCAATAGATGGAGATAAATCATTTAGTATTGTCAACTAACTTACATAAAGTCTTACTTGTGGGGTCAAACCCCATGTTTTCTTTTTTCCAAGCCATTTTGTGTGAAGGTGTGATCATCTTGAGAGGCAGCCTTCTCTCATTACAATGACCCGTGTCCTTCAGCTGCATAAGCAGACTTCTGTGTTCTTTCTTAAAGTCTAGGAAGACTAGTGGGGCACAAAAAAATCATAGGGGAGTGAAAAGACACAATCTCCCTGCTTTTCTTCCTCACAGAAGCCAGGAAAGTCCTTCCAGTTCAATGTCAGCAAGGGAAGATGATTAATTCAAAAGTCTTTCATCTCTCAATCAAGAAGATTCTTTCATTGTTTCCTGTCTTCAACTTCTTCAATGCTGCCACTGAAATGCCCCGTGGCAGGGATGTCTCTTCAAATAAGAATCAACCTGTAAAATCTCCTTTTCCAAATGAAATGGGATGAAACACAAACTTTTCGGTAAGAATATCATTACTGACAGTCTCTCAGACTATAGCTGCTGCTTCATTCTGGTTTGCCATAAAAGTTGTTGCACTTAGTCTTGGAAACCTGGAGGCTTCAATATGCAGCTGGTGTCCTTACAGCTGGATTGATACGTGGTGCTTAGTCAGGTTTGTGCAGCACCCACTTGGTCTGCTCCCACCTGAGACTGCTGCCTTCTTGAGGATGTCATTTGAAACGTGGCTGATCTGGTTTCCTACATGTTGCAGATGGAATCTCAGTAGCTGATCAAGGTCTGGTGGCTTCCCTCTGGGGAATAGAACTGCAAATATTTGAGACCACAGTGCAGTGTAGGTAGGAGTTAACTAGTTTTGACTGCATTAGTGAGGTGCCATGAGTACAGTGCACATGGTCACGCTTCTTTTGGTAAGTCAGTGTATGGACAGGACAAGGTCATCTTTACTCACACAGCAAAGGGAGGCAGATCCTTAATTACTGCAATGCTTAGTTCTTGCAGTACTGAGCTATCAGTGAAAAATGGAAAAGTACATCTCTATTGCACAATCTTTCAGAGAGGCAGCATCTCTGAACTGCTTAGAAACTCATGGAGGTCTACAAACGAACAAATGAGATGGATTGCAAACTTACATGAAATAGAATCCAAAAAGTTACACACCATCTTATTTTCATATTTCCCCACCTCTCCTCCCCTGCCAAACCCAACCCATTTTTATGTATATAAATTTGATACATATTTTAAAATCAAGCATCAGTGCTAGATCTTAGAGCTATTTATTTCCAAACTCCTTAACGATTCAATTGAAATGTCCAATTACTCTAACTTACAGTGCACCTTAATAACCTTCCTAATGAAGAAGAATTAAAGTAATAATGCATCAATTACACTAGTTATTAAATTAAAGTGGCAGAGCATCAATTATGCTGACATATAACCAGTAACACCATTAAAGCAACAATGTTAAATGGGTGGCCTTTTTTAACAGGGTTATCTCAGGCCACTCAGAAGTTGATGATCATTAATTGTCTTGTAAGTATAATTTAAGACTTCCTTCCTGACAGAAAAGGATTTCCAAGGGCCTGAAAAGAGTTGCTGAGTTAGGTCCTGCTGGCCAAGCCTTAAATCTCTTCTTGCCTGCGGAAGTTAACTTCACAGTGCTAAACCTGGCTTCTGTGAATGTCCATGGATGTAAATTCAGGCTATGTCCCAGAGTTGGAGACTGTCTTTTCTCCTTTGGCAGCTAACTGCACTTTGTCTTTCATCACTGATTTGCCATCTACTTCTCTGGAAGTACAATTTGGTAACATTCACCCAAGTTTTTTCACAGGTTTTCTGTGAAGTAGAATCCTATCCTTTTAAAATCAGCCTTGCTTTTACTTTCTTAGTCCTCTAAACACAGGCAAGAAAATATCATGCTTAGTTGTGGATTTCAGTCCTCTGTTGTTGTAAATTGCTACTAATACCCATTCATATATGGCTTTGGTGAAGTACACGCTACTAAAAGATTGCCTTGTTTGTTGCATTTACAATCTCTACGCTTTACCTAAAGCCTCATGATAATGAAGAGCTTTCTACAAACCTCTGTTCTTGGCTGAAAATTCAAACATCTCAGTGTTCATATGTTAAAGACCAGAACTTTAGTGTGTGGGGCTTGGGGGAGAAATGTGAAAAGATTCTAAGGGGATTTAGTAAAAAAACCAAAACCTAAACAAATCCAGAAGGCAAGTAAGAAAACTCAGAACCTTTTGGCAATCTTCTAATTTATTTTGAGTTTGGTCCATGAAATTTGGGTGGATTGGGTTAACAATGTCTCTCACACAATTGTTTTCATTTGCAGACGTTGAACTGAAACGTAGCTCAAGTATTACATGTAATGTTCCATGTGGAATAAATTAGTCTGACAGGGCCTTCATATACTCTAAGAGTATAGACAAAAACTACTTGGTCTTACCATGACTTGATGAATTAACCCACATCAGCTGAGCTATGGAATCTACCAAGGTCCTCTTCGTGGCCTGATGCAGTGAAAGATATGTGGTGGATTAAGATGATGTACTTTGATTCACAATTAGGGGGCACATAAAATCATATGAATAGTCAGGTAGCAGCTCAAGTGACAAGTGGTGTGCATAATCCATCCCAATATGTTTTGTTTGCAGCTGGGCAAGTGAGAGATGCTCAGATGGGAGGTTACCAAAGTTTAGCTGATGCATCAAGTACCTATTAAGAAGTGATAATGTGATTACTTGTGGCCACTGCCCTTAATTTCCAAAAGTAGACTATATCACCATTGATCCTCAGTCTCCAACCCTGATCAGCAACAGCAGCACCTTCTTTGTATACCAAACCTAACTTGCACTTAATAAAAAATTGTTTGTGATGCAGGAAATTAAGACATCTCAAGCAGTATCATGCTCAGTCATGTCATATTCCCTTTGTTATTGCTGCTGTTATGAATTTTTACTGAGATATCAAAGAAAATAGAATATTATTTTCAAGGACTACCTTTAAAAAGTTGATTCAGAAATATGAAACAAATTGTCAGCAGCCTTTGGAAATGTTCGGTACGAACTCAGGTCTCAGCTTCTTTCTGTAAAAGCCAGAGGTAAAGCTAGGTGTTTCCCAAGGTAATAAATATCAGATCCTTGAACTTACCAACAGTGTGGAAAATGCCTGAGAGTCAGCTCAGGAAACAGGACTTAAAACCACAAGGTATGCTTTGAAATGCAGCAGCAAGCACAAAGTCACTCAAAGCCTCAGCAAAGTGAAGTAGTAAACATGATGACTCTGATATTCTTATACAGCATTTTTGGAGCTAATTTGAAGCTGTGTGTTCCCAATGCAACCAAGGGCTACAAGATCTTAGCCAGCGTATTTTAAATGAGGCCTTTCCAATTGGGATAGTCTCTGTGTTGCACTGAACTGCAAAAAGGTTGATGGCATTTGCATCTTTAGCTTGGAGAGAGCTCAGAAAACCAACGTAATAAATACAGTAATTAAAAAAAAAAAATTCTTGCTACTGATCTGAACCCACTATCTCACTGGGGTCATTTCTTATTCCTTCAGTTTGCTTAATATGAGTTAGATCAGTGCATATCCAAAGAACAAAATAGCGTCAGCTTTGGAAGGGCTCTTGTGATCTTCCTGATCTCTTTTTCCTGGGTAATTTTGCTCTAGCTTTGCATGCATTTGAATATAAAGGCAGTCAACTTTTTTTTTTATTTATTATTTTTTGCTTTCTTTGCCCTTACATGTCGCCTCTCACATGCAAAGCGTTTGACTCTGTCCTGCATGACATACGTGTCTCTAAATTGGAGACACATGGAATTGATGGATGGATCACTCAGTGGATAAGGAACTGGCTGGATGGCCACACAAAGGATTTATGGTGAGCAGCTCATTGTCCACAGGGAGATCAGTGACGAGTGGTGTCCCTCAGGGGTTGGTGCTGGGGCTGATACTGTTCAGCATCTTTGTTGGTGACATGGACAGTGGGATTGAGTGAACCCCCAGCAAGTTTGCTGACAACACCAAGCTCTGTAGTGCAGCCGACATGCTGGAGGCAAGGGATGCCATCCATGTCCAGGGGCCTGGACAGGCTTGAGACATGGGCCAATGCAAACCTCATGAAGTTGAACAAAGTGAAGCCCAAGGTTCTACACCTGGGTCATGACAATCACAGACACAATTACAGACTGGAAGGAGAAGTGATTGAGAGCAGCCCTAAGGAGAAAGACTTGGGGGTGATGGTCCATGAAAATCTCAACGTTAGCTGGCAATGTGCCCAGAAAGCCAAACTTATCCTGGGCTGCATCAAAAGAAATGTGGACAGCAGGGATCCTCCCCCTCTACTCCGGTCTTGTGAGACCCCACTTGGTGTACTGTGTACAGTTCAACATAAGAAGGACATGGAATTGTTGGAGCAAGTCCAGAAGAGGGCCATGAAGTTGCTAAGAGGAGTAGAGCACCCCCTCTACAAAGACAGGCTGAGAAAGTTGGGACTGTTCAGCCTGGAGAAGAGAAGGTTGTGTGGAGACCTCATAGCAGCATTCCAGTATCTGAAGGGGGCCTACTAGGAAGGCAGAGAGGGGTTCTTCATCAGGAACTGTAGCGATGGGACAAAGAGTGGTGGGTACAAACTGAAAGAGATGAAATTTATGCTAGATATTAGGAAGAAATTCTTTTGTGTGAGTATGCTAAGATACTGGAACAGGTTACCCAGGGATGTTGTGGATGCCCCAACCCTGGCAGTGTTCAAGGCCAGATTGGATAAGGCTTTGAGCAACCTGGCCTAGTGGAAGGTGTCCCTGCCCATGGCAGGGGGGATTGGGACCAGATGATCTTTAAGTTCGCTTCCAAACCTTAACATTCTATGAATCCGTATTAAATCTGGATCAAGAGCTTGTGGGAGATGCTAGAATGGAGTCACGACCATCCTTTTCCAAGAATTGTTGTTTCATAAAAATATCAGGTAACTGATGGTAATTAAAAAATGGCCATCTCTCAGAAAAGAGAAAATGTCCTAAAATAATCCTTCTAATAAAGACCTCTTAACAGCTACTACGAATGCACAGGGACTGAAGCTTCACTGTGGAAGCACAGCTTTTATCAATGTGCCATAGGTGTGCAACGTGGTGAGAGGAAGCCATTTATCTGTGGTACAGAGAAGAATAGGCATCTCCTACGCAGAAAGTCTGTTGCTGCTATTGTGGGACTTGAAGGATGGGTTAATGAAGACAGCTTTCAGAAGTCCTGGGAGAACTGGGCCTCTGTTGTGCTGAGAACTGCACCAGCAAAATGCACACAGTCTGCATTCCCTTGCTGTTTCCAGTAATCTACATACACACCTAAAAACATCTTTCCACATTCTGTGTTTGAGAACATGAGAGCAGGTGTTGGGACTGAATGGTACCTGACACTGTATGAACAGCTGCAGTTCCTTCCACAGCAGTTTTCTTTATGCTCTGCTTGTTTCAAAATGTCTTTTTTTTTTNTTTTTTTTTTTTTTTTTTGAGGGAAGATGGAAAGAAGGCTGTTGGAGGTAATTTTTCTAGAGTTCCTGAAATACTCCAAGGAGTGTCACAGTGTGCCAGAGGCATGTTCCTGTAGTTTGAAGATCAAAGTATGTTGCCTGCCCTTGGAGGTGGCATGAAAGTACACAGCATTTCAAAGCCTGGTGGGAAATGACTGAAGGACTCTTTAGGATGGAGATATCTCAGCTGGGCACAATCCTGCTCCTCCTGCCTGAAGCAACCAGTCCCTGGAGGGAAATGGTCTCCAAACTATGCTCCAGTTTTGTCTTGGAGAGAAGTATTTGGTACTTCAAAAAAAAAAGTCCTGGAGAAAATTAATGTAATGCAGCAAGGTGATCAGGCACTGAGACTGAAGAGTGATCTTATTTTGTTTGAGAGAGTAGATGCTGTTTGTCAGCCTTTCTATTCACTCCTCTCTGACTCTTTCCAGCAGTAAGAACTAAGAAGAGAACAAGGAGTTGTATCAGCTAATCATTTCATGACAAATATCTGGATATTACATTAGGCTACTTGATAAAGCAGCTCAAAAGATGAATGTTTTGTGAATATTCTGAATGTTTGGAAATAGGATTGTATGAACGATATTTAAAATGATTTTTTGCTTTTGTTGCACAATGCAATTTGCTTGGTAGATTTTTTGTATTTGCACACTTGGGTTTTTTGGCTTTACATTCCAGTAGATGTAAAACAGCAACCATACACTCTTGCTTCAACCTGATCTCCACAAATCTCAAAAGAGACTTTATGAATGATTGGTTCCAGTGCCCTGATGCATTATGGAGAGTAAGATGTCAAATTTAGCATATCACTGCTACTTCAGCATGTCAGTTTTACTATCACTCTATCTGTGTTTGCCAGATGCATTCAAAAATGCAGTTACATTTTTATTACTATGAAATACAAGAAAATTTATCTCTGAAAGAAATTGGTGGGGCTTATTTATTTTCACATCCATCCTCCATCAAAAAGAGTAATCCAAAATAACCACTTTTTCAATTGAGCAAAATGATGTTCTGTGGGCTGCAGGCACCATGTAATGCGTATTGTTCATTAATAGAGCCCTTAGCTTTAGGACATGTGGTGCCATTTCATTGTCAGGCATGAAAACTGGCAGTCTGGTGCCTCAGCCAGTAGTGGAGATGGAAAACCTTAAAGCACAGGGGATGCGTGTCAGGACATGGCACATTGTGTCATTCTTTGGGTTCTAACAGAGTTCTAGCATCTCTTGAGGATGCACATGCTGTGGAATGACATCAGCAGCAGTTCTGAGTAGGGAAGTCACTTTCAAAGCCCCCTCCCCACAGTCAGTTTAGACCTAAAGGTTGGTTACTCTTCGGCATTACTTGCAGAGAAGCAGGAGAAGTGCAGGAAAGGGGAGTGTAAAGAATATGGCTGAAAAAGATAGCGAGAATCAAAAAGAGAAAGACAAGGGAAAACAGAACACAGAAAAGAACAGTTAGGAGGTGGTTTCTCTGTTAAGCTAAGCAGATCTGGGGGCTCTGAGAGCTGCAAGTTTGCGAGGCTTTAGTTCTGCTCCTGACATCAAGAGACTGCTCCACATCACTGATGTAAGAAGATACTGGAATAATGTTTATTTAATTACACGACCTCAGCAGGTAAGCATTTTTTGGCTGAGGCAATTTATGCAGGGTGGAATCCCAGTTCCCTATTAATGCAGGAGCTGGTCTCTGTTCCTATGGTTACAGTTGCAAAGCACAGCCCTCTGCTTTTAAGTTGTTTGTAAATATATGAAACTGTCATCTTGGGAACAGAAATTTCCTGAGCTTGGTACCTTCCCTGAGGTAATACCTTTCCTTTTAAGAGCTGTTTTGAAAGTCGGGTAGAGAAAGACAATTCTGCTGTTTTGACAGGAATGAAGGAAAGTATTATTTTCTTACTGGCTGAGAATCTGTATGTTTCATAAATGAGACCTAGCACAGACAACCAGGAGGGTGTAATAGGACACCTGCTTGCTTGCTGAATACCCTGTATGTCTCAGTCAAAAACCTCTGGCCTCACTCCCACTTACTGTTGTTCTTATCTGTACCAAAGCGAGGTGCCATGGTCTATCTATGCTGTTCCCTTCCATAAAAGGGGTGGTATAGAAACATGCTAGATAGGCAAGTCTGAAAAATTTTGTTCTCAGATTTTGACAGAAAAGGAATGGTAAAATGTACACATTCATAGAATCAGTGACAAAGTGATGGAAGGCTTAGTGGTCATGCAGCGTTTTGAGAACTACGTTTTTTTCCCCTCCAAATAATTAGTGTCCTTTAGTTCAGATTAATAGGCTTTCCTGTCCTATAACTTTTTCCAAATCAAATTTGCTTCCAAAAGAAAATCTAATTCTTTTGAATTCTTTCTGAATGTTGACTTAGAAGTCAGTCACTGAGTTTCTAGCTTTTTGGTTAGGTAATTTGGGAACAAGTACATGAACTGAAACAATATTTTCCCTCTAAACTGAATTTGAGTAGAAAATGGAAAATACTAAGGAAACTCAATAGTGGGTTCTTTGGGGAAAACTTTTGATGGATAAATACAACATTATGCCTGCTCTAGTTCCAGAAGCTTTCTTGTCTCTATTTGCATTGAATCACAGTATATGCTTTTCTGACATACTCTTGTGTATAGGGGCCCTGGCTTCATCTAAATCAAATTGGACTTTCATAATGAGACAGTTATATTTCTGGAAAAATAGACAAATTATGATATGGCTTCTCTGCTGTTACTTTCTTTTCACATCTAAGAGAGGAATATGGAATCTAAATGTAATTTGTCATTGGTAAAGACAGACCTTCTATCACTCTTCGAACAACCTCAGGATATTTACAAATACTGTCTAATTTTTAAATTTAGTGCACACACACGTTCACAATTCCTGCTTAGATATTTACTGAGTAGTTACTGTCTTTGTAATTTATAACTTAATACGAAAAGGTATGTAGAAGAATTTGTTTGAACTCAAACAGAGTTAAGAAAGAGCAGGGGGAAATCATGAGACATGAAGTAGGGTGCAGGAAACTGTAGGGAAAACAGAAAAGGATGAACAAGGACCCAGAAGAAGGAGTAATACTTTAAAAAGAATATAAGATAAGTGCCTACTTATCTTACTCAGTTATCTAACTCATATTTAAACAGTATATTTTGGAACTTTTCATCTGGAGTCCTGCTCTTCCTCGGTAATTCCAGAGGCTTTGAGGAGCATCTGAAATTTTAGATGCATAGAGAGATCATAGGTTATACCACAGAAATCTCTCAGCATAGGAGAGCAGGATCATCACCTGTACAATAGAGCTCTACAATGACTTCTGCATATCACTGCATGGTAAGTGAAGCAACAAAAATGTAATCTGGGAGCTGCAACTCTGCTCTCTTTTGTAGAGAGAAGACTGAAGCCCAGTAATTTAAGAAAAAGTCTTCCTAAGAAAAACTTTTTCTTAAATGAACTGAAAAGAATTACAAAATATGTCAGTGCATATGGCATTTGCCAGTTGTTCTACCATCTCATTCCAGTGAAATTGTAAGAGGAAAAGGAGAGGTGATTTTAGAGGCAGATCATTCTCCTGGCTGACAGAGTCTCTGGGACTCTAACAATGTTCTTTATCCTCCAAGTTTCTTTTTTGTTTTTCGTCATAAATGGGAAAATAAGCACCATCTTTTTTCCCCCGTCCTTTGCCTGTTTAATTATATATTTTGGGAGCTCTTTGCATGTTGGTTTCTTTTACCAATGTCTGTATACAGCATATAGCATGCAAGCACTATAATTTTTGTATATTTGGAAGTCCTTCCATGAATATAGATTTAGTACCAAGCTCAATAATAGAAATTTGGTCTTGCTAACAAATGTCACCTACATTTGACTTCTGTTTCCTAAAACTTTTCAAAGTTTATTGTAAATGAGCTCCAATGAAAACAAACTGAATGATTACAGTCTGGATTCCCTTTAGGGTGGCTTCTGACATGTAGGAAATAAATTATAGTGTATTCAAAAAAACCAGCTGCTTTTATTTGGGTAGAATATATCATGATTTAATGAAGACAACCATCTGCTCCTGAGTAAAATCCTAATTAAACAATATATTAATCAAAACAAAATTAGCAATAAAGCAATTAGTATGTTACAAATGTTGCCAGCAATGTATAGCAGCTAGTATGTTAAAAGCTTCTTTAAATATGTCTGGCTTTCATAATGTTTTAGTGTACTGAGAGAGCTATAATGCTTGGGATGCCTGTAGCCGGTACCACCACAGTATCTCCATGGTAGAATTTAGATTTTGTAGCACAAGCTCATGCATTGTTCAAGGAAAACAAAAAATATCATATGCAGCACTACTGTGCATAAGCACTACTCTATCCTGTTTGTGGCAAATTGCCTCCTTCCACATATATGACCTCTTTTCCTTGTAGTGTTTTCCAAAACCAGTAGAAGTTATAAGGAAAAACAGAAACTACAGCTTGCTTGGCACGGATATAAAATTTAATAACCATGAGAACTCTCTATGTCTCTCCCTTAAGCTGGAAGAACTGTCTGGGTCAAATAAAAATAGAGAACTTATTATATGAGTGAAATTAGGTAGTCTGTTCACAGATCAGCTCTTTGCCTTTTTTTCAGAGCCTTCAAAGAGGATACAGCTAGACTAAAAACATGAAACACACACTTCCCCTGCTATTTCCCAGTGTCTGTTGAATGGAAGAGAGATTTGCCTTGGAGATTCAGGCTTTTATCCTGCTCTGGTCAGTACAGCCTCTGACTTACTGTGGCACAACTATCTGTATGTGGGAGATCTCACCCTGGGACAGCCTCAGGCTGACACAGACCAGCTCCAGGATTAGGGCCCCCATCAGCTACCAGCCAAGACTGAGCGTGATAAGGGATCAGGACACACACTTCACACATCTATCTTCCTTATCAAAAGTACTTCACCTATGACTCAAACTGAAAATTTTTGTTGTTTTTATTGTTCACTGCTATCTCCAGAAACTCTTCTGTTTTTATTCTCCCTGGACAAGAAATCAGCTTCTTTATTTTAGTTCCTAACTAAAATGTGCCAGTGTTGTGCTGAATTGGACTCCAAACACTGCAGGGAAATGTTTTTCAAGTCAGACATAAAGCTGTTTTCCTTTCCCCTTATATTCTTTAAATTAAACTTCAGAGAACAGTGTAGGTTCTCTTATTTCACACCTAGAATATACAGCAGCTTTAAGGTTTACTTTAAGGTAAAATCTTATTTTTCTTATTACTTTATCTCTCTTACGACTTTAAGGTAAAATCCTTTGGAAGAAAAGCTGAATAATTATCTCTTGAGGATGCTATTCTGCTGTCTCTAGGAACAGCAGCAGTTGCAATAAATCTAAAAGTTCCTCAGTAACCCTCAGCTAGAATGGCCTAAGTGGATAAACCCTATCCTCTGCAGTCTGCAAGAATCTGTTCAGCTCTGTATGGGAATTTTGTACTGCTTTCACTAGGCATTCAGCTGCAGTGCAATTTTGAAGAGTAGAGTTAGCCACGTCACGTTTCCCATATAGGTGCTGGAGGGAAGCAGCTGTTTGTGGGGGAAGTAGGTTGGAAGGCCAGAGTTCCCATTAGTGACTTTGCTCCTTTATTGCTTCCACTCAATTGGCCTATTCTGGTATTGTCTGAATTTCTGCAGAGACTGTGTTATTTTTTTCATTTTCTTTCTCCTTTCTGGTACTCAGAATCAGACACTGTTGTAAATCCCCAGCTGGATGTAGCCAATACAGCAGCAGTCTTCACTTGTGCAAGCTAAAGCCCCTAGCTACACCAAAGCTCATCTTGGCCCTGAGTATCATCTAGTTCCAATCCTCCTGCCATGGGCATTGACACTTTGCACTAGACCAGGTTGCTCCAAGCCACAAACAACCTGGCCTTGAACACTTCCAGGGCAGAGGTATCCACAGCTTCTCTAAGCAATCTGTGCCAGTGCCTCACCAGCCTCACAGTAAGGATAAGATTTTCCTATCTGATCTAAACTTGCCCCCTTTCAGTTTGAAGCTATTCCCTGTTTTCCTGTCACTATATGACCTTGTAAAATATCCCCGAGGCCTTCCTCTTTCCAGGTGGAAAACCCCCAATTCTCTCAGTCTGACTCCACAGCAGTGGTACTCCATCCCTTTGATCATCTTCAAGGCCCTCCTCTGGTCTTGCACCAGTGGGTCCATGCCTCTAATAGGGTTCCAGACCTGGACAGAGCACTCAAGGGAGGTCCCACAAGAACAAAGCAAATGGACAGAATTCCCTCCCTTAGNTTCAGTTTGAAGCTATTCCCTGTTTTCCTGTCACTATATGACCTTGTAAAATATCCCCGAGGCCTTCCTCTTTCCAGGTGGAAAACCCCCAATTCTCTCAGTCTGACTCCACAGCAGTGGTACTCCATCCCTTTGATCATCTTCAAGGCCCTCCTCTGGTCTTGCACCAGTGGGTCCATGCCTCTAATAGGGTTCCAGACCTGGACAGAGCACTCAAGGGAGGTCCCACAAGAACAAAGCAAATGGACAGAATTCCCTCCCTTAGCCTGCTGGTCACACCTCTTTTGATGCATCCCAGAATACATTTGACTTTCTGTGGTGTAAGTGTGTGTTGTCAGGTCACACTGAGCTTCTTATCAACCAGTAACCTTCCCTTTCCAAATGTACCAGATACCTGTCAGACAGTGGCAAAGTAGAAGATGCCTGAGTATGATTAATTCCTTAATAAAGCAGGTTGCAGCTTTTGTCTCAGCTTCAGTGAAAATGAAAGCAAACCTTACAAAGGAAACCTGTTTACATTGCGTGGATACAACAAGGACATACCTGCTGTGAGTTTGCAGATGATTTTTGACACATACCTACAGATATGTTTATCTAGGAAAACGTAAAAGAAAAATGTAGATAGCTGTGTTTATCCTGCCCTTGCAGCTTTACCTTCTGACCTTTTTCCATGAAGTTCTTAAGTACCTGTACTCCTGTGCTTGGGGCTCTCACTGTTTCCTTGCTTCTATAGTCTTCATAACTGATTTTAGCACAGTGTTGGCAGCTCTGGATAAACTGTTTAGTGATAATTGCCCTGTGTTGATAAAGAAGTCGTGGGCTCTGCATTTTGGTCAAACGTCTCCCTAGAGTCACAATTTAATCCTTGAGCTGCTCTGCAGTGGTATCGAGGCACACAAAAATGGGTCACAATGACACTTCCCATGTTGCAATCATGGTTTTTTTTGTGTGTGTGTGTGTGTTAACAGTGCAATGGGAACAAAAGAAGAGCTTGTAACCCAGACAGCTTGTGTGGGTGTGATAGGAGAGCCAAGCAGTGTCCTAAACAGAACACTGACTGGGACCTGATGTGACGTTTCTCTGAGCACAATTAACGCTGCTGAGACTGCTTTCAGGGGCAGTGATGTGAGGAGACAGAGTGGGTGCTGATATTGAACTGGAGCAGTAACTTGGTCAGGTCTTTGATTTCAGGGAAGAGAAGAAGTTGAGACAACAGCATTGCTAACAAGGGCAAGAGGTGCTGGGACATGTGGCAGGAGCTTTGGACAGCAGTCAGAGCTATTCTGTGAAAGTCATGATGAGAATTTTAAACTGGAGGCTTTAAAGTTCAAGCTTTTCTTTTTCCCCTGTCATTCCCCTAATAACATTTCTCTGAGAGTACACTCTGTTTTCAGTGGGACTACTGGCAGATATTGCTTCAGGCAAAACCTAACCCTCGCAGTTGAGGTCTTACATCAATGATTTCTGCACTTGAGCTTGTACAGATTCATGATTATTCCAGTTCTTACCTAAATGTGTTGTGGTCACATTACTTCTGTTATGTATAGTATTTAAAAATAACAGGATTTAAAATTGGATCTAGTAGCTACTTTCAGAATGCTTCTTTTGAAAGAGATATCTTCATATGTGTATGTCTTCTTTGCAACTGATGAAAAGGTTTTTGAGGCATGAAAACCAATCTAACTTTAATATCCTTTTTTTGCAGCTCAAAATACGAGGACATGTATATTTATTGGGCAATCTTACCTGCCGTCTGCTGGACTGTGATTGATAATTTCTGCCCCATGTCAATAGAAAAGTCTTATAATTATAGTGTCATTTTGTCTGTGAAAGCAGGTCTTGATTCTGCACTAAAGACAGAAGGAGTGTCTGCATATTACTCTTGACATTTTCTCAGAAGTATAGCTGCCTTTCCAGCTCACCTATCAAGCATGGTGAATTGCATTTCTTCTCATTGATTACTAGCTTTTCTGTGCAACTGAAAACATTGCTAGCTATTCCCTGACATGATGTAAAATCCGTTGAATACTTTGGCAGGTACATTGTGCTAAGAAACTGTATTTTTAAAGTGTCTTTAAGGGGATGTAATTTATGTTGATTTGTTTTCATCTCATCATTGGACTGGCAATATCTGTATTTTAAAATGTATGTATGCATCAATGTGTCTCTACACCAATATTCTTCCATATTGTAATGATATGCTGTTTTGAACAGAGCATTCATAAATGATATTGAAAAGGGTTGATTAAGAGAGTGATTTTATTTATCATCATCACAAATCTTTCAAATCCACAGGGAGGGCTTCTCAGCCAATGACGTTATAATTTTTAATGCCTTTCCTGACTAAGTGGTGGAAATCACACCTTGTCCCTGAATACCCTGAGGATTACGTATCCCCTTGTCAAAGACAGCAAGGTTATTACTCACTCATATAGTACCAGTAATGTTCAGGGGCTGTAATCATCTTGTAGTGATCCATGTTATTAGATTTCAGTGGTCTGACAACGATTTATCAAATGCCACTTACTATATCAAGAAGGGCAAGCAAATAAACCTGTCCTGTCCTGTCAGCCTCAGCACCAGCACACATGCTTGCTTCCCGGAACACCTGAGGCATGAAAATCATCAGGGCTATTTCTGATTCATCTCACTTTTAAATAAAAACAGGTATTTCTGGAGAAAGTAATTTGTGCGCCTGTTCATCCGTGCATGGGACCCAGTTCAGGAGGGACACCTGTGCAGCCAGGCCAGAAATTCCCTTCTCCCACAGCATTTGGGGCGCTTGCTGCATAGTGGCTGGTTGATTCTTGCGGATCAATGGACACATTAGTTTTCTGTGCTGGCGAGAATCTCCGCCGAGGGGCGCAGCCGGTTGTGCCCGCACCACGGGCTGGAGCTCGCACAGGGGGAGCTGTGTAGCCAAGGGCCGGGTGCCCTCTCTTGGCCACCTTCACAATAGCAGCCAAAACCGGGACAAAACAGCGCCTGAGAGTGAGGTAACCTGGTTGCTTGAGAAATGGAGAGAGGCTTCACGTCGTGTTTCCAAATTAAGAGAAATGTTTATTTAAATGCAGGTCCAGGAGCTGAAGATCCTAATCCAAACCTTCTCTAGCTTTGGGTGAGACAAGTAGCTTCTTGGTCTCTGTTAGTCCATCCCAACAGTAGGGCTTAGGACCTCTGTACTGATAACAGCTACAAATGAAAGAGTCAGAGTTCCTGAGCCTGGTCCCATGTGGACTTTCCTCTTTGGCTGGTGTCATTTATCACAGCAGTCTTTTGTCACAGAATTTACATTTTGATGAAACACTGCAGCTATCATTATTTCGCCAGGATTGCATTGGACTGGTAGCTGCGGGGTCAGGGCACACGTGCCTGCATGCTAATGCTACAACTTTAGTGAGGCTTATTGGAGAATGCCACAAAATTTCTAAGGTTATTCACTTTATCAGCAATCAAACCTACCAGTTCAGGAAGTATAGCATGTCAATCTTCTAGAAAAGCTTATTCTGATGGTAAATAGTGTTTTTTTCTACAGCGTCAGGAGTTGGACTTTGATGATCCTTGTGGTCTCTCAGAATATTCTGTGATACTGTGACTCTGAAAATAAATGATCTTTGAGACAGTATTTAACATATGAATAAAAATAGGGTGGTTAAGTAAAAAGAACATTAGATCAGCCTTTTATCAGTCAGATAAGAATGCCTGTGTTAACTAATAAATTGACAGTTTAGTGAAGACTTCATTTACATAAAGTCCTTGTCATCCTAATGGAAGAAGGCATTTGAAAAAGGATCTAAATTATATTTATGTGCCTGATAGAAAAATGTAATAATAATCTTGTTACTTATGCTGAAGACCAAGCTAGCTGTTGTCTGTAATGAAGCTCGAGTGGTTTATACCTGCTGAGGATCTAATCCCATCTTTTTTTTGAGCTAGATTTGTTAGCAGTTTACTTATGAGTAAAAGAGAATGTGGAATAGAGCAAAACTGGGCCTGAACACTGAAGCTGCTGTTCCAAGCAGCTTCTGGGAGTAAGAAGACAAGACTGTTAAGAAGCAAACATCATGCTAGGAGTTGAATGTATGTACTCTATTTCTAGATCTGCTGTGGGCTTGCTATATAACTTTAAATATCTCACTAAACCTCTTAACTAATAGCCTTGTTATCTGAAAATTGCTAACTGTCATGGACATGTTTTTGCATCTGTATGTAAGCTGTGGTTTATGAAGCACCCTTAAATGTCTAGTGGATAAACACTATTTGAAGGCTTGTTATTGGTTTGATGTGTGACATTGATAAAGACAGAGCAGTTGTCATTACAAGACAGGCAATTGGTGAGAGGATGCTTGCATCTGCTTTAGTACATTCCATGTTAACTCTTTCACCTTCGGTAAAACTGTTTGATGCTTGGACTTTGGAATGGAGCTAAGCACTTGAGTCTTCTAAAGGCTCGTCTGTATTTCCTTAGACTGAGAAAGCAGAATGATTCAGGACAAGTTTCAAGCCCAACAGAACGGATATGGATGCAGGGAGGAGAAAGATGGGCCATGGTGATAAAAGGGAAGCTCATAGCTTAAATATCTGAAGGGTCCAGTGAAGGGTGGACAGCCATGAATCAGAATCGGTTGCAATGCTCCACTTTTAACATGAGAATCCTTGATGTCATTTGTGCTGCAAGAGGCATATTAGATCTTGTTGCAAACCAATTCTTGGTCCTCCTAATCAAAATCAGAATGCATTCAATGCTCTAAAGTAAAATGCTCATATAAATTAGTTGCATTCTTCTACTTTAGTTGACAAATCAAAACCCTACACGAAATAGGACTGCATTATGCTTTGTCAGCCTATGTACAGTGCTCATTGAAAAGATAAACATTTCCTGAGATGCATGATAAAAAAAACAATCCTAAAAACCCTAGTACCCAGGACAGACTGTGCAGGCTGCCCAATCAGGCTACCTATTAATGTTGTATGGAACTGTTTTAGCTGTTTTCAGTGGGTGACATGGTGTTATATTTTCATGTGGTTTTTATTAGTTAACAAAAACAGGAACAATATTTGAACAGCATTTCTATGTTTCAAGAAATGGGTGCTTTTGAGGCACATAGAGCTGACACACCTCAAGGCTATACCTCATTAGTTTGCTTATGTTACCTAGCTATATATCTGTGGAAACAGAGTAGGTGTTTTACATGCAAATAAAGGATGTGGGCGGAGGAGGAAAGAGGCCTGAATTATTCACTTTTCTGCCCTGCAGCTTGTGTAATTGTGCGTGCTATGGCAAAGCAAATGTAAAACACCACAAGCATGGTTTGAAGCTCATATAAGTTAGTACAGCCCTCTTGAAGCTGACAAATGTCCTGGGCAGCTTCTGTGAAGGGCTAGACCTGCGTTATATTCACTGCTGTGAATGACTGTAAAGAATCAGGTCTGAAGCCCCCGGCTTTATTTATACACACTAAAGAAGCATAGGAAATCAGGGGGGAAGGATCTGAAAGCAGAGGTCTTCAGGTGTTACTTTGAGATGCACAGGTTACTACACATACCTGTTTCTACAGGTAGTTGGACTCCACTTAGGCAGATAGATGTCAGCTGGCTGCTCTTGAAGAGTATGGAAGATTGGGGGCAGAGGAGAATTCCTATTCCAAACTATTAATTGAATCTGTTTTTTGATATTTCATAAACAATCTAAATTGGGAATAAGACTCTTGGACAATGTGATGGCGGCATTGGTCAGTAAACTATACAAATGCCAGAAACGTGTGAAAACCGGAATGCAGTTTCTGAGTTAATTAATTGCTCAGCACTGGTAAAGCAATGTAACCATTTATTAAAATAGACAAGGTTTTGTGTGCAATTCACAGCTGAATTGCCTACTAATTAAGAAAGAGCTAATACTCATTTAGTTAATAGTCTTGTCAATAACTGTGGACAAAAGAAAGAAAAATGTTATTAACTGGAAAAAAATTGCATGGATGACTTCTGGATATTGAAATCCGAAAAAATTAATGATCTTGAGAGATATTGATACTAAATGGTACCGGACACTTCCTGTTGAATGATTATGTTCCATTAGACAGCTGCCAGACACTTTTCTCTCATCACTCATCATTATCATTGGCTATGGTTTTATTGTGTTTTTGATAATATACTTGAGGGAATATTTAAATATGCTGTGTGGGAGTAAAGAGGATGGGAATAAAAATTTGATTGTATTAATTTCTCTGTTTACCTACTGACAGAAATTCCTTACTTCATAATGTACATAAAGACACAGTTTTCAAATATCCATAGACATCTTATTTCCAATACTTAGTGGAGGGACAGTCCAAGCCACAGAGGGGGATTGGGCTACATCCAGTAAAGCACTTGGGTCTCACAGAACATGCCTGGTAAGGTAAATGGCTTGCAGAGGGTGATTCAGAGTGGCTTTCCTGGGGAGACATGGCAATCCAAAATGAAATACAGAAATGGGAGCTCCCAGTAAGCGCAGGGACATCATGAAAGACGTCCTAATTTTCAGCACTTATGGCTCCATCCTACGTTTCATGGGCCAGGACCTTGCTTTGTTCTTTCAAAAGTCCGATCAGTATTAGCTCTTTCCATTTACATGACCAACAGTGCTATCCATGCCATCACCAAATTAGAGCTTATGACTTGCCTGGAAAGTGGAAGACTCAGATTTACCCTTCTCAGCCTTCCAAAACCTTCTCTTTCAGACTTACACCTTAAAGACCAAATGCCTGGGCTTGGCAAGAAGTAGATCTGAGTTCTTCAAGTCAAACAGGTAAATTGCACAGTGTGAGCCAGATGTCACCTTGATTGCAGGCATCAGGCAGAAAACTTAATAGTTCTTTTTATGATACACTCCTACAGTCTCTTCAGGCAAAGATTTCACTTTCCTCTATGCCAGAGAAGTTTGCATGCTTTTCTATAGACCCTAGGAGTAAGCTTTGGCATATCTAATCTTAGAGATCTCTAGTGTAAACTTCAGCTTCTGACTGAGTCCTCGAGATTCCATTTATAGATAATATAAGGAACAGGACTCTCCTGAAGTCTTAATGTATTTTAAAGTAGATGTGCAAAATAGGTTGGGTGAATCCTGCCTAAAAATACATATTTTTTTCACCTAGGGAGTTTAAGGCAACTAGCTCGAGATACATTTCTAGATAGAGGTGTGCATATCAGTGACATCCATATAAGATAAATCCCTCTCTAGAGTTAAAGGTCTTCCACAACTAAAAGTCATTGAAGGAGGTAATAGAGGGTGAGAAATATACACTGATCCTTCAATTCTCTGTCTCAGGCTTCTCCTTTCAAATTTACAGAAATTATACACAATTGTAATCAGTTGTCCCATTGCGATAATCAGAAAATCAGTTGTATTCTGTTACTGGACTTTTTTCAAGGATCTGTCTGGAAGCCTGCATGTCTTCTAGTTGCATTTTTGAAAGGCCTCAACAAAGAGCATGGATCATTGCAAGTCAGTTTGAGTTGGAGCAGCTTTTCTGGGAAGATTTTTGTGTGTTTTAGTTATTCCCCTTTTCTGAAGTTCATTCTCATGTTGTTTGTGTTTGGAACAATTTCTCTCTTGAAAACTCTGAGCATAGTACAATCATGGAGAAACTGGTATTCACATGGTGCTTTCTTTTTTTTTTATTTCTTCCCTACAACTGCTTTAAACTGCATCTGAATGTTCTGGGTTTAGTAAGTTGTTCCTTGTGGACCTAGTGAGCTCACAGTTTATTGACCTTGACATTGATCAGTGAGATGTGACCAGTTAACTTGACTCTAAAACATATTTTAGCTGGCAGTTTTAATTTTCAGCATTCTTAATGGAAAAATGCAGTGATATGTTGCAAGATGTTGGATGTCTTGGAAACCCATAACATTTTCAAAATAACAAATAGAAGGAAATAAACTAGTCGCTGAAAAGTTGTGGCAAAGAGCAGACTTGTTCAAGCTTCACTTCAAATGCTAGAACATGCTGACTGTATCATCAAAAAATTAGGAATATATGTGGTGATAGAGAGATTTCAGTCCTGCATGCCTATTACTACATAGCTTTAGGTTGTTTTTCTTAAGGTCTCAGCCAATTTTGAAGACTGAAACTGTTCTGTATTCAGCTAGTTATGCCAAAAAACCTTCAAGTAAAACCAAAGTAACTCATGTGCCTAATTCAATCTTTACGATTTGGACTTTTTTGAAAATGAGTATGTATATCACAATTTTCATTTGCAAGTCCTTTCTGACGAACACCTCTTACCATTAGGGAACCTGTCAACAATCTCTGTGTAACAAAGTACATTATTAAGGAAATTTCCCATATAGCAAAGGGTAAAGCATGGATAGCCAATTGGTGGGAAGCCATTATTTGTCAAGCTCATTCTAATAAACACTCATTCATTTGGGTTTTGTTTGCAGCGTCCAAGTGGAGAAATGCAATTTTGTGGGATTGTTTATTTTGCAACCTGATGCTAAATCAGGAGTGATAGGCCTTTCTTGGCAAGGACTGCAAACACTTCTGAATCCAGAGATTGAGTTTGCTTGTCTCTGTCTGTACTAGATGATTTTTGATTGCTACTGCTGATGAATATGAGAGCTTAACTGATGGCCATAGAGTGAGGATAAAAGAGGTCATTTGCTCAAGGGGCTTAACACTGCCACCTTGAAGAGAGAGTCCTTGGCATGAATTCAGCCATATACTCATGTCAGGGCCATCTATTGCTACTTATTATAACTTCAAAACCCTGCCTCTTTAAATCACAGAATCATTAAGGTTGGAAGAGACCTTCAAGACCATCTAGTCAAACTGTCAGCCAGGCACCAGCATAATCACCCCTATACAATATCTCCACATTTAGATGCCTTTTTGGACAGTTCCAGAGATGGTGACTCCTTCCTGGGCAACTTATTTCAATGCCTAAGCATTGTCAGTTAAAAAAAATATTCGAATATCTAATCTGAATCTCCCCTGGCACAATTTAAGGCCATTTTCTCTTGCCCCTCACTTGCTACATGGCAGAGAGGACCAACCTCCACTTTGCTACAATCTCCTTTCAGGTAGTTGTAGAGAGAAATGAAGTCTCCTGTGAGTCTCCTTTTCTCCAGACTAAACACCCTCAGCTCCCTCAGCCACCCTCTATAAGATCTGTGCTCCAGACCCTTCACCAGCTCCATTGCCCTTCTCTGGACACACTCCAGCACCTCAATGTCTTTCTTGTAGTGAGTGGCCCAGAGCTGAACAGGATTCCAGGTGTGGCCTCACCAGTGCTGAGTACAACAGGACAATCACTTCCCCTGCTCCTGCTGGCCACACTGTTCTTGATACACGCCAAGATCCCATTGGCCTTCTTGGCCACCTGGGCACACTGCTGGCTCATGTTCAGCTGCTGTCAATCAGCACCCCCAGGGCCTTTTCCACCAGGCAGCTTTCCAGCCACTCTGTCCCAGGCCTATAGCAATGTACCGGGTTGTGGTGACCCAGATGTTTTAATATGTTCTGTCTTGAACAGTACAGAGGACCTATGTAGTCACTGTTGTTTATACTTATGTAAAGACATCCAAGATCTTACCAAGAGGAATGTATTACCCAAAGATGGGAAGAATCAAATTGATGATTATATGATTCTCCATGATGGTAAAGCTTATCAGGCATAGGTTTACTAAGACCGTGGGGACACAGTCCAAACCCATAAATAGTCCACTGGCTTAAAACTCCTAACATTCAGGTCTCTTTTCTTTTCCTATACTCACATTTATGTTAGATGTGGAAGTTCTTTTGATATTGTTAGGTCTCTGTATAGAGGCAGCGTGCATGCAATAAAGGCTAGTAAAACTAATGGACCGTAAAAGTCTGTGACCACACATTGTGAAATTTACTTTGATTTAGGAAGATGAACAAGCATCAGACTTACAGAAAACTTCAACCAAGTTCCCTCACAATTTATTCAGTGAGAGAACACAACTTTACTACATGTTTGAGGTTCACTTGCTCTCTGTCTCAAGCTTTGTCTCTCATCAGGTTCATCAAAACTTTTAGCAGATACAGAAGCATTTTGATGAAAAGCAGACTAGGTCTGCAGGATGATACTGAATTTTGATTTTAGTTTGGTTTTTTTTTGGCAACCCTGAAGTTTTTTAAAAGCAAAATACAGTGGCTTTTAACAGAAAAAAGTGTGATTGTAAATGGTTTAAAGTAGAGCATCTAGACAGGAAAAATAATATTTCATTCCATTCCCCCAAGCTGTTAAAAGCTGGTAGCTGATGAACCTTTCAGTGGTAGGGAAGTAGGGGGTCAATGTTAAACTGAAAATGTCATGCGAGTGTCAGATTCCTTCTCTTTTGAAGGGTCTCAACAGCTTTTACCTACACTCTGGCCTAGCCCTTTTTATGAGGTGGTAACAGCTCTGAAAGGCATTATTGTTTTTATTTTTGTTACCAAGAAACTCTCCCTCTCTTTCATTGCTAAGTTAAAAATAAAGACAAGGAAAACTAGCTAAGCAGTTCTCTCTCTCCTCACCTAAATCTCCTTGATGTTTGTTGTTCCAAAAGACTTATTTTCCAGCTATGCCTGGCTGTTTGGTAGGCTGGTAAAGAGATGAAGGATGTTTGAAAAAATGATTTCTGCAGAGTGAGGCTCAAGGAAAAAACACTGAAAACTTCTTTTAGGCTGTTTCCTCTTGGATTATTGAACTTCTTTCTTTTCAGTCAAGGTATTTGGACAGCTGTTCAATCAAGCTCTTTCTTAGGGGCCATTCGATAACAGATGTCTGTGCCAGGGTCACCTCACTCCATTTTCACATTCGTTTTAACAGCCTCACCATCCCCTTGTATCTTACTGCAGCTCAAATCTCCATGTAGACTCCCCATAACTACCTATCTCTCACCTTCATAGCTTGGGCTGTGCCCGTTCGACAAAGCTCCTCCATGCTATTTTATTCCTGGCTCTTCCTCTTTTGTCTTCTGGTAGTCCATATTCCATTGGCTCCTTTCTGCCTCTGCCTGCACCCCTATCACTTGGCTGCCTAGCATGTCCTGATGTTGACAGCTTAGCCCTCAACTTTGTCTCTGTCTGCTGGGACCAACACCTGACATTGGATTTTATATTTCACCCATTTGTAAATTTTGATCTGTTTCTTGAAATAATGCTCTCTAATCATCATCATCATCATCATCGTCATGATCTAGATCCTGATGATCTAGAAAAACACCATTAAAACTGCTTACATGTAGTTAATCTTCATGACCATGCACAAAAATTTCAAGTCAGACTGTATAGCAGAGGCCAAATTCTATGGGTACAGAAGTAGAAGTTAAAAAGCCCTCTTATGTATTGGATGCTTACTGGATGATATATCCACCTTTACTGTCATGGGTAAGAGCAGAAGGTAGGCTGGCACTGAATCTACCTATAAAATGTTTACACTCTGGCCATTACGATAAATGAATAGCTACTAAATGCTGGAACCGTGGTAATACTGGCACTGAAATAACAGGCATAAGTTTTAGTTTAGGAATTGGTTGGAGACATCATCCTGGCCTCCTGTCCTTAGCAGAGACAGTTGTTCTCAGATGACAACCAGACACTGCTAAAACAGAGCTGCTGAAATAGCATCTCTAGGATGCTGAAGAACTATGTGTGCAGGAGTATGCAACTGGGAAAAACCTGCCATCAAACTGCATTTGAAGGTGTAAGGCACCCAAAAATCTCAGGGGTATACTGAAAGCCCCACGCATAATAAAATGGGAAGACTGAAATTAATTTTTTTTGTAATGCGTAAGATGTTAATCAAGTGGAGCACTGTAGCAGTGTGGACACCAATGGGCAGGAAGACAATGGGAGTGACAAAGGAGACACTCATTGATAAAAGCCATTGCCTCACTCTTCAAAAGAAAATCTGAAAGATGGCTGTTGATCTGCATACGGAATCACAGTGTCCCAGAGGGGAAGTGAATTGCCAGGGTGCCTGGAGAGTTTCTGTTTTTGGGAATGGCTCCAGCCCCCACTAAAGCCTGTTTTTGCGGTCTCACTATGGAAAGTAGGCAGGAGTTGAGTGGTTCATGTCGCTCTGGTACATTTGATGCAGGTCTGAGAGCAGAGGCTGGCTGGCACTCAACCACTTCTCTGCCCTTCTCTTCCTGCCAGATGGAGGAAAGCTTGAAAGCTACTGGTCACGCTCCTTCAGTCCAATGGCCTTCAGGAAAAGGGTGAATTTCAGGGATGTGGTCTCAGAAATTCCTTTTTTTTCTCATCACTTTCTGCACTGACTGCAGGAGGGCAGCAAAGTTCTGGCAAAACTGCTGCACTTTTCGTTTTTGAAATAAGGCAACTAGCTGGCAGTGCGCTCAATCACAACCTTTTACAGAGATGCCCAAAGCATAATAAACAGGCATTTATAAATCTGTTGCTGTCACAGAGCTTACAAGTTCTTAGTTTAGTTGCCTGTGCTTAGCTGGTTGTTTTCTTTCTGCACAGCAGTATGTAATTAAAATATTCCTATGCAGATTGCAGCCCATTTAGAGCTGAATCCTGTTAGATGCTGAGCAAAATTTGAATAGTGCTGAGAGATATCAGCTGCCAAGGAAGAGAGAGGAGTCTCAAAGCAGTCTGAGTTGCCCAGCATCTGGCAGAGTGCCTTAACATTGACTTGTTCTTATGTTAGGATAAAACTGGCAAAGAACAGGGAAGCAGTTTAGGGCTCAATTAACAAACATCCTTTAAAAAATGTATTTCACTTTCTGCCTTAGGCTTTGCCTTAGGGCTAGCCCTGTTCACAGACATAAGACTAAAAGAGAAAAACTGCTTATATACATAATATCCTGTAAACAGTCATCCCCTCTATAATGTGGGCAATTTAAAACATCTCAGTGTCACAGACACCTCTGGAAAGGGAATCAATCAGGCTGGTATTAGGTCAAATTATTCAGTAGAATACCTAAGATTGATTTTTAAAGGTTTTGTTTTGGTTGGTTTGTTTGTTTTCTGTTTGGTTTTCATTTTGGTTTTGGTTTTTTGAAAGTTTTTGTAGTGTTTGAACCAGGACAATTAAAATAGTATCTTTTGTATTTGGGCATAAAGTGGGTTGGCCATATGGCACAAGGAGACTCTTGCTTTGTCACGGGCATGGACAACATTGTGGTAGAGAGAGCAAAGCTTTACTGATCTTGGGACCTACATTAGACAAATCCAATTATTAATGGCAGTGGCCACTTCTTTTTTGTTGCACTTCACGAAGATCCAGAGGGCCTATGCTATAACTGTGGGTAGTTTTGAGTAACATCCTTCTACATTCTTACAAGAGGTTATGTTATGACAAAGAGGAATGTTTGGTTTTTTTGAGAACTGTTTTTGGAGAAGCAGTAGAAGTCATCTCTGCAGAATGACTGTGACAGGGGCCATGATAGTGTGATTCACCTTCTAGAAGGAGCTACTGCCTGGAGAGAGGATGTCCCACTGCTCCTCTTCTTATCTGCAAATCATTTAGGAGACTGGGGAATTGAGACTCCTCAATGCATTACAATCCTTGTACTTCCTTAATGGGGTCAGCAGCCATACTGCACTTGGCTGAATTTTCTGAGGTTTTGCAGAGGTCTTTGTGCAGAAGTTAAAACAAAATCAATAAAAGGGCAAGACAAGCATCCATCTGCTTTATCTTGGTAAGTTTATTTCTGATTATCTGATTTGTTGAGACCTTTTCACCTCTCCTCCCATTCAAGGCAAATTCAGAAGGTATCAAGGGAGAATAAATCCCTCCAGACCAAAGGGGTTCACTTAGTCTTCATTATCTTTGTCTATACGGTTTCCTTAAGTTGCTATGACAGTGCTGAAAAAGAAGAGCTACCTAACACTTCTATTTATTTTTTCATTTTGAAGAGTAGACAAGAGTATGTCTGCTCACACACTTTCTTCGTTCCCTTTGGAGAAAGCACAGAATAATATTTCTAAATGGAGCTGAGTCAAGATTTCTTAGCACCATAAGCAAAACTGACTTTTGCTGCCCACAGGATTGAGCTTGGGGCTGCTCATGCCATGCGAGAAGAAAGAGACAGCAAAAAGGTTATAGAGGAAGATGTTGCATAGTGAGATAATGATCCCTGGAGAGCCAGGCTTGCTGGTTTTACTTCTGCAGGAGGAACAGGACACAGGGCTGACCCTTGGGAAGGAGACCCACCACCTCGTTTCCTTAGAAAGAGAAGGCACAAGAACCAGCCCACAGGGAATTTTATACAAACTACCATAATTCTGAGCAACTATAAGCATGCACAGGGTCTCCTAAATGTATCCAGTGGTAGTAACTGATCTAAGTATTTAAAATGCTTTAATAAACAGAATGAGTGACAAATTCTTAAAGCAAACTTCTTTTGCAATCATACAGTGGGTTTTTTTATATTCATTCTTGCTCGTGAATTGAAACTACAGTTATTATCTAGATTATGTAAATTCAGTTTTGCTCTGGAAGTTTAATTTTATTTTTTTTAAGATATGCGATATGGAAAGAACACTACAATATTTAAAATTTCCCCTTGAAAAGCCATTCAGATTTTAAAGAGGAGTCACAATTAAATATTACTGTCAGTTAAAGATGGATAGTAGTTTTTTCATCTCTGCTGAGACTGGATTTTTTTTCCCACAGTCCAGAATACTTGAGTGCTTTGTCTTCTGTGGGGGTGAAGTCCTTTGTTTTCTTACCATGATATATTTTGATGTGGCACCTGCTGCTGTTCTTGGTAGACTTATTCATAATGTAGTTTTACACAGAGATCTAATAACAAGTATAGTTTATTTTTTTTTCAGTTTTGTTTCATTGTCTGCCGCTATTATTTCATATATTAAGCTGATAGGGCATGAGATTGTCTACCAATTTGCTTGTGTTTTACCTGGTAGACCTGAATTCAAGTGAGATGTCTCAGTATTATGTCCATTGTAATTAGCCATTCATGTTATATGAGCAAGAACAAAGTCTTCTGAAGAACTTGCAGCCCTTTCAGTTATAGACTGACTACCTTATATTTTGTTAAGCACGCAGAGATGTTGCATACCTTTATCTGTAATGCCTTTTTCACCTGTGCCTGTATAATCTGCTGCTTTCATTTACCTCCTTTTATCCCCTTCATGTCCATTTATCCCCTTCTCAAAAAAATTCTCAGAATTTTTGTGGTATATTCCACAGAATCCCAGCTTACAGCCTTTGTTTGGCTTTCATGCTTACTTGACTGGACCTTGTGCAATTGGATAAAATCCTCACTGGGTTTAGTAGAATTGCTTGTGGTATAGATTAAGAGAAAACCGGTTTGTTAAGTGTATAAAGTCACCAAAATTCAGTGCAGGATAAGGAAAGGAGATGTTTAAAAGAAGGTCTTCAGGGTATTTTGAAAAACTTCCAGCAGGTTATTTGGTACCTTGATATTTCCAGATACTGTCTCTATTATAAACCAGAAAAGATGTTTGCTAATGAGAGTAAGGCTCATAAAGAAAAGAATCACTAAGACATTTCAGCTCCTCAGGAAATCACGCCTGCTGAGTGTGTGTGTGTAGGGATGAGCTTACAGCTGGAAAGCAGACTTTGTAATCATAGCCTGTGAATTTTTTCCACCTGTACCCCAAATTGCTTGTAATTCACTTAATTTCTCCCATTCTCAGTGGCTATACAACACAACTTCACCTTGTAAAAAAAAATGATGAAGCACAGCTTTGTTTCTCTTGAAAAGCAGTATAGTATCCATTTGTTGATAATCAGTTTGGGATGCATGGACTGAAAATACTTTTTCTTCTTTTCTTTTCTCCTTCCCATGCAAAATATTTGCACTCTTGATGCCTCTTTCATCCTTCTCATGTTCCAGTTGCTTGTCAATACAAAAAGTCTCTGAGTTGGCAATATTTCATGCAGGGCCACTGCACTTCTCTTCAGCTTCACTGCAATTAATAATCTCTCTTGTCCAGCCCTGTGTTCCCAATGTCAAGCTGGTTTTGCTCAATATAACCAGTAAGGTAGCACATGCTTCCATGTTGAGTCCCACTCTATTTATGGAGCTATCTCCCATTAATCAAGAAGGCTACTTCGTCATAGTGCAGCTAATGTTATGACCAAACTTTAAGTACAAAGTTGGAATAATAATGACTCCTGTTTCGTTAAATGGAGTTAACACAGCTGAATAGCTTCCCTGATGGTTTATTATATTAGTCTTTCAGCACATTGACTGATTTGTTTTTATTATCATGAAAGCTTTTGTCTTATGAAAATTACTTAGGACCACAGGTCAATGTTTTTCGTGTCACATCTCCATAAGAAGTACATTGCTTCATTATACTTTGTATTCTGTCACTGCAACCTGTATGTCACTTAAATTTATTTGTCATGAGACCACTGCCAGGCTGCCATTAGATTGTTAAAGGATATTCAGGAAATGTTGTTGCAGTAACCTTTAGAGGAAGACATGGAAATGGACTATATCTGTTAATTAACATTTTGATATGCAAGCCTTCTGAAGTATAAGGCCTGGTATGGATCACTACACATGAGCAGAATATTTAGAGGGATGGTTATCCTGTGTTTTCTGAGGCAACAAGTGCTCCAAGTTCAAATTACCTATCTGTCTATTTAAACTAGGAAACTAAAATGTTAAAGAATAAAAATGAAGTCCATAGAAAGATCAAAAGATACATCTCTCTTCTATCCATCCACACCAGTCTCCAAAAATAAAATGGCTTGTGTGCCTGTCTCAACAATGTTTAAAAATTGCGACTCACAGAAAGAGAACCAACAGCATAAGAGTTATATAGGACAGAAGAAAATGTTGATCAGTTTGAGAACCCATGGGAGTAATTTCTGAGGTGCTTCAGGTTAAGCTGAACCAGGAATCCCAGGTCTTGGACACATCACCCTTCTCTTTGGAGAAGGCACTAACAGAGAAGAGGTTGCTATGAGCTAACATGCTGTGATTCTTTCCAGACATGTCTTGAGAATAAAAAACTGGACAGCATGCACACAAACTGGAGCTGGGGAGAAAAGAACTTTCCTGCCTCAGACACTATGATCTCTAACAAGACCTGTATTTTAAGAGCTATTTAGAACGTTAATTGTTCATACTTCAGGGCTGGTCAGAATTTCTGAAGCTAGAGTTTTTAATGCTGATCCCACAGTAAGTACATGAAGATGGCATAATCCAGCTCTGTTGAAGAAAGAGGCTCACTGCTTTTCAGCTTGCTAAGCTTTCATCTGCATTGGTTCCCTGACATGGTTTGAGTGTGGGGCTGCACAAATTCTTGAGGCAGCATAAAGTAGCATGGGAACATGCTGGGTTTTTGGAGGTGGCAGAAGGAAGGAACTGTGTCTACCAAAACAGATTTGTATTAAAATGGGAGCATTAGTCCCAACAGGCAGGGGCTGACAACAAGGAATAGGGATAGAGTGAGGTTGAAGCAGGTGCTGGTAGCCCCAGCAAGTATGCTTATGTGAAAATGTACATGGATAAGTGTGATATATGTGAAAAGCATAGTGATAGACAATGAAAAGAAATCCACAGGCTGAAGAAGACAGAATTGTTTGCTCTGAAAGGAATGATGTTGTCCATCAAACTTGGCAAACACCAATTTTGCAAGGTTTGACCTACCTGACCCTACCATATGTTAGCCAAGAGCTGCAGCACAATCTGAAGAGTCTCAAAAATGGGTAGGGAGCAATTGAATACAAGCTTTTTTCCTGTGGACATTAAGGTAACTGGAGGAAATTGAAAATTTGTGGTGAACTCAGACAGAAGACTGATGGCTAAATAAAGCTTTTTGTACTTTCCCAAGCATAAGGTTTCATAGGTAGCACTGTGAATTCTGGTTGTGTGCATGTGCCTAGGTAGCTATGCTTACAGCATCTCTCCAAGCATTAGCATGTTTTTGTTCTTTTGGGTTACTGCCTGGCACAAACAGCATTAAACACATTGCAGGATCTCTATAATTAAGCTGAAAATATTCAGAGAATCCATCTGTGGCATTACATATTTGAGAGGAAAAACTATTGAGAGACCAGAAATATAGGAAGCCAATATAATTATTGTTTCCATGTTCACTGTTGTCTCACTTCGGTAAAAACCACAACAGAGGCACTAGAAAGAACTGCAGTGTACCTTTCATGCAGGTTGCTTTTCACTACAGTGTATTTCAGCATCCAAAATTGCACTGCCACAAAGGTTCTTCCTACTGAATTTGCTGCTTGCTGTAGAGTTATTCTTTTTCCTTATTGCATGTAAGCTTGAGGCTAACCAGTAATTCTCAAAATTTCTTGCTTTTCTGAAACCAGTTTGCTCCGTTAAGCAAATCTGGATGCCTACAAGTTTTGCCTGAATATTGGGGTAGCAGTAAACCCTGTTTTCACCTGGCTTGGGTGAAATAAAATGCATTGTAACGTAGACATAGAAAAAAAGAAATTGCTTTAAGGAATATTCCAATGCAGTTCACTAACCATTAAGTATTGTTCTACTTTCCTGAGCTTAAATCTCTACTGACATGAATCTTTTATATCCTGCAGTGCAAGTTGTACTACTTGGATAACTAATACAGTTAAAGCAGAGCTTTCATTAGACCTGAGAAAGTTTGGAATTGGTCATGATCTTTAAGCAATTGAGTCTCTACTTTGTGATATTGAAAAGTTTTTACATTTCAGTAAACAAATATTCTTGAACGTACTCCTGAACTTGATTTTAGCCATTACAGGTTAAAAAAAATAAATAAATAAAAATTTGCAGGTATATTTTCTGCGTAGTAGTAGACGTTGGTTCTTCACCCTTTTTCCCTTTTTATTTGTGGCTCTTAATGTGAGATTATTAGCATGGGAATTAGAATAACAACATTAAATAAGATAAGCAGACAATGACAGAGAAAGAAAAGGGAATTGTGAAAGTCACACAGGCAGTTCTAACAAAAACAAGGCCAAAGCTTTTCTGTGTATATAATTGTGCCAAATTCAGCAACTGTTTATGGAAATTATATATACTGAAATATGGCATGGTTTACAAATAAATAAATAAAACAAAGTTTTTGGTTTTTTTTGTTTTTGAACAGTTATTTGTTTCAAAAACATACTTGGGGCTAGACTAAAACTAATAACATTTTTAGGCCAAAGTGGTCAAAAATATATTAATTTATTTTGCTTAGAGTTCCAAACTGGTATCTTGATGAACTTCATGAGGTTTCTGTCAACCTAGTTCCTGAGTTTATTAAGGTGGCTTGGTATCTGTTGTAACCATCATTTCCCTAAAATAGACATATGTTAGTCTTGTTTCTAGTCATTGGGGACTTCCTCTGACTGCTGCAGGTTTTCCCAGGTGACAGGCAGTAACCTCAGAGTCATGTTGTCCACATGTCTCTGTGGACAACAAAAGGAGCCCCTAACATTTGAGTATGTCCAAGCTATGGGCAGTTCCTGGCCTACTGCTCCCTTGCTGATGGTTGCCCCTCTTCTTTGGAGACTGTACAAAACACAAAGGTCTAGGAGCAGGCTTTGCCTGTGAAGATAAAGGGAAAAAAGGGAAAAAAGGTATTTAACCTTTCCAGTGTTGGTTCGTCTTCTCTGCCCATCAGCACAGCCATGTTTTCACTGCAGCTTCCTTTAGCAGGCTCATGGACCTGTAGACTCCCTCTTTGTGAAGCCTTTGAGCATCAGGTGGTTTTGGCTTTCTTGATTTTGTCTGAAAACCTGCAGTTGTAATTGTTTTATTCCCTCTTCTTGCTTCCATTCCTTGTACATTCACTTTTTGCATTTTAGCCCTCATGAGTGTCATCAGACTTCCTAAGCCAGCTGACAGTTCTCTTGTTACCTGTTTCTGAGACCAAGAAGTGTTTTGCCTGTTAAAAACATCCTATGAATAGCACCTGTAGTCTTTTTCCCATAAATGGATAGATTGGAAGAGAGGAAAAAGTCTGAAAGACAAAACTTCAGTAAAAGCAATCTGTTTGATAAAATCATAATAAAATGCAAAAGTTATTAACAGAAATTGTAGGGCTTTAGCAAAAAATGTTTTACTGATGTTGATAAACTGGAATATTTTTTCTTGGTCGATGTCTGTTCTTTGCTAATCTCTTCTCTCCCCACTATCCATAGGGAATGAATACCATGTAACCAGACAGCCATAAACCTTCAGCTGCAGACCACGGGCAGGAGTCTATAGACCACCAGTTTGGGAAACCTCTGCTTTAAACCCCTAAATGATTCAACACTTGTGTAAGTCAGACACATTCTGCTATTATGTAACTAAATAATTTTACAGCCATGTTCATTTTAACACTAAGAGGTTCAGACAGTGTACGAACTGTTTACTTTTGCAAATTGTCTCTCTAATAATTAGGTGATAAAAAGTGAAAGTGTATGTGAATTCTAGATATGTCCTTAAAACATACATGGAAAGTTATGTGCTGTTTACAGTCTGTTAAAGAAATCCTTGCCACAGTGATACATGTGGTTACAAGGTTTGAGTTGAGGGTTTTTTTGGTTTTTGTTTGTTTGTTTGTTTTCCATTTTATGGGGGGTTTTTGTATGAAACAATATCACTAAACAACTAGTAAGGCTCAGCTATTCTTATTTAATAGTGCAACTGACATGTAGAAAATACTGAATTGACAAACACTCAGAAAATATTTTATTGTCCTAACCAACTTGAGTATTTCAGGCAAAGACAAATACTGGTATTTGAACTTCCTCTGCCCTTTTATTACTTTAGAATGAGAGATACCATGGAAATGCTACAGTATTACAACGGGAAAACAATCTGACTAATATAGGTTGAAATGTTTTATGAATGGAAATTGAAACACAAGCTGTAGAGAGATCACTTAAGTCACTGCTGAGATGCATCCATCTCTGGTAATGCATAAAAGTTAATTAACAGTGCAGAGAACTGGACGCAATATGGAGGGAAACATTATTAGATGAGGATGTACAAAGGAAGTGAAATGTCTTTCAGTTTACAAAGGATAGATGAATATCTGCAAATGTCCATAAGTGACCTTGACAGCAAGGAGGGAGAGTTTGGAGGTATTCCTTGGGGTGCTCAGTCTGTGGGAGTAATAGGATAAAAGACCGGGTGATCAGGTTGTGATGTGAAAGATTAAGGCTTTTTCCATCCTAATGTCTGGCAGCTATTGAAGGCTGCCACCAGACGGCTCCTAAATGCAGAAAAGAAAACTTTTTACTGATTGAACATACTCATATATGGCCACCTAATGTAAAGTGCGGTTTTCTGTTGTATATATAGAAATTGCAAGTGGAGAACAGAAAAGGCCACTGAGTGGCCTGGATACTGAATTCCAAGCTTGGATACATTTCAAGACAAGGAATAGTAAAGCCACTGTTTTGTGTATTCAAAGCTAAACTAGAAACTGCTTCAAGTATTTTGAGAATAGCCCTGCTCTCACAAGGAGGCAGACTTAATAATCTTAATAAATCCTTTTAGACTGTATTTCTTGTTATGGAATGATAGAGTTTTGATAGGCTCAAAAAATTCATTAACCTCATGCACCTATTTGCTTAGACCTTGCTGTTTTCATTCTGGGTTTTTCTTTGTAGGGACACTTGGTCATAGAACACTTGGTGGAAAATAAGTGCTTAATCTATGCCTGTTCCTGATAGCTGAATTCTCCTATCCTGGGTTTTCTTACCATTTTCTAGATAGATTTGGGATATGGAGTTGATGAACAGTAACAGGCTACTACTGGTGTGGTCAAGGAGAACTAGGATGCAAAAAAACCCTCAAATCTCCCTTGACTGCATGTCTTCTGCTGACATTTTCTTCCCTCCTAGATTTTTCAGAATTTTCCCTTGTTGTAGGTTCTCCATGCGTGTCATATGAGTTCTCATATCACTGTCAGTGTTATGGGACTTTAAATCTTTAGCCCTATTTCTTCTACTCAAATGGTAAAATGAAATGTCTCTGTCTGCATCTTTATCCAGGTTAAGAATAATTAATATTATAAAAAATCATTTCCATTCCATGATTAGTTTATCCAGAAGCTCTCTTTCTCTGTTGTTATCCAGAATGAAGATTTAATAGTGCTGCCTCTTATCTTGAATGGCATAGGTAAAACTCAGTAATTATTCAACCTGTGCTGTTTAAAACAAAACAAAACAAAACAAATTGTAAAGATATGAACTTGCTCCTTGCTTGTTTGAACTGAATTCTTGCTGTATGCCTCATTGACTAAGCAGGCATTCAAATAGTTCACATAGAACTCACTGATATTTTGGTGAGTGACTGAGCTCTACAGATGAAGGTCCAGCAGAATTCCTGGGAAAGTGAACTCTGTAGCAACTGGAAGCAAAGATGTATTAGCTGGATCCTTTCACTTAGCCATTGCCCTGGACTGTGTGAGCTGGCAGTCAGTTGGGAAAAGGAGACAGAAATATCTTCTTGACAATATGTTTGTTCAAATGAGTGAGAGTATAGATCTTCTAGTCACACCAGAGCAAAAATAAAACAAGGGTGAGAGACAGGAGGTAGTATAAAAACAGCAATTTGAGTTATTGTCACAAGGGAGCATTACACATGGCATCCCATAACGCATGAGTTAATCATCACAACATTCTTTGAGTGAAGTAGAAAAGTAAAGAATATGACAAGAATTATATTCAAATGCAAACTAATCTTATTTGAAAGTTGTTTACGTTTTAAAAAGTAGTAAATTAAGGGTAGGTGAAACTGGTCTGTGAAAATTCAAGGAACTTGGCAGAATTCATCCATACAGTGAAATTAATTTGAGGCTGGTTTTAACAGCTGGTGTATTTTCCTCCATAAAGTGTCTACTGATTGCAGCAGGCTCCTCATTGCTGGAGACTGAGTTCTATGCAGCAGCCCTTAAGAAAGCAGTGCTGGCAAACCAGGCTCAGACATAATGAGGGAGCTTAACTCCCTTTGCACCTTATATGGCTCCTTCATTGGCGTAATCTACAGAAGTGTTGGTGGAGCACAATGACTGCAGTGTTACCTGGACTCTGCAGCAGCATGACAAACTATCACCAAATACCTGTGACACCCAAGGTAGGCCCTGCCAGCAATGTTCCCCACTGCTTCTGACAAGAATATCTTCCCTTTGGCAGGCTGTTTTACTCAGCAGAAAGGGGCCAAGTGGGGCTCCCTGCAGGACTTCCCATCCTTGTGCTAATCTAAAAGTAACCAGGAAAGAGAGGCACAGGAGGAAAGACAAGATCAATAAAATAAATGAGGTGAGGAAGAAAAACATTAAAGCAACAGAGACAAAGCAATTAAAGCAAAGAAAAAAAAAAAAAAAAAAAAAGGACAGAGGGGTAAATGGCCCACTCTCTGGGCCAGGTACCTCCCTGGTGGAGCTAAGGCATTCCCTGAAACATGACTTTTGTCATGATGCATGAGAACATCTTCTAAAAAGCAGTTGTGTGATGCATGCTATCCACGGGACCTTACTGTTGATATGGGTCATGATGTAGTTATGGATCCTAAGTGCTAAGAGTTACATATACCCTTGAAATTAATTTGACCATTGTGTACCAAAATCTAATTTATTTCCTCATCATCTCCCAACCATTAAATTGTTAGAGCTGAGTTGTATAAATGCTTTAAAGAAAGACAGCTTCTAGTCACTAAGGAATATTGCAGAAAATTTGCCTTCCAAGCACGGTTACGTAACGCCCACTTATTTTAATTAGACTTTAGCTCTCAAAGTCCCACTTTACCTAAGTGGCATGATCCCTGAAACACAGTAGAGATCTGTAATAGTAAATGCAATCTATCTGCTCCTTTCAGCAGTGACTTCGCCTTTAATATTGTGTCTCTCAGGCATGTAGGCCCCAAGCAGCTACTTGCAGTGTTGTCTATTATTAGTGCTTACTCAGAATAGGTCTTGTTCTCTATGAGAAGTGCAAGAAATGTCTGTGTAAGCACTGCATAGCTTTAATTCTCCTACAGAAGAGTGGTCCTCTGGGAGGAAAGTCAAATAAACATCAGCCTAAACTGTACTCCAGGTAGCTGAAAACCAGGAACAGGACCAAACCCAATTATTCACAAAGTGATGCTGATGTTAGTCTTTTCCCAGGAAGATACACCAAGCAGAGACAATTTTTTTTTTTTAAAGTAAGTAAATTCCAACTAATTAAAGGTTTCCCTTCCTTCCAGTCTTACTTGAGAACTTTTTGCTGCATTAAAGTCTTTGGCAAACATGAGAAAGGTGTTGTGATTATATCCATTAACTCTTCTACCCCTGCAACCTCTTCTTCCTATGTTTTCTGGGGTGTGTGCTGGTGCACAACATAGAGACCTATTTGGCCAGGCATTGAATGAATACAATTTCAGTGTACAAACCAAAAAAGAAAGCCAAATTGTACGTTTTTCATATCCTAAAAGGATGATTTGTGTATATAGGTGGCAACAATCCATTTCTGTTTTTTTGGTCCAGTATTTTTGCACTTCTAACTGAGTGTACCAAACAATTTGTTCCATGTAATCATGGCAAGCCTACGGGAAATTCCTGATAATTGTGCTATGCTTTGTTACGATGATGAATTACTGCATATGTTTCTGCCATACTCATTAGTCTTACATTGCAGTCTTCACCCTGCATGTGCAGAGATAAATTGGACACTGATACTAAAAAGCAGTGTCCTCATGAACCATGTAGGTTTAAGGTCACCTTTTTTATCTCACTTTCTGACACCAGCTGCACTTTCGATTCTGAAAATGGGAGATATCATATGTTCTTCTCTCACTGTCTGATTTAGAGACTGAATACTTCATAGAACGTGCCATGCCCTAGTAAAAAAGCAGGAATTAATTCCAAGAATAAGTGCCTTACAAAAGAATCAAACAAAAAATCCAATCCTACATATAGATAAAGGAAAAAGGAAGTGTGGGTTCTGCCTGCAGAGAAGAGATATAGATGATAAAAATTTGGGAGTATATAGATTAGTATGGGAATTTAAATAAAGCTGTTTAGGGAAAGAGAATAAGCAAGGCAATAAATGAATGATACAACCCAAAGTGAGCATTTGCAGCAGTTTGTTTTACTGAGTGGATTTACTTCTCAGAGCAGTCACTGCAGTCAAGCGGGAAAAGAAATGCAGTTGAGCATCTGCTACATGTCTTCTTTCTCTCAGTGGACACTACAGTTTTTGCCAGACATGACGCATACACACAAGAGGTATGTTGGGAAGAAGCTCAGAGAATTTACTCAGTCATTTGGCAATATCTAATCTAAAAGAATAGATAGATAATCTAAAAGAATAGAATAGATAGAACCACCTAATGGATAATCTGTGCTTGACATTTGCTGCAGTCAATTCCTACCAAATTCGTCCCAAAAATGCTGCAGTGGAGAAGTTAAAATGAGAATAAATGCACAAAGACCACATGGGTAATAAGATTTTTAGAACTTTTTTTAGGGAATTCTGTTTAGGGAACCGATTTTTGTAGTTTGGGCTGTTGGCAAAATTACTGTTTTTTGCTTAGATTCTGTTAATAAAAGGCAACCTCTCTTTTGTCAAAAACAGACTGTCAAAAAATGGATATGTGTTTCTATGTAGGTATGCTGTCTTATTGCTTCATGGGTGTTTTGTTTCCTGATGTCTCAATTTACCCAAATTGTGGTGATTTTGCAGTAAGAGGGTCAGCACCAAGTGTCTGAATATACCTAAATGCTCAAAGGTTAGCAGCTGATGCCATCTCTGCCCCAAGATTCCGCAGCACAGGCCAGTTCCAGGTTGGAGTGTAGACAAGTTTACCATCTACCGAGCTTGTATGAATAAGCTGAGAGGTGTGAATTTTTAGTTCAAATGCTATTCAGTGATAATGCATCTGGATCACTTGAAAACTTGAGGTGACATAAAATGTGGAGTTCAGTTATGACCATCTAAATCTTATCATATAGTTATGCCTTAAAATGACCCTTGAGGCCAAAATCACTCTTCTGTAGCCCTTTTGAAAGACAGAGTATGCAACATATCCTTGTACTCTTAAGGAATATATATGAATGAGCTTGTGCTATGTTTTTCTTCTGTTAGTTTCCTGAATAACAGGAAGGAAGCAATCATAAGCCATTTCTTAAGAGTGCTGCATTTACTGTGGCAATAACATGGCTTTTCCAGATATAGCTGTTCAAACTTCTAAATTTCCAGAAATTCATCTGGAAACTGAGATACTTAAATTTATTATGCCTGCCTGTAGAAGTCTGTTTGTGGCCTAGGGGCTTGATTCAGTCACTCCCCCACAGCAACTGCTACCATTTCAGATGCCCTAGAGTATGCCAAGCACCTTGACAGCTCTGGGAAACATTGCCACCAGGACAGGCAGGTTATGCTGTCCCTCTCAAATGGCACTGGCTCCCTCTGTGTGGGCAATGGATTGAGTCCTGGCTATCAAAGCCCTTATTGGAGTCAATAAAGATCCAGGTTGGAGTCACTGGAGCTGAGGGAGTGATTCAGCTCAGCAGCTGCAGTTTCCCTTGGTTGGGGTGAACTGAATTGTGCTCTAGGTTGCATTGGTTGGACTTCTGCTGATGGCAGCAGAAGGATGAACAGCGGATGAACGTGTGTGTGCCTACATGCAGATAACTGTGTTTAGATAGTCTAAACACAAAAATATTTTGAATGGTCAGGAATTAATTTTTAGAATTTGAAAGGGTAAGGGCAGAAGGTTTCTTTCAGAGCTAATACAGAGCAATCAGAGTACCTATAAGGTTTAAAGGTCTCACAGGTAAATATTTGTCCTGTGGAAGGTTATAAGGGGAAACAGTTCTTTACCTGGTATACAAAAATTAACATATAAGACAGACCAACTAACAAATGACCTCTCAGGCAGGTTTCCAAAGGAAAACAGAGTCTATTGCTTTAAAATAAGGTGTTTTTAAAATGCTAGAAGACTCACTAATGATTGGTGGAAGGTTGGCAGAAGTTGAACTGGAGAGAGACAGCATCACCACAGTTTTTGCCTGCTCTGATCCCAGTAGCTTTGTGGAGCATTTTCCATGACTACCCATTCCTCATTAATGAAGAGCTAAAAGGGAAAAGGTGTGGTTTTTTCTTTCAGTAATAGATTTTTTAGGAAGTAAAAGCTGAGCTTTATGTGCTGTGCTACAGGGCTGGCCCTGTTGTGCTGAAGACAGAGGTGCAGTAGCATTCACATGTGCAAAATTTAATTACTCTGATTTATCAAGCAATTATTTTTCCTACTAGTTTTATTTAACTGTGGGAGATCTCATCCTTTCTTTGAGCATAATGAGTGCATTTGCTCCAGGAGGCAATTTGCTATTTACAGATGAATTCTCTTTAACACTGACTTTGCCTTTATTTTTTAATTTTCAAATGAAATTACATTCTCAATTTGTTAGTAAATTTGAGTAGTAAATTTCTTAGTATATGAGAACAGTGAATTCTTTATTGCATGATGACAAAACTTCTGTAGGAAAGTGGTTCCCATCCAAAGCTTCCTTTTAAAAATAATGATAAGCCATACTGATGGAAGATGGAAATTTTGAGTTTGAACTAGCAGGCTGGAGAAGGTCTTGTATTCAGAGTTTCTATTTCCTGCATGAAAGCACTTAATTTCTAATCTATAACATAAATTATAATCACCACTTCCATTTTTCAGCCATTTAAGTGAATTAAGGAGTCTTTTGTTTTCAAAATACTTGATATAAATGCTAAAGTCCAAGAGATGGTTTGAATCTCTAAGTATCTGATTTGCAATAGCTTTTAGTGCACAGTTTCAGCAAGCAGACATCATGTCATCTTGTTACTATTACCTCTTAGTAGCACTGTGCTTACTGTGTTTGCCTGTGATTCTAACTCCCATTTAGAAGCATTTAATTCTTTATTTGCATCATGAGAAGAGCTTGTTTTCAAAATCTGTCTGTGATTTCTCCTGAGGGGTCAGATAAATCAAGGGAGGTGATTCTTATTCTGAAAATATGGGCTCAGTGGAGAAGTGGGTTAATTAGGTTGTCCTGGGAATAAAGGTAAGAGCCTTTAAAAAGAACCATTACTGATGAACCCTCAGTCACAGAATGGTTGGGTTTATATCCATCTCAAGATGTGAATTGTGTATGACAAAACTCCAGATTTCTGTGCTGAGGGTCTAGAATCTGACAGCAGCCCTCACTGGGCTGTGGAAGATGATTTCTTCTGGTTTTGCTTCCATTCCCTGTCTTTCTATGCACACCAAACATTTTGCAGTATTTTGTCTATTTTTTTTAAAGCATATTCCATTGCAAACTTCTCTTTTCCTCATTTTTAATGTTATATTATCCATTCTAAAATATTGTGATAAATAGGTCTTCATAATTTCCAATTCCTGTGGAGCATCTCATCATGTCCCCCTGTTGACAGAGCTGCCTTCTACTTTTTTGTATCACTGCTTATCACATACATATAGGGTGGTATCCTACAAAGACTCTAACTTAGCTTTTCACCAGATACATTTCCCACACTCTTAATAGCAGAAGACAGTCACATTTTCATTACAGAAACTATTCAGTTGGAACAAAAATAATTTGGATACATCAGAAAAAAATCCCTGTGGACCATGACAGGAGAGAAAATTCTCTTCACATGGGTTTTTCTTGTTTTCATTCTTGAATGCTTCAGAGTTTTCACTTGATTCATGATGATAAGATGTACTTCATGTAGTTGAAATCTGGAATTCACAGGATCTTACAGACTCACAGGAGGTAGAGGTTAGAAGGGGCCCCTGGAGACTGTGCAGTCCAAATCTCTTCTCAAAGCAGGGTCAAATACAGCAAGTTGCTCAGGGTTGAAGATTCTGTAACACCTCTGGGCAATGTACTGCAGTATTAAACCTCTGTAAGAGTAAAAGAGGTTTTTTCTGAAGTTTGAACAGAATTTCTTACGTTTTAGTTTGAGATCACTGCTTCTTGTCCCTTCCAACCTTCCTGTATCACATTGTTGTACAACATTGTGAGCGAAAAATTCAGTAGTCACTTTGATAGCCCCCTGAGTGACTTTTTTAATTAATCTACTTGTAGCGCCCAGATAGTAAGGTCAGAATATAACATTAGAACCATGTAGTAGTTTAATCTCCTTCAGAAAAAAGTCATAAAGTCACTGTCAATAATTTCTGCGTAAAGCCAAATAATTATCTGCTGCAATACAGTGTATTTCATAGGAAGGGCTTGTATTTTCAAATGCAACTAGAAGAAATTGAGAATCTGCAACATCCTCTGGTGATTTGTTCTAGTAGTTATCTGCCTTTATGCAAAAATAGAGAGAAAAAAACCCGGTAAGTGCACAAGAAAATAAAACAGGAAGACACCCCCCTTAACCTGAAGCTGCTGCCTAAGCCTTTTGATAGGTGTTTGCCCAGCTTTTTCCTTGATAAACTCCAGTGATGGAGAGTGGCTGATTTTGTGGACAACTTTGGTTGTCCAGAAGTTTTTCCAGGGCCTGATTTTGAATTTTCCGTGTTGATATTTATGTGTGAAATTTCTTGCTTTGTCTCTAGTGTTCATGAAGAATTTCTTAGTCTCTTCCTTACAGCTAGTCTTTGCACATCTGAAAACTGCTAGATTTCCTTACAGATTTCTATCTTTTAGATTATATGACCCATTCAACCCTTCTTAAAAAACGTTTTATTGAATTCTATCATTCCTCCTGCTCTCTTAACTTCTTTCATATACTTTAGACTATTCCTGAGGAGCAGTGCTTGTAACTGAAACCTACTCCAGTGGATGCTGCACCAGCTCTTACAGACAGCCTTTCATTTGAGCAGTATGTTTGCTTTTGGCAATGTTATTGGCATGTGCTCAGATCTGATCCACCTTAATCCTCAGATCTTTTACAGCAGAGCAGATCTGTCATTCCCTATCCTCTATTTCTGTAGTGTAATCTAAGTGTATAACTTTACTTTCTTTTTTCCCCTCTAATATGAATCCTTGTTTTGCAGGAGAGTTCTCTAACCTGTTGAAATTATTTTAAGTTTTAGTCCTAGACCTTTCAGTGCTTGAAACATCTACAATTCTGGTACGATTGCCATATTTAACAAGTATATTATATCTATTATGTCATACAAGTGATTTATGAAAATGTAATAAGAAGATTCTGCAACATTTTATTTAATATAATAATAAATATCCTTTCATTTTTCAATGGAATAGCCCAAAATAGCTGTTGATGTGACTTCCAGCTCCAAAAGTCATTAAGTTGAATATTTGTTAATAGGCAGGACAGCCTATCACTGAAAAGTTAAGTATATATTTACCATACTTTTTTAACATTCTTCCTTGACACCTCCTAGGGGCTTCTGTCAGAGAAAGGATACTCAGCTCAGTGAAGTTTAATTTTGATTTATAGAATCACATCATCATTTACAATGGAAAAGACCTCTAAGATCATTAAGTCCAATCATCAACCCAGCACTGACAAGCCCACCACTAAACCATGTCCCAGCTGCCACATCCACACGTCTTTTCAATGCTTCCAAGGATGGTGATTCCACCACTTCCGTGGGCAGACTGTTCCAGTGCTTGACAACAACAAGAAATTTTCCCCAGCATCCAATCTAAGCCTCCCCTGGCACAAGGCCATTTCCTCTCATCCTGTTGCTTGTTACTTGGGAGAAGAGACCAACACCCACCAGGCTATGACCTCCTTTCAGGTAGCTGTAGACGGCAGTAAGTTCCCCAACCTGTCCAGATCCCTCTGCAGAGCCTTCCTTCCCTCCAGCAGAACAGCATTCCGCCCCAACCTGGTGTCATCTTTTGAACGACTCCACTTGTGAGAGGTTATTTTTGTCTATTTATTTTTTCACAGTTACATCTTAACAAGAATTAGATTAATTTATATGATTTGGTATTGAAAGGTCCACACTGGCAGTAACTTATGACTTTTCTGTCTTTTAGGTGTTTGTGAATTGTTGGTTTGGCTCTTTGCTCCAGGATTTTTCTTGAACTGAAAGTAGGCTCAGTGGTTTTCTCTTTTCTAGCCTGTCTCTCCTCTCTTTTCCTTTTTTTTTGTTTTATAATTAGATGTAGGAGTGTCCTTTCCAGTTTTGTGCAACCTTATTTGTTTTTGACAAGTTTTCAAAAGATAATCATTTATCATCCCTGGGATAAAAGGTTGTGTGAATGAAAATACCTGCAAAGAATTTCCAGTGAGTCTATCTTAAAACCTCTCATTTACCTATTTTCCAATCTGTTTGTCACTGTTCTAGTTTTATTACTCATCTCTATCTCTGCAGCTCATTTTCTTAGCTTGACATTTTTAGTGAAGACAGAAGCAAAGGTGTCATTAACACTGTGACCTTCTCAAGATTCCTGTTGAGGAACAGACCTTCATTTTTCTTAATATTCTAATACTAATAACATAAGTATGGAGTATTTTCTCCTATATTTTACTTTCTCACAAGTTATGTTTTGCCTTTCTCATTATATCCCTAGGCTGTTGATACTCTGGGATCAGGATACTTTGTGCTTATGAATTTTCCTTCCTATAATTTGTTCCTTTTGGTTGTTTTAACAGCACTACCAGCTCTCCACAAATCCTTTTCCACTTTTTTACTGACATTATGTAAAAATCTAGCACATCCACCTCCAAGTGTTTATTGCATTCTGCTGTCCTAAGCTCCATGATTTATGAGGTTTGTGTTCTCCTTTCTAACCATCTGAGGCCTGTGAGTTCCGTCATCTATTTCATGGTCACTCTCACAGGTTACTTTGTAGCTGCACATTCTCAACCAGCTCTTCCAGGCTGGACAGAAAGACAGTCAGAAGACCTTCTCCTTTACTTGCTTTCTTCACCTTTTATAGAAGTAGATATGCCAACATACCACTTTGCTGCCCATTTGTTCATAGTACCTTCCTTTCCCAATGGTTGTGTGGATGATGAAAGAGTCCACCTCAAACCTGTCCTGTGTTATTCATGTTTTTGCTGTTGCCCAGAAAATGCCTCATCCACCTCATCTTTGTGACCAGATCCAAAATATGACCATAGCCTTTTACCTTCAATATTTTAGCAGGTTTTTATTCCTTTGTTGCCTGGGATTCAGAATAGTATTAATATACCTTTGATACATAGAGAAACATGTCCTTTATTTTATTTTTCACTGAGAGCTGAACAAGATATAGAGACTTATTTCTGCTAAATAATTAAATTAGACACTATTACAGCATTCAATTAAGCAGTATTGCAGCTGGTATTTGACCTTCTGAGTCAAATTATCTGTTGGTATAACTCAAGTGACTTCAATATGGTTTCTTCAGCAGAGGATGAACTATATTTCCCCATTCGAAAATGAAGAAAAAAAAATGTGTTTTCTTAAAATCTGAAGTTTTTATTTGAATTTAAGAAATCACAAAAAATTTGTGACACACTTTTTGACCCGTGTAATTATTACTTTAAATGCTACATCCAGGGTGATTCATAGGCCATAAATAGTAGTATTTCAGAGGAAAATAAACAGGATTATGAGAGCAAAGGAAAAACCAAGAACAAAGATAATCACTTTTCAGATTTTGTGCATACTACATTACAAGGCAATGAGGATTTCCCTTTCATATGATTAATTCAGATTTTAATAATGTTCTTCTGCAAAACCATAGTCAATTTTCCATCATTAACGTAGAAGTCCAAAAAAAATGTTCTTTCTAAGGATGAATGGAGAAAAAATATAGTATTATTGACTTTCTTATATGATGGATTTATGAAATGGAAATAATATAGAAATTCCTTAGACTGTGACAGGAAATACAAATCATGTGAATGGAAAGGCTGCTGCACTGAAATAAAGACATTTTGGAAGATAATGGGTTCACTACAAAAGGGTCTTCTGTTAAGTACTTCCTATAATTCTGTTACAGGAAGAACAAGAGACAGACAAAGATGCATGTGGATACATCGTGTTTTAATTCACTGGCAGCTGAAGATGTATTAGGGCTGTAGGCAAACTGAGTGCAGTGAGGGTTGGAAGGATGAAAAATTCTGTGTCCAACCTGGAATATTGTTTGTACCATTTCCTGTTTAGTACAAAACCAAAACAAACCAAGAAAAACCTACATAACTGAATTATTGATGCTTTCATTCTGATTTAACTTGTTTAGTCAAAGGGGAAAGATTATTCAGCCACAGTGATTAGAGGCGTAATACCTAGAAAGATCAATCAGATGTGTCTTCTGGATCTTAAATGTGATCAGGAAAAGCCTACTAAGTTGTGCAAACGTAAGTTTGGTTTTCTATTACCTTTATACTGCTCCAAATAAGTTTTCTTGAGAAGAGGGCATGGTGCCAGGGAGAACTATGGCTTAAGATGATTTATTGGCTGGAAGTCTCAGGAAAACATGGAAAGGATGACCTAGGAATTAGCACTTACCACAGCTTTGAAACAGATATTCGCTCTCAGTGCTGGTGTCTGGGCTTGTGGGTTTGCACAGCATCACGAGTTTGTGCAAAGAATTATAGATAAAGATTCTTTCTTTAAATTCAGTGGCTGATCTCAAACATATTTCTCAATGAATGCAAGATATTAGCTTTAGTAATGACAGTAGGCCTGAACACACAATCATCTGTATTCCTTTGTATTATTCTGTATAAGAATTGTCAAATGTGTCTTGCTGTTAAAAGAGGGGAAAAAAAAAAAAGGCTTTGTTTTCCTGTAAATTCTTCCCCCCACCTTTTGTTTTTATTTGAATAAAATTTGGGGCTGTAAGAGCAAGAAAAAGGGACAGGCAGGAAATTCTGGCAATGCTTTTCTTAGAAGTGGTTTTTTTTTAAGCCTTGTAATCTGAGATACAAATTGCTGACATCATAGAATGAAAAAATAGGGAAAATTTCTCAAAGCTCATACAACTGTAGCAAAATTTCCAACGCCTGCAAAAGCATCACCCCAGATAGAAGTGCATTTGAAATAGGCGTTCACCTTTTAATGTGGAAGTAATTGGTTCATACTCTTTAAAACTTAACAGCATAAAAATGATAAGTCTCTCTTGAATTCCCAGAAGTTGATCTCAGAGAGCAGCAGATACCAAAATTGAAAACATCTTTGGAAATTCCACTTTAGAGCACTTGAATAAAGCCCTCCTCTATGTTAAATCTTTGTCCCTGTTCTTTTTATCTAAAAGCACATCTTGTGCCTCATGCACACTGGAAATCAAATCCAGGAATTACATAATTTGCTACAAGAGGAATGAGTGGCTGCCTTAAGGGGTCATCTCCTGTTCTGCTACTTCACAATAAATCTGAATGAATTCCTATTTCAATGAAAGTGGTCACTAGAGGGAAATAGAACAGAATTTAATCTCTAAATTTTAATGGTGAAACAGGAAAACTTACAGTCAGCATTCCAAAATTGCTTTTGGTTTATCTGCCCTACTTTACAATAATTTAGAAGTTTTATATTTTCCTTGAGTTGAGCAATTAGTATTTCTTACGGTTTGTTTTGGGTTTGTTTGTTGTTTTTTTTCTCCTATGGAAAAGCCTTAAAAAAACCTTTACAATCATTTTTGAAGACATAGGAAATATCAGACTTGAGAAAAAATATGTTGTATTGCTTATAATTTCCTGCAGCATAGGCAAAAAAACCTGCTAAAATGAAATTTGCTTATTGCCTTATTCTTTGTATCATGTCCTTCTGGTGGAAAACCACACAGCTTTCAAGCTTTTGATGGGCAAGGCATCTGTGTTGTGTGTTGAGTTTGACTATGCATAATATGGGCTTTAAGATTGTTAGATTGATAGAAGGTATTTTTTTAAGTTATACATTTTTTTTCGCTTTGGAAAGCCATATCAGCATTTTTAACTTTTCTTGCTTCTTATCTAATAGGTATTCTCTTATGATTTATTAAGAGGTATAGAACATGTATTCTTTTAAAACTGTAGAGAAATCAAGTACTGGAACAATGAAATATTGTGTAAAAGGATAGAGAAATATTTATGCAGATTCTTGTGGAATTTTTATGTGTTTGCTGCATATAAATTAGGCCTATAACTTCACCAAGGAGAGACAAGAATAAATAAGTTCTTAGAGCAGAAAAAGTTGAAGTTTTAAATAACTTGCTGAAGGACAAAGCTGAAAAAAGATAACAAAAGAAAAAGTGAGAAAACACCTATTTTCTTGGGTTTACTTATGAATACCACTGTTGTTTATGACATATATCTATTTGAAAGTGTAAAGTCTATAAAACGAACAGCATTCTAAGAAATGGGCATATTGGAGAAAACCTTTCTGTAAAGTTGATTTTTTGTTTATTTCATCAAAAAACTTTGTAAAATTCCACTAACTAATAAGTTATTAAGAAAATTTTGCATTACAGTATAAATGAGGAAAGAATTTGCTTTATTTTATTCAGCTTGAAATATAACTCTTCATAATGATCACCCATGCAATGGTGTGTACTTCATGAGAATTGGTTGGAAAAAGTTTGTACAGCAGGTGTTTAGAAAAAGAAATAGAATGTAATAGATTAAATAAATTACAGAACTACGTAATTGCTCCTTGTGTGTATGCATACCTGTTAAATTATTCCTTATTCTATGAAACAAAATATATCTCAGTCTATGAAACAAAATATATTTTCATGAAAATATTCCTAGTTGTTTCTCTGCATCTTCATGAGCACGTGCATGAAAAATTAAATTAAGAAAACCCCAAACACAAACAACAAAGCACTGGAAGAGCATTAAAGTTGCAAAGAAAAAAACCACCCAAACTTGAATATAGAAGATTGTTGAAAGAACATGTAAACATCCAGTATACTACAATTCCTGATAACCTCAAAGAGGACTGTTTAGCTTGCAACTTATTGTGCTTCATATTAGGGCTGCATTATTTATATTAGGCTGCAGCTAATGCTTCATTGTAAATGGGACCTTCCTCATAGATAATTAATACACCAAAATATGGTAATTATCCCATTTAAACAACAACAAAAAAGGTCCTTCAGTTCTTCCTTCCCCCCCAACCTCACTTGAATATATTAGAAGCTGTAATTTATTAAAAAGATGGATTTTCAAAATACATGGACAAACATTGTTCCATTTCTTGTAATTTATCTGTGAAAATATTACTTAGTCTTTATTTTGTGCTGAGTTTCACATGTATTTTTAAGATCATAAGGAGATGCTGTATTGTGGAAATAGTATATGAAAATGATATTCAAAACTGCTACACCCATGGCTATATTAAGGTTGTATATGCAAATATAATGCTGTCACTGACTGACTTTGAGGATCTTAAGGCTATTTTGAGGATTTCAAGACTATTTGATGGCAGCTGCTTGATAGAATAAGTACTTGATATATCATTTGAAAAACTTACCAGCAAATAATATGATTATCTAAAACTAACTGCAGGAAAAATATGTAGACCAGAAGAACTTTAATGGCTGTCATCACAGGAGATAATTTTTTCTTCACAGAATATAAATATCTCTTTCATCCTGTATTAAGTGTTATAAGAGAGAGGAAAACTCAAAAGTGAAGTGTGGAAATTATGATTTTATAAAAAAGTGTAGCCTTTAAACATATATCTTCCAGTACAAAGTCATTCAAAATTTATGGAAATGTTTGAGTTTTCCAACAGTCCTAGGCATGTGTCTGCAAAACGAAATCTATTAAAAGTGATTTAGTGTGACATTCCTTGCGCACCAATATGGCCAAACCCCCCTTCACTGCCAAGAAGCCTCACCCTATTCAAGCCACCAGAACAGAGATGAGGGGCCTCCTCAGAAGGGGTCACTGTCCAGGGGCTGCTGATGGAGAGAGGTAGATGATGTTCAGCTATGGAATTACTGTGGGACAGTGAACCTGGGTCGTTCTCTCTGGTATCTTTGCTGAGTTAAGTTTTTCCAAAACCTTCAACCATAATATTCACAGAGCCTTGGTCCTAATGTTTCCCATAAATTTCAGGCTCATAATGGCATTACAAGCTAATTCAGGGGCTCTACTTGCATTTTCAAGCAGCTGAAAGTATCTAGCCTTTGACCACTGTCCTTCTCCAAATAATTCAGCTTTACGGTAAACAACTAAAAACATATTGTCCATTAGATCTGCTGCGTTAAAAGCAAAGAAACAAGTCTTTTCTTTCCTTATGCTAAGAATTGCCAATCAGACTCTAACAAGACAGCTTACAGAAGAAATTATTTTCCAACATTTGCAGGAGAAAAATAAATAGAAAGGAATAAGTAATTACCAACTGTGAAGTTAAATACAGTGTTTAGGAAAATGTTGTATTAGCACAAGAAGTTAATTCTTTATCATAAAATGGCAATAGAAAAGCTTTAGATTCTATGGCTTCTTTGAACCCAGTTGCTAAAATATTCTCTGTAATTTAACTATTTAGGAGTATTTGTAATTCAAAACAACTCTTGGTTAAAATGTTCATGTTACTGAAGGCTGCCCAGCAACAGGACCTTATGATGGAGAGTGGGGAAAAATACATTACCCAGTTGAAACTATAAAATTTATTTTATGTAGTTAGAAGGCAATTTCCAGAGTTGGATTTTGTCCAAGGTTCTTCATTTGTCACCTGAAGCTTATGGGAAAAACCACAGGATCTTTCATGAGTACAAGCTATTGTGACCTTTGCTTTAATGCATTCAGAATAGCTTCTCTTGACAAAGTGCTGGTACAGTACAGGTATGTGTAACAGTACTACTTCATTCCTCACCTGTCTCAAGTTTCTGATTTTGTTAGTCTTGGATTAAAAAAAGAGATATTCTTAAAAAAAATAGAATAACTATAAAAGAAATCTGGTTGATAGAGTCAAGCAGTGTTGCTTTTCAGTGGAGATAATGAGTTTGCAGACCTTAAAAAGCTACTTTGTAATGTATATGGTACTAGTATTTCCGAAATTGAAATTCTGCTTCCTGACTTTATGAAATGATTGCTGTCTTTAAAATTCACTAGGGCAAATGTACAAAGCATTGTGCCAGAACCCAGTGTTATCTGATTCCAAGGATGAGGACAGAAGTACAAACTAAAGACCAAACAACAGAATATTATGTGGGAACAAAAAAGAGCAAAACAAATGAATGGCAGTCTGTAAGTGGACTGAAAAGCAAAAACATTCTCATGAACAGAATTGTTTCACTTTAGATAGTGTTTTCCATCTGTGGATTGCAAAACATTTTATTAATTTTAATGAAAACATCAGAGTGTCTTTTTGTGGGAAGTAAATGTTATGTCTGCTTTGCATATGGGTAATGATGATACCAGCTCTACTCTTCAAATACTGCTCTCAAGTAGTCCCTTCAAAAGCTGCTAGTTGAAACAAAATTGAGCTGTGATGATGGAAAAAATAACCAGGTTTTTGGACTGAAATCCTTTGAACCTTTCCAGATTATTTTTTATATGACAGTCACAGGAGTATGCTTACGCAGTGAGATTGCTCATTGTGTCTGGTTAAGCCATGTTAATTAGAAACAGGACTACAGACTCGTTGTGCTATTATATTCCTCAATTATATGTAGCTCAATTGATATGTTATGGCTCTGTTGAGTTAATGAGTCACATGAGATGCAAGCATACTTTTTTTTTTTTGTTTAAACAAAGTTTAAAAAATGTTACAATAAGTACTATTCAAAGTGCTCAGAAAAGGACTGGTCACAGGTTCTCTATAATGCAAATGTTGTCATGAATGGATGACTGGGCTCAATCTTTCCTATGTAATCTTTTCTTCACAAACCCCAAAATCTTCTCCATGCAATGCATGAATCAAAACTGCAACTGATATAAAATATCTGTGGCTTATTTATTTATGGTTTATGAAGTTTACAGACTAGGATAAAATGAGAATGACTATAACACATTCATAATATTTAAGCACTGTTTTTTCCTGAAGGAATGAAGTCAGAGAAAAATTGAAAAGAAATTAAACAAAGTCTTTCCCATCTGTTCAATTCATGCACTAATAAAAGCCTGTTACTACAGCTAAGCTTGGGAGAAAGGTGGGCACTTCCGTCAAGCAGGTAAAAGTGGATCAGAGTCAAAGGTTCACTAGATGACCTCCTGAGGTCCTTTCTACCTGTATAAGGTAGAAGCTTTTATTTTTTAAAGCCCTCTTTTTGTCCCATGCTTGTTGACCTTACATGCATGGTTGTGATCCCTTTGGGATTCTAACTGGACAGCACTGACACTCACTAGGCCTTGAATGAATAGCACTTGGTGGAAAACAATGTATGATGTTAAAAGTGAAGAAAGGAAAAATATAAATTGGGATGGTTTGGGGAGTCAAAAGAAGTTAAAAAGCTACCACTCTCAACTTTTTTGCCATTTACCATTTCTTACCATCTATGAGCCGGAAATTGCCATTCTGGTCAGCTGCGACACCGTAACCATCCACAAGAGCATACCTAACCCATACCAGTGCAGTGCAAAACTGCAAAGGTTAAACTGCTGCTTTGGCAGCTTGTTGGTGGTGACTTTTATTTTGTGAATGGTATTGAAATTACAAGCACTAGACCCAGTCCTCAGTGAAAAAGTAGTTTGGTTCTAAGCATCCAGATGCCAGACAATATACATCATGTAGCGAACACTGAAGAACTGAAAGAAATGCTTTCAGTAAGAAATCTTAGTAAAATCTTAGTGGAAAAGATTTCCTAAAACTGTTTAAAAACACGCTCACTTTCTTTTTTTTTATCGTTCTTACCAATGACCAGCTCCCAAAGAGTAAATCAGAAGAGAATTTGACCTAGTCAGTTATTTCCAGGACATGATCAAACAGCAGTTTAGGGAATATTCTGCCAGGATTCCAGGCTGTTTGTTTCACACCTTCGTTCTTTTTACATGAGTTTAAATCTTATCATACCTTTCCCTCCTCAACCTGTACCTCTATTCTCTCTAACTCTCTTCCTACAGCTCTAATTTTCCCCCTGACATTCTTGCCCTAAGCCTTTCCACCTCTACTTTTATCCTTGAGTTGGCCTTCAATCATCTCCTTTGTGTTTCACCTCCATTTTTTAGCTTATCTTTTATTTTTAGGGTGCTGAGGGGTGCTCAAGCAGTTTAGAATTTTTTTTTTCAAGAGCTGATGGACCTAGCTCACTTCAGAGTGTGATGTACTTTTGTACCCTACAGAGTTCATGAAAGTCCAAGGGAAAAAATGGCATTATATCTATGTATCCTGGCAGCCTATTACAATATTCCCCCATTCATCACATGAATGATGTCTGCCAGGAACATGTTGTAACCTTCTCTTAAAGCAGCTGAAAGACCAGAGTCATTTTCCTTTAATAAAGGGGTTTCTGTCTCTGGACCATGAAAGAAATGCTACCTCTTCCTCAGGCTTGCCTTAAATATTTGGTACTTGAACACTGAGCACAGGACAGTAAATAAAAAGTTATTTATCAGTTTAGATTCATGTTGACAGATGTGTTGGCATGATATAGACATGTTTACATAAGCATTCTACTCTTTTGCAGGGAATGTGAGTTAGTCCAGCTCTGCAGTGTTAGAACTGATTTTGTATGTGACATAAAAAAAGTGTTTGAGCTTAATCAAAATTAAATACAGTTCTTTCATTTCTTGCTGCTGTTGCTGCAAGTAGAAGTGATCACAAAGAGTTATTTTAAAATATGGCTGAACTTAAACTCAAATTGAATCTTGAGCTGGAGACTCAACTTCCTCATTCCCAGGTATAGGGACTTGTACTTTAAGCACAAATAAATTTGTTCCAGATATGAACATGGATATGCACAGAGTGCATCGGGATTTATGTTTCTGGTTAGAAATAAAAGTAATGTAATTGTTAAATACACCAGTTTCCACTCCTGCTTATCCTGGGTTTCTTGTTTATTGTTTCTTCTTACAAGACTGTGTACCCTAGACAGTGCTAACTTTCAGTAGTTATTGTTTTTAGTATTTTGGTTTTGGTCTTGGGACTGTTTTACCATTTGGTTATATTTCACCAAGGAAATTGTGCAGGATGTATTATTTAGTGAAAACAACTTGCCAAGATGAATAGGGAGAATTGCTTTGGTAAGAACTCTGTGAGCAAGACACAAAAAAAGTATATTTGGAGGTCTTTAGTGCTCAGGGAGATGCACATATTCTAAAATTAATTGATCCCAGACTGTCAAAGGCTTTTTTTCATGCTAGAATAACATGGAAGAAAATCCAGATGACAGAATGAAGCATTATATCATGCTTCCTAGGATCCTGGCTCCTTGAGGGGCTTGTGTACCTCACTCATTTCCTTCTCACCTTCAAAAGGCACTGAAGATGTTCAGAGTCCTTCCTGGGACACTCAGACTCTCCCAGGATGAGAAGGGAATACCCATAAGCCCTCTGCAAGGATAGTGTCACCTTCCTATGTAAAAACAACCCTTGGAACAGATTCAATTTTTTACAGTCAGTAGCTGAAATGCCATGTCTTATGGAAAACTATAGATCCTCTAGTGTTATTAATATCCTACCTTTGAGACATACACACGTTGACCTCTATTCCCAAAATATACCTTTGAGTGCTGGAAGTATTTTGTACAAAATAGAAGGCAAATATTTTTACACAAGGATTATTGGATCTGATGGAAGAGGGATAATTCAGACATTCAAAATAATTTCTAGAGGCAGGTACACTTTGTAGTGTCAAAATATTGAAGCTCTTGATGCTTAATAAGATAGTGACAAATTTCATGGCCACTGACCTCTGTTTCTGGAAGAAGCTACTGATATATCTGTCTTTCTAACTTTTGTTCTCCTACTGCCCAGTGTTAAAATAGGCCAGTCTTTCAAAAGTTCGTTCAACATCAGACCTCTTCAAAGACTTCTCAGGCTAGTAACCCAAAATATGGACCTTGGGCATGTTAAAAATACAAAACGCATTATAAGAATATTTAGAAGTCAAAGGTGAATTGAAAACAGGCTGTGCATTGAGATTTCTGCCACATAACACCAGAGAGTTTATTACAATGACAATACTAGAGTAGGCCTTCATCTGTAGTTTCAGTCTACCATAGTGGGAAACATATGTTGGTGTGCAAAAAACACGGCATGCTGCATCAGTGGCAGTGACAGCCTCTTTTTGGGGGGAAGTGTTGTTTGCTTACATATCCTGCAATGAATGGTGCAAGTGCTTTATTGCTTTTTTTATCACAGGGGTGCTGCATGTGGTTCTCTGTCAAAGGTTGGGCTGGAAAACAGCCCTGTGTCAGTGGGAAGACTCAAACACCCAACCAAACTGCAGAGTGGACAAGGAAGAGAAAAGTTTTCATAGAGGGGTTGGTACAACTCAAGATGTCACTGAAAGTTGCTGGACTGAGTAATAGGCTGGGATTTTCTCTGCAATGCCTAAAAACCTGTGTTCTCATCCTTCCTATCTGTGGCTATTCCAGGGGCAATGGTGTTGCTGTGCATCTAGAAAAGGTATTTACCTTCCACCTGGGCATCAGATATTGAAAGGGAGTTGGCAGCATATCTAATGCTTAGGAACATATGAGCAAATGCTTCCCCTAAAAGATCAGCAGCCAAAGCTTCCTCAAAGGGACAGGGCTTTTCCATGAACATGTAAGCTTAGGATCCTTGCATTGCAGCAAAATGCAGAATTGTGAATATAGCAAAGAAGGGAATATGCAAAGTAAGTGCTGCAGCATTCTGAGGCAAAGCCCCGAGCTATCAATGATCTGTTCTGTGCCAAGGATCTGGGATTTGCTGCTTCTGGCATGTGCAGTTCCCTAAAGCTTGAATATGAAACATGGCCCTGTTTTTTTCCCCCATTTTTCATATTTTCAGTGTATCACAGAGATGCACATTGACTACAGCTACTCTAATAACTGGAGTAATGGAAATAGGGATTAATTTTTTTCTTAAAAATGTGATGTTTTCACTGATTGGAGAGGGCTAGATCAAACTCTGCTATGGGGGAAAATGACCCAAAGATTGGCACGGTTAATAAATAGAAAGCTATAAAGTCAAGAACCCCGTGCTCTGCAAGATTTGGTGGCACTGCAGGTGGAAAGTATGTGTAGAAAGTATGAAAGGTGACAGCTGGACAGTAAATTCATGCAGCTGAGGAGTTTCTTTGTTTTACGCTTGAATAGCATTTGGCTCAGTGGCATTTTGGCCTGTGACTGGACCCATCATACAAATAAATGGACTGTTTTCATTTTAGCCTTGAAGGGAACAGACATGTGTTTGTGCTTCATACAGTACATGAGCAAATTCAGACCCAGAATCATACTGTTACATCCAGGAGAGCTTCAGGTCAGAGCAGTGTTTCAACCAGCTCCTTCCAAGTTGTTTTTGGTGACTTTGTGATTTTTAGTTGTGTTGTGATGCCCAGGGACACAGGAGCCAGCTGGCAAAGGTGGCTCTTTCGCAGCCTCTCAAAATCTGCTTTCATGGGCTTCAGTGGGATTTGAATTAAGGTTGTTAGGCTGAAGTTCCCATTGCTTGGTGCCAGTAATTGGGTCAGTTACTCCAAAGTGTTCAGCACTTATGATTCTTGTAATAGCTTTCATAGTCATATTTTCCAGAGAGTCCAGAGGCATGTTTAAGCTATAGAAAGACCAGTCACAAATGTGCTATTTGCATCTAGGGGATGCAGCATTATTAAATGTGCACCCTCCACATACACTCCAGACAATACTAGTAATAATAAAATGTTCTGTGGTGCTGATAAATACTGCTTTCACACACACAGCTTCGATAGATCTGATACATTTCTCAGGAGAGCAGAAACAATTACACTAGTTACATATCCTGAATTTTCTTTCCTCCTTCCTACCTGTTTGCTGCTAATAAACAGAAAGCTTCTAATTTCCTTTGCACTCTGGCATGCTAGAAATTAATGGAGTAAATGCACATGCTGTTTTACTTTGCCAGAGACTGGCTTATACAACAGATTTTTACTCTGTAAGACAGATTTTGCTGTATTTGTGCTTTTTTCATCTCCCCCTGAGGAGTATTAACTCAAAGCAATCACAAGACACCCATCCTTGCCTGCTGCTTCTTGAACTGCTATATCCTCTTCTTTGCTTCTTGCTTCTCTATTTGAAGCTTTTTTTCTCCTCTTTTTTGATTTACAAGGAAACAGCAACAACCAAAAAACATAAAGGGTACCTCCTTTCCTAAAATAATAACTATTTGGTGTGAGAAAACTTAAAAATGTAGAACGCTTCTGTTCACATAGAATTTACTTTCAGCAACTGTGTTCTTTCTACTCGAATGAAGATAGGTAGAGTGCTCTGTAATATACAGTATTGGAAAAGGAAGATGTGTACACACCTGGAAAATGCTGAGCTGCTTGTGAAGCTGTAGACACTGCATGTTTATGACTTGGTTTTCTAAGCGATCTCCAGAACGGATTACAGTGATATTTTAAGAAGGCTGCTGGCATCCATCACCAGCTTTCACTTACTAAGAAATCTAAAAGATGGGAGAATGTAATTATTTTCATGTAAGCTAAGTGCTAGTGGCTGATTGTCACGAGAACTTTGATGCCTGAAACTTCTTCATCTCCCGTAAGGCAAACAGGTAAGTCTCACGGGCTTCTCTTCCACTGTTTGTTTTGGTGAGGGGGCAGGGGCTTGCAGGGGGCTCCTCTTGAAGGGAAATGTCTTTGATTACGAAGGCAAACTGTATTTCTTAAATTTTAAACATGCAGTATGGCACATAGTAATTTTCTGTCTGTCAGGTTACAAATCCTCTACCTATACAACAACTATTATTTCTTTCCATAGCTGAGATCTAGATCCACTCCAAATTACTCCCTAATGTATGCAACTTTATACGTTTATATACTATTAGAAGAGGATGTGTATGTCAATCATCTATGCATAGTGAAATAATGGTTTTTGTCCTCCTATAATTACTGCTGGATTGATTACTCAGGTTAAAACAATGTTATTCTATATGATAAATGAAATAATATGTATAGGATTGTACTTTCTAAAGATTTTTGTTGATCAGTTTTTCTCTGAAAACATGATTTCCTGAACTAAGGTCTTTTGGTAGCTTACTTATCAGATAAGGTCTGCATTACTGTAGAAATACTGTGGTAAACAAGGGGTTTCCTGGCTTGCAACTGGGAATCTAACAACATCAAAACCAGATATTTCTTTCCCTTTCACCCTTGAAAGAACACTTATTCTCTTTGAGTAATGGCACTGCTATGCCTCTAGAGGTGAGGCTTTCTATTTGAATACTTTTAACATAAAAGCCCTGATTACCATTTAGGAAAAAAAAAAAAAGACCCTTTAACCATAAATAGGTTTTGTCTTAATTACGTTTTTTTGTGTCCTCCGAGAACATTTGCTGGCTTATGTATTATAACTTATTGAAGGACAAAGATTTTACATGATTCTCTAAGATTTTTGTTTACAAGAATGGCAATCAGAGAATGGAGCATTTTGAGTTAAAAAATAAATATTAATACTTCTTGCTTGCTTTTTTAAAAATATGTTTGTTTACAGAAAGAATTAATTTAAGCTCCATTTCCAATCTGGCTATGATAATTGAAACAAATCCTGCTGGCAGACACGATTATAAATAAACTTCTAAGAATAATTAGAAGTGTAATTAACAGAAGACTGAGTTATTATCACTTTCTCCTCTGTATAATAATTCTGCATAAAAACATGAAAAATGGCTCTCATTAAAATTTCACAGCAGAGAAATCCACAGAAGGGAGTGAGACATTAAAACAAAGCATTCAAGATGTGCAAACACTGTGATTAATTAATTAAACAGAGACCATCACCAAGGAAAAGCCTAAAAGCAGTTGAGATATTTAAGAAATAAATATATCATAAAGGGTTAACATGTTCAGGCTGGTTTTGATTTGTCTTGTTTTGCTGGGGTTTTTTGAAAGACGATACCTCAGAGTACGCTGTGGATCTATATTTGTATATTTTGCTGTTATCATTTGCCTCTGAGAAATCTGAGGAAGCTTTATTCACCAATAAAGCTTTCAAAATATTAATCAACACAGTGAATATTTCAGAAGGATTTAAAAGAGCCTGGCAGAGGATGACTGGAGTTTTCTTCCCCTCAGCTAGGGGGGATTCTCTGTCGATCTTCAGGGACTTTCTGAGCTGTTCCCAGGGACTTCCACCAGAAAGGTGCTTACAAATGCACCTCTGCTAGTGGCAAAAAGAAAACCAAGCTGTCTGATGAGTCTCTCATGAAGCAAAGAATAAACAGGCATTTGAAAGGTTTTACCAGTCAGAATAGTGGTATTCTGGCGATCAGCTGTACTCAGAATAGAAATGCCAGCAGTTACTTAAATCTGGCTTCTGTCAAATTCCAAAGTGTGTTTCTTCAAGTACTGTGCAGTATCATGGCAACACCCATACTCTGCATTTTGGAGTACTGAATAATGCTTAGGACTATTTTGGCTGCTGTGCAATATTCATTCTAGCAGCATCTTGTGTGTGATCCAGTAATTAAGAGGATTAGGTGTGAATCATTTGAATATTCAGGTTATGTTACTTTTCTTAATGGTTGGAAGTTAACCCAGGAAAGGAAATCTCCACCTTTTCTATTAAAAGGAAAGAAAAAAAAAAAAAAAAGAAGGGGTCAAAAAAAAAGAAGGAAAAAAATGAGGGGAGAGAGAGAAATTTTTGTTTGATGGTATTAAATAGTAATGTCATGTAACACACACCCAGGAGCTTAACAGAACTGTAGTAGGACTAATTTAGCCCAAGTCTGTCTAATCCTTCATTAGCATACTATTATTTTTTTGCCCAGTGGGTATATGGCCTGTTGAGAAATAATGTGAATATTTATTCAGCAGTAATAACTGTTGCTGCTTGAGAGCTTTTTTTACCACGTGTGAACATGCTTATCTAGAAAAGAATTTCAGGCAGATGATCACCCCTGGGATTCAATGAATTCATGCGTTGTATGTCCTATCTTACTACACGGCTGTAGAGCAAGATTACTGTTTTCCTAATGAGATTCCAGCTCCAATATAGACACTGCAAACACATCACTGCCTCTCAGAAAATAGTACCTGTCTTCTGGAGTGGTTCTATGTACGAAAGGAACTAGTCTATTTAAGCAGCATTAGAGGCACAAGTCTGCCTCTATTTGGTGCAACAGGCTAAGCAGTTTCTGTCTGAAACTGTAGCAGTCTCCTAAGAGCAGAGCTCAGTCCTCTTCCCACAAAAATGAGGGAGTGTTTTTCTACCTAGGTCAGAGAAGTAGGATAAAACCATCTGTGTAACTTGTGTTCAGTATCAATGACCACCCCTGAAAATGCAACTGCCACTGCACATTGCTTATACAAAATGGAAGTTTAGGTCAAGACATCCATTTTTAAATCAGTTGAGATTATGCATTTGTATTTCATTTGTGTGCTGAGAAGTTAATTTAAAACCAGATTTTCTTTTCCTAAAGAAGAAAAATACTTAATGTATGTATTTTCTGCAGTGAATATGGCTGTGCTACTATCCATTTTTTTATGTAGATGTGTTTAAATGCTACTTTTAGCATTAGAATGATGTCAGAAAGCAGTGCAACATTACATGTACATAACAAATTTAAACTGAAGCTAACTCTGCAATGGACAATTAGTACTTCAATCCATTGTACTGGCTATACAAATGTAAATTAAGGATGATTTCATTGAAACCAGTGAATGTAGGATGTTTGCTTTTCTATAAATAAATTTCAATCATATCCACTAATATTTATTTCAGAGTAACTTACGAACATATGAACAAACCCAAAAATTATCAAACACTACTTGTAACCTTTTGTCATTCTCTAGTCAGTTGGTGGTTAAGTTGTAGAAAAGCAGAATTTGTTTAAAAAGAAAGAGAACAACAAATCTTAAATGTTTTCTACAGTTTTCCATTTTACTAGCTTTTCTTACCATTTATTTACCATGCACAATTTTTTTACTGTTGCAAGTTGTTGACAACTATGGTGTCCTAGTCTGATTTGCACTCATGGAAACTAGAAAGGAATGAAACCAGTTGTCATATAGAATATTGAAAATAATTATTACAGTAATACTATATTTAAAATTAGAATTAGTTTTTAGGGATGCTAAATATGATGCAGATAGATGGAACTACATGTACATCCTCTGTCATGCTTTGGATTTTTTTTGAATTAAGGTTTATTTCTTATGGTTAGATTTTTCAATTAAGTGCTGATGATCTGGAAATGCCCTCACTGAAGCTCAGACTCTCCTGCATGTATTATGGCATTTAAACTAAAACGGCAAGAAATCAATTCAGTTGTTTGTGCTGTAATTGACTGAATAGTAATTGAGACACAGGATAGTGAAGGGTCAAAGTGAGAAACATACCCAGAAAACATATTTGTAAATCATTTTAACAATTTTTTAATCAAAAATTGATTCATAATTGAATTATACCTTTAATTTCATAGGTTAAATAATTTTCATAATCTGGGCACATCTTTGTATTTATGTTACAATTACTGTATCCTTTACATACAATACTGCTTTCAAAAATCTAAGTTCTCAAATCGCAGATAATGGAAAAGGTGTGGCTTGCAAGGAGTAAAGTGATGGTCTTTATCTCTGTAGTATTAAACTATGCTTGTGATGAAGGCCAATGTTTTGGTAAACAAGCTGTTTCACTTACTTCTGGTGCCCAGGCCACACTGGAGCAGGCAGCTGTGTGAACTGGGGAGAAGGTGTCCCATGACACCTTCTGGGACACTGAGGACTCAGTTCAAAGTCCTCACAGTGGCCTCTGTGCTGCCGTGTGGGAAGGCATCTGCTACTGATGGAGGCTCCTGAGGTGGTCTGAACTCATGAGGAGTAATGCTGGTCCACTTCTGCTTCAAGCTCCCTTATCTTCCCTGCTCCTGACACTTGCAGGGAGATTCCTGGGAGACTTTTCTGCTTCAGCTTCTTAGAGTTTGATAACCTCTCCCAAGTCCCCAGGGGCCTCTGCTCTGCTTCGGGCTAGTGTAGAATAATTCCTCAGCAGAGTAGGGAGCCCTCCCACCCTCACTGCCCTCCATCCCTGCAGCATAGGCATGCACTCACAGCCAGAGAAAGACACTGTTTCCCTGGCCTGGCCCACCACTTCGTGCTGTCTACAGCACTCACTTGCCTTCTTCAAGTGTCATCTTCTACTTGAACCTCTCCTACACTCTGGACTAGAACATATTGACAGAAGGGTCTTTTTTCTGCCCATTTGTTTCCCGGGGGGCTTTCTCTTGCTATCAGGTCTCAGCAATACAGAAGGGGCAGTCTAAGATCTGAAATGGGTTTCTGCCCAACCAGTTGCCATGGCTGGTTGCACATCCCTATTGTTGTTTTGATGCCCAAGGTCTGGCAGTACAGGGTCTATCTGGCTGGAGGACTGGAACATGGAGGAATACTGCCAGCCTGATTCAGCTGCAGCAACCAACATGGGTTTTGTGGGACACCAGCTGTACTGAACACCAGGCCTAGGGAATGAGGGCTGACTGGGTCCCAGCTTGCTCTGGTCCTTAGGCTCACAGGACACTCATTTTCTCAAAGAGGATAATGCTACTATTGAAAGGATTTAAATGTGGGAGAAGATAAATAGAAAATGGAATAGGAATGGAATGTGTGCATTAGTCAGCCTTTTCAATGCATAATAAAAAGCATTTATATGAGATTAAATTCAAATCTTGTGTAAGTGAAAGGGAGATACTGAACTTGTTTTCTGTAAGAGACTGAATTTTATCTAAGTAGCTTTGTATTCTCAAAAAAAAAAGTAAAAAACTGCTCAAATTTTGACATCTCCAAACTTACCTCTCCTAAAATACTTTTAAAAATCTGATAGATCATTCTTACATGCTAGTTTGCTTTCATTCTGAAATCACCTGTTGGTTACTTGTTTTCTTTCTATGGTTGTTTTGTTTTATTGCTTTGCCCTTCAACTGCCCTTCCCCAGCACTTTTAATGATATTTCCTGCACTACAGAGAGCTTCAACACTGTTTGGTATTCTGCTTTGTAAAAAAATAAAGTACAAACCAAAGCAAATTAAAATATTAATACTTTGTTGTCACTCCTTTAAAGATTGTACTGTTGGGGATAAAAACAGGCACTGGCACTAATGTAAAGGAGTAATAGTGGAAAAAATAAAACAACTACAGCTTATCATGCTGAAACAAATCCTTCTTTACTATGTGTATGGTGAAATATGTTCATGTATACTTAGTAATTCCTTTGAAAGAACTTATGGAATCTCTCCACCTCTCTTTTTTCCCTTAGTGTAAATGTTCCCATATTTCTCTGTATGTTGTACTTGGGGGATTAGGGATTCCCAGTATATGTTCATATCAATAAACATATTGGATGAACTGAATATGTTCTGCAATCTGTTTCATAGAGCAGCTCTGCTAACAGGATCTAATGGTCCTTCCTGAGCTTTGAATATATGTGAAGCACCTGGCTTTGCTAAGAAAATGAGGCTAAACTGTAGATCTTCCTTTATAAAGCATGAAAGCAGAGTGTGGGTGCGGCTGAGCTACTGTCAGAAAAGTTACTCTCTTCCTTATGATAACCTGTCCCCTTTTTACAAAGACCTGGTGTTTGCCATTTAGATAGGGCTTGCAAGATATAGGTTGGAGTTCTTCAAGAGGAGAATTAGATAATTCTGCTATGTGACTGCAAACTAAGGCAGTTCTCAGGGCCTTGCCCTTTAACTTGTCCTATCACTATAACAGAATAAAGAGTTGATCTAGCTCAGGTCCTTGACAGTAATCATGCGTGAGCAGTTTGGCCCAGATCTGATACTGCACTTACTGCCGGGTCACGGGGAGAGAAATCTTGAGGTCTTTTTATTTCTTATATCTTACCTGTGCAATGGAAAGACAGCTTAGTCAGTGCTGAACAAATGCCATGATCTGACTAAGGATTTATACAGAACAACAGCACAAGAGTAATGTCATGTTTCAGACACTTGTGTTGTCTCGGGTATTTCCTTCAGACTCTAGAGCCGCAGAAGCCCTGCCACAAATTGCAGGGGTCCAGCCCTGTTCAGAGTCCATCCCCTTCGTGTCAACCTTCAGAAATCCTCTGTGTCACTCCTACAGGGCCATCAGTTGAGGTGCTCTAGGAGAAACCCCTTAAAGCCAGCTCCAGTTACTCAGTTTATGGGCCAAAACTAAATGCCCTTGTTGCTGCTTCTCTTTTATGTGGAACTTACACATCTCAGTTAAAGCAATTAAAAGGTTATGTCAGAGAGCTCCATTTTTCAGTATCTGTCAAAGACACCTGGGCAATTCCTCTGGATGGTGGCTCTGGTTTAGTGTGTACCCTTTCCACCAGACAAGTGTCTGCTCTGTCTGCAGTGCAACATGATAAAGAGGTAAGGAATAAGCAATATAGTTTCTGTTATTGCAGGGACAGCACGTAAGTGACCACAGCTTCAACTGGAAACTCACATAGGATCCAGGAGAATTGGCATGAAGCTGTGTCAGGGGAGGTTTAGATTGGATTCAGCCAGAAGATGGGTGAGCAGTGGAACAGGCTCCCCAGGGAAGTGGTCACAGCACCAAGCCTGACTGAGTTCAGGAAGCGTTTGGACAACACTCTCAGACATATAGTGTGATTCTTGGGGCTTTCCTAGGCAGGGCCAGGAGTTGGACTTTGATCATATTTGTGGGTCCCTTCCAGATCACGATGTTCTATGATTCTACAATAACTGTGGAACTTTCTTGTCATTTTAACATCTTTGCAGATGACGTTTGCTTTTCAGACAGAAACTGCACCACCCTGGCTCACCTACCTCTCGACCTACCTGTTTGGGTTTCCCATGGCTACACTGCCCCCCCTGGCTCGGGTACCCCACGCAGGGAGGCAGCGGGGAAATGCCCTCCGGGGCTGCAGCGGTGCTGTCAGAGTGAAAGAGGGCTCCTCGCCTGAGTCTTGCCGCTGCCGCGCAGACTGGAGGAGCATCCCACCCGCTCTCTCTACTGCCCTAGTGGGGGCTTTTTCCTTTTCCTTGCAAAACTTCCCCTCAGGGCAGCTAAGGACATCGTGGGTAGGCTGACGGATCCCCGGAGGAGGAGAGAGGCGGAGGAGACAAGCCCCTCTCCCTGCTGCTGCTGCTGCTGAAGCTGTGCTGGAGCCGGAGCCGTCGATGTGGTTCCCCAGAGTTAGTTGCTCAGCAACCAGAATCAATTAATATGCTTTGCAGAAAGTGCAGGGGAAGCCCGAGCTGCTGTCAGCGAGCAGGCAGGAGGCTGAGGGTGACTCAGGATCCCACTCCCACCTGACACCTATTTGGTCCCACCCCATCTTCTCCAAACACTCCATTAGCCACCGTTCTTTTCCCCTCTCTCCTTCCCTATAATACTTAGTGTGTGTGTCCCCAAATCCTTCAGGCAAAGTACCTTCTTGCTCAAGAAACCTTCTGCTTCGAGGGTTTTGCTTTTAGATCTGATTTGTATTTTTAGGTTATTTGTCAAACCTCCAATACTTTTCTAGAAATTCTAATATTTATGTTCTTTGGGAACAGAAAGGGATAGCTGATGTTTTTGTCAGGCAGTTTTAAAGATGTCTCAGGATGAAAATAGTTGTTTGGTAGCACACAGTTGAGCAGCAGCAATGAAAATGCATCATGTGTGAATTGGGAAAGTTTTTGACTCTATTACAAATCATCAGCTCTGGATATATGAGACCAAAGAGGTAGTACTAATTGTTGCAAAACACCTAGATGATAGAACAAATGAGGGGGTGTTGTGGTTTTTTTGTATCAGCATAGTAATTTCAGGGCTTTGGTAAGGTATTATTTTCTTTTTTTCTTTCTTTCTTTAATTTTCTTTGGAGTCCCTCTGATGACACCGCGAATCTGGGAATGAAGAACTTCTTAGAGCTGATTGGAAATGGCATTACGGAGCTGAAACTTAACTGGAGGAAATATATCTCCTGAAGAAGAAAATATAATGCACTATAAGGATCTGACTTCTGGTGAAAAATTCAAGCCTAGAGAAAACTTGTCCGCTTTGTTAGGAAGAATGGGTTGGACAATTTTCTTCAGTTCCAAAGGATATCTGAATGCCATGCTGAGCTTAATCTCTGCAGCATGCTCTGTGCTTCTCATCTCTTCCTGATGCACTGCATGGTAAGGCCTTTTTCCTTCTTTTTAATAATAACCATCTTTGTGATATGGTGAGAGGTATAAAATAGTAGCAATAGTGAAATGAAAAATTGAAAAAATACAGAAAGGTAACAAAAGAATGTTTGTTTGTATGGTTGTTTCCAGCAGCAAGTGTCCTGATTACTGCAGCAGCTTTGTAAGATCATTTCTGTCTTTCTCCTCTGCTTTGTGACAGTGTGTGTGTGTGTTTGTGCCCACCTATGCTGTCATTTGCACTCGGACTGGAACATCTGCAGCTGTATTATACATATTTACTTGCTAAAGAGTATATTTAGGAATTTGCTTTGACATTTCTTTTTCCCTCCCTCCTGCCTCCCCTTTCTCTTGCTCTGTTTCTCTGGGGTCACGGGGCTATACCTTCCCTGCCCCTCAGTTGTGCACTGACCACTAGAAGGCAAAAATGGAAGGTAAAATAAATTCCATATCAATGTAAGAATAGTCCTGAATAATATTATCTGAGTAAATGAAAGCTATAGAACAGTTCTGAATGACTGCAATATTGGCAGGTACCAAAGATTTACTCTATTTTGTTTCCATGGGAAACAAATTTCAAATGCAGACTTGGATCTGTGTTTTAGATGGGAGGCAGATCCTCTTACACACGTCAGAAAGCCAAAAAACTACCACTGTGAATTATGACCCAGATCATAAAATAAGCAAACTCAGTATGAGATGTTCTCATATCCAGTAATTTTTGTCATGTATTAGTGTAGTGTTGAGAATTATTAGAAATGGCTTCACTGAGTATTGCAACATATTTTTTCATTAACAGGTGTAACGTGGTTTCATCTTCCTAGATGAAAGGAGATGTTATTAACTATCAACCCAACCTACAAAAATTTAGAATCACTGTCAAAAAAAATTGATAAGCTGATCAGCAATTATCCAGTGAATGTACTGAGATGGAAGAACAGGTTTATTTTCCAGAAAACCTGGTTTACTTGGATCTCTGTTTCAGAAATTAGGGTAGAACTAAAAGATGAGAGAGTCATGATGTGGAATATATATATTTTCTTACACATCCTGGTTGATCACTGAGTTTGGAAGAGGAAAAGTTGAATGGTTCTTGAGGAATAAACTGTGGTAAGGGCTTGTCCCTGCTCTGAGGGTAACCCCCACAAATCTGGCTACTTTTAATGGGGTTGGAAATGGAACAGGAACAGGTTTGTATGCCAGCTGTCACAGGCTGTCCAGCTGGGTATGGAGGTGATGGATTCCCAGCAGCAGGTTTTGAGGGTGAGAAGGATGAAAAGAGCCAAAGCAAAAAGGCCAGTCCACAGCAGAACTCATGAGCAAGAATCAGAGCTTAAATACTATTCAAAAGATGTGATTTTGTGGTTCCCAACAAATCTCCTCCTTGTATGATAAAGGACTCTATAAGGCAGTTTTTTAAGAGAGAATGGTAATGCAGCTTCTTCTTCAAATCACTGCAGCAGGAGGAAACAGAGATAACTAACGCAATTCTGTACTGTGACAATATTTCAGTAGGGTTCAGAGGAATCAACCTTGATTTTAGGAGTAAAGGTTCAAAATGTATATGTGTGCATCAAAGTAGATTATTTGTGTATTTTACTATCTGAAATGTGTGACTAGCATAAGAATGAATAAGCAAAGCTGAGGAAGGACAACACAACCATAAATGTCATCTTCTGTGTTAGAAAGAATCTCTTGCTTGTGGAAGTCATCCCCTCAGATCTCTATGTGAACAAGGACTGCATCCTAAATTCAAGTTTCCCGTTGCAAACCTCTTCTCACAACAGCAGTTCTGTGTCAATCAATGGGACAACTCACATGAATGTTATTGTTTTACCCCAGCCGGTAACTAAGCACCACATGGCTGCTCACTCACTCCCCCCTGGTGGGATGGGAGACAGAATCAGAAAAGTAAAATATGTTGAGACACAGATTGTTTAATAGGTAAAGCAAAAGCCACATGCACGCAAGCAAAGCAAAACAAGGAATTCATTCACCACTCCCCATGGGCAGGCAGGTGTTCAGCCATCTCTGGGAAAGCTGGGCTGCATCGTGTGTCACTGTTACCTGGGAAGACAAATGCCATAATTGTGAGCATTTCTCTCCCACCTTTTCCTTTTTCTTCACCCCATTTATACGCTGAGTATGACACCATATGGTACAGAATATCCCTTGGGTCAGTTGGGATCAGCTTTCCCAGCTATATTCCCTCCCAACTCCTTGTGCACCCCCAGCACACTTGCTGGTGGGGTGGAATGAGAGGCAGCAAAGGCCTTGGCTCTGTGGAAGCACTCCTCAGCAAGAACCAAAACATCTCTGTATTATAAATACTGTTTCAAGCACCAAACATAGCCTTATATTAACTACTAGAAAGAAAATTAACTCTATCCCAGCCAAAGCCAGCCCATTCTACACTCCTCATCCTATACTATTTACATCATGCTCCTGTCCTCATTATTCAATACATCCTCATTAACCACCACCTTCATTTCCATCTTTATATCTAATATGCAGGTATCATTCCCTTACTTTATGTCCCACCCTTGTGAAATGTCCAGAAATGCACAAAAAATGTCCATTGAGTTCATTTAGTCCATGACTTCAGGCTCTATCTCTTATGGTGGTAACTCAGGACAGGAGAGGTCAAAACTAGCTCAGTGAGTAAGAACTACTTATATGAATAAATTCTGGAAGATTTTATAATACCAGGATCTTTGATTGTCATAGCACCAAATTTATTAGGCTGCCAGCATAATTTGTATTTCCCTTCTAAACAAAATAATTTTTCCTTTTACCTATGTGACACCTTTTGCTTTGTAATTAGGGCAAGAAAAATAGGTTAATTACATTCTTAAAGATCATGCTACTGTACAGATACATTGTTAGTGAAAAATTGTCAGAATATGCGAAACTTCACCTTTATTAGTGGCCTCCAAATCGAAGTGCAGAGTATTCCTACTGGAATCATTCATTGCCTTATTATTTGTCTGACAGTATTAACATTGCTACTAGGTATTGTCAATTTTTCCAGGAACCCATTAAAAAAAATAGTTCATTTAAAACATCACTGATCTTATAAAAGTACTCACTATTATTGGGTTCAAGGGTATTTACCAAGCTTTTTACTACATTAAATAGGTTCATTTTCTGGTTAATACATGATGTTTAGCTCTTTAGTTAATCCAGGAACATGCTTATCTTTAGGGTATGGAAACACAATCTGAAATCATAATTATAGTAAAATTCCTACAGAATAGAGATATATATTCAAATCGGAAGGATAAAATCATGTGCACTGTATTTCCCTGTGCAATTTTGCATGCTTATAAATGTCTATATTATTAGAATATATATTACATAACAAGGAATATTTCATTCATTGTTATTGGTAAAGAACAGTTCCTTTTCAGAATACAGTGCATAGGAATTTTTTGCACTAGGTTGTGCATTATGAAAGAAAGAAAAATATTAAGAAAAGCAAGCATAACAACTTTTAATATGTGCCAGTACATTAATGCAGCAATAGGTCCATTTGTTTCTTTTATCCCTATAATGTACATAGCAAGAACAGAGGATTCTTTTCTAAAGAACTTGTTATTTTGAGAGAGAAGGTTTTACATGATACGGGATGTCCAATTGTCTTTATCATACATTTCTGTCAATGAATTGCTGTGACTTAAAACTCTTTCTTTAGCTACATTTTAAATAATTTAAACGCTTGCACAACACCTGCATTTAGCTTTCTCTTTCAATTCTAAAGCAAGCAAAATTAGTCATTTCCTTTTCTTCTAAGATACTATTCAATAAAGGTTTGATGCTGAGAACACCTGCATTTCATTTCAGTCCATTGAACTGTTTCTTTAGATAAACTATGTGAATTAGAGTTTGAACCATTTGCATTGTCAGGGAAGTTATACTGAGCAGTGGAAATACTTTCCACACTTGCAGAAACTATTTCTAGTCTAGACAAAAGTGTTTTAAAAATATAGCACATAAGCAGTTCCTTTATTTGGAATGCCTTGAGCTGTCTTGATTCAAGATCCAGCAAAAACCTGATTTTTGAAAGGCTTGCAAAAAAACCCCAGACCCAAAATCCAAATAAGTCGTAAAGTTTTGGGTTTTAAATGTAAATATCCATAGAAGGAACATTTATTGGTCAAGTAATTTCCATTGATCAGTATATGGAGTTTTCATAAACCAGGATAAAAATTGGAAAAGGCATAAAGTTTTTAAAAAATTAAAAGCTCTAAAAATCTATATGTTTGTAAATACTGATTTAAAAATTATACATTTAATTTTAAAATTTTTAATTAGACTTTCACTTGTTACAAGAAATTGTACTGATATCTGTTTATCCCTTTTTCTCAGTGAAATTTTGCAACAATTTATTTCTTGTTTTGACAGTGAAATGTTTTGTTGTAAATTTTATAACTAGATCTTTTATAGCTGTCCCAATATTTATTGTCTCTCATGAGTCAGTTCTTTAATCAGAAGCTTTCTGAAAGGTTATCTTTAGCACTACATATTGCATAGCCCCATATTACTGACACTGAACAGCAGTTCTCACCACATCTATGGTAGACAATCTCTGAGGGCATTTCCCTCCTTTAATTCTTCTTGTCTTCAACAAAAAGCAGGCCTCTATTTTGCTGAATTTTACAGATACTAGAAGTAGTGCCTTCTACCACAAAAACCTTCAAGAGGCCTTCAAAAGGCATGCAGGCAAGGAGTAGAATTAATTGAGTATTAATATCCTTATTAAATAAATAAGGAACTGAGGAACAAAGAAAACTGCCCAAAGCTATACTGGCAAGGGAAGAGTTCGGAATTGAACCCAAATGCCCTTATTCTCAGTTCATCACTGTCCCTGCAAGGTCGCTCTTCATTTTGTTCATTCTTTTTGCTTAATGACTTGCATTTGGACTTTTAAGTTAATACTAGTTGAAGTATCAAATGTGAAAGGGAATTACTGATGCGTACTTCCTTTCCAGTTGTCCTAAAAATTCTTTTTTCTCTCCTAAGCCATTCTATTTGAATGTAACCATTAATTATGTAATTGCTTTACTACACAGGGGAAGTAGATCTTAGATTAAACAGAAAATTACTTAATAGAAATATTCTAAACATGTCATACAGGTTCTGGGGGATATACATGTGTATCTGTTTATGCTGTCAGGGTTTAGGGACAGCTGTGGGGCTGCGTAATGGTTTTGAAGGCTCTTGGTAAGTTAATCAAAATTCAAACACAGAAAAAATTCCTGTTAAAACATAAAAAGACTGATGATGAACTCACACAGGTCATTATGAATCCAGCACTTACGGGGAAAATAGATGAAAAAGAGAATGTGGTAGCTAACGGTGCCCTGATATGCCTCCTCCGTCCAAGGTAATCCTTTATGAAAAAGAAAAAGATGGTTTGTACAGGAAGTACTTAGCTGCTAAAATTACATCTAAAGTTGGGGAAAAGAATCTGACTTGGCATCTTAATACAAACTCAGAAAAATTTTGTACATGTCAAGAAGGAAAAATAGCTTTTTGCAAATGTGCCAGAGTTTTAGGATGCGTTCTGTGCAGAATATCCCAGAAGCTGAAGCGGTATCTGCCTCACTTTGGTCTATTTGTGCAGCTCCAGGTGTTACATCCTGGATGCTGACAGGCACTATACTTACCCAATTACCCAATGACATATTAATGTTGAAGAATATGAAAGTCTGATTAAAAACAGTACTTTCATTGGAAATCTCATCTTACTTACGTTTTATTCCTGAGAAGTGTTAAGAAGAGAACATAAAATGCACCCTACTGCATCAAGTATGCACTTTTATTTTTTCTGACACGAACTTTTAACTGGCTTACAATGGAAAAATGTTAGAAAGGAATGCTTTAGTCAATACATTATAGTCAATCATATAGTGACCAATTACATAACTTGCTTCAAAATACTGTTCTCCAGTGAACAGAACTCAGGGCAGCTGGGAGAATCACCTGCACTCCAATTTCATCCACAGTGACGGTGCACAGAGCCATCCCTAGCATACCTCAGCTCTCCCTCCTAAACTAATGTTATCTGTAAATACCATAAAAGAAGATTTAAAAGTATTTTCTAGTTAAGCTGGCAATTTTTTTCCATGGAACCTTGGATATTGGAGTATGTAAAAGTGTTTAAGTTCAAACATGTGCTGGTGTTTAAGAACTTAACATATCACATGACACCTAGTTATTTTTTAAATCAGAGGGAGTAGAAGATCCAAATACCTTTGAGGATCTGAGCAAGGGATTTATAATATTTGCATATTTCCTAAAACATTAATAGGTCAGGAAAGTAAATCTAATTATTATAGTTGAGTGATTACTGAACTTTGGCAGGTAAAATGGGTTTTATTTGGCTAAGAAATATTGGAGAACAACTGAAGTCCATCAACATAAGTAATGAAGAATAAATAATGGATTTCATTCATTGTAAGAGCCCCAGCGGATACAATGCAGTCCATAGTCTTATTCTGACTTCTGAAAATTTGTGACTTATCATTTTAAGCATATGTCTTTAGATGTTGAAAAGCATCGCTTTCTCTTCCATGTGAAACTGGGATACATTTGGTGAGAAAAATTAGGACTTTCCTTTGACACATCCCAAAACCTCACAATACTGCTGCAAAGTGAGATTTTACTGAACTATGCTAAGAATGCCAGAAACTTTCCTTTAGGGAAGACAAATCTAATGTTTGAAAATGAAACCATATAAATTTTTGACTGTGAAAGCTGATGACAAGACTGTTTAAGACCTGTGACTTGTGTGTTGTTGGAATTCCTATTTTTACCTTGTGTCTAAATAGAAACTTTAACTGGGTGAAAGGTTTTTGTTCAGGTATTCACAGTAAATGTAAATTTTCACTGAATACAGAAGCACTATAAAATACTTAGCAGGAGAAGGTAGGACTTCAGAAAGTCTTTTAAAGCATTCCTGAAAGTGGCTTTTAATGGATGAGCAAAATGGGCCTTAGGATAGTATTGTTTCTGTGCTGCTGAACACAGTACTTGTTCTCTATATGTATTGTATTAATGAAAGCTGGAAAACAAAACTTTCCTTTAAGGAAGCGTTTCAGTGATGTCATGTTTGGTTTGGGTTCCCGTGGCTTCATTCCATAGCAAGTGTTTATATTGTATCAAAATGCTCTGAAGCTTGGCACAGCCGGATGGCTTCTGAAACAACACTGCTGTGGAAATGTATGACAATCTATATTGTACTTGCTCCTTTGGAGACGTTCTGAGATATTGTTGACTCAGTATAAAAGTAACAGCATCTTTGACATTACTTCGTGTAATGCTCAGCGTGTTTTAAGTGTCATGTCACTGGGAACACCCTGACTATGCACTGTGATGTTGTTTTTGTTTTTATTGTTCTATTTTATTCTTGTTCTATGTTTTTAACATCACTAGCACATCAGGGCTGAATAAGGAAGGGTTGGTCTATTACTTCTGTTCCTAATTGTTATCCCTTAAATTCTGCATTTCTTCATGTGCTTTCAAATGTAATTTTAAGGGATCACGTTATCTTCTAGTCTAGTCATTGTCCCCACCCTGAAAACCATGTGATGGATGTTTAGTGAAGAAGGGTCCACAGAATATCTGCTCCATCCTCACTGGAAAGACCACAAATCACGTCTGCAAAGTTTCACAAGAGGAGCTAGATCAAAAGCGTCACTAAAAAAAACCCCCAAAACCCCTAAGTAGACCATGCATAATGGTACAATATTGTTGCTGAATTTATCTCCAAATCAACTTGTGATCTCTCATCTGGCTTTCAGTAAATTTACAAGTGTATGAAAAAGGCACATCAAATAGTCGTCACAGGGATTTTAACATCAGGAACACTAGTGTTCCTTGCCTCTACCTATCCACGGGAGGTGCACATGGAGGTGCAGCAGCTCTTTGCCGAAGTCAAGTCATGCATGAAGAGAGAAACAACCTTTCTGGATCCCTGCAGGTTTAAGCATGAGAATAGTACAGTTTGAAAATGATGCAAACAGACAGGATCAATAAGCAATTTCCTTTATAAAATAGAGACCTTCCTGACATCGGTTAAAAATTTTTACCAAGCTACAACACATGAAATACTGTGTATTTAAAGAATTTTGTGTCATGTCCTCCTTGCCCACACTTCTCTAAAAGATGCCTGTAGAGATTCATCTTCCCTTGATCCTTTTTGTGTCTATTCCTGTCCATGTGTTACACATATGGCTAAACCCCATGACAATGCATCTGGGTACATCTGTTCATTGCACGTGTGTTCAAACAGGGCCTTTCACCCTTGCACTGCACATGTGCATATGCCCCTCCTGTAAAGAGTCACACCTGTGGGATCACACCCTGTCCTGCCTCACCAGGGTCCTGATCTTCCAGTCCCCTGTGGCTTATGGATAGCTCTTCAGCCCCTGGTGATACTGCTAAGACCAGACCTCTCAGCTGCATAAATTATGTGTGCACAAATGAGTTCTCCCAGATAATTAAATAAAATATCCAGCATGGCCTCATGGCCATGGCCACGTCCCACTTTGTCTCTAGGTCTATGAACTCTGTCAGTAGGATCTTGTGGGCCATATTCATCACAGATGGTCCCTGCTCCTTAATACAAAGCCCAAGCTCTGTGCTCATTATTCAGTTTTCACTCATGTGATGACTGCTACTGCTTTTAGAAACAGATCCCATTGAGATGAGCTAAAATGCTTCAGATAGCTGTTTGGGCAAGGAAATTGCAATCAGGTAGGACTTTTCCACTTCAGCTGCTTGGTTTGCTTTACACTTTGGGCGTGAAATGCAGTGCTTTGCACATGAACGCGCCTGTGTCCTCAGTGCCGGGGTGAGAGCTACCATCCTACTTGTGACTGTCACAGCTGGTGTGAATTGAAGAGAAGCCAGGATAGAGCACTTAATGAAGTCCCCACAGCCCCACTTCCCCACAGACTCAAGAGGCTGGGCCTTAGCTGCTATCTGCTTCACTCTTCCTTTTCTCCTGGTCTGGAGGCAGGAAGTCCCATCCCCTACTCTGCTTTTACAAGATGTAAAGGTGCTGGGTTGTCCTGGAAATCAGGTTACAATCGCTGTGTGAGTCAGCTTCCAGATCTGTTTGTCAGGGCTACTGAACCTTGCTTGTGTGTCCCAAGGTGAGGATTAATCTGTTAATGTTGTAATGTTTGTAAAAAGCTATGTAAATGATCTGTATCATGCTGACAGGTCAAGTACTGCATTGCTCACTGGCTGCTCTTCCTGACAGCTTAAGATATATGCCAAACAATGTCTATGCTTTCAGGCAGTGTTCACTGATGTAGTTTGACTGGCTTAACGCTCTCAGGATTTAGCCTTACTACTTCTAGCTTACTAATAGGGTGATAAAGCGCAAATATGCAAAACTGGTACTTCTCACATAACCTAGAATACAATACAGACATTGATTTATGCTTGTACAGGACCATGAGCTCAAAGGAAACCTCTTGGATCTATTATAGCACATGTGTAATTCAAGTCCTGAAGGACCAGTGGAAAGCAGTGAAGCTGAGCAGAGCTCTCTGCGCTCCTTGGCTGTGGGCAAGAGGCAGCAGCAGAAGCTGCTTTTGTGAGCTGTTGTCAGGATTTGGCCCTGCTGCACCTGCAGGAGATGCAGGTGGTCAGAACAGCTGCAAGGCTCAGAACAAGCTCCTCTGAGAATGTGAACCCTACCCAAGAGGAAGTTGTGCTTAAAATTTGGGAGCCTTTTTGTCCTGTGCTTATCACATAGATTGCAGCTAATATCAGTTATTGAGACGAAGGTCTGACAGGGTACATACTGTACAAATGATAAGAGAAAGAGCTTCTTCTAGAGAATTCAATCCTAAGTGAACTTCTAAAACTAATTCTGCAAGCACACAGAGTGCCAAAAAGATAGTAACTGATTTCCCTGTCTGCTTTACCCCCAGGTATGTGGGACAAATTATATGTGGATTCTTATGCTGATTTTTGGTATTAATGATTAATATTTTTGTTATCTTTGATGCCTTTTGCAGAGCAGATAATTTACTGCTGATCTTTACCAATGTCTTAAATACCTAAGCTAGAAAGGGATGCTGCAGCATGATGCAGGGGCTATTCTTGGTATAACCTGTTACTAATCAGGAGTAGGGCAAACAAAAGAAAGGGACTTGTGAATCTTCATTGTCATATGCTCCTGTTTGAGGTTACTGGAGCTGATAACTTACTAGGTGGGTCATTTTCAGAGACTGACACAGGGATATGGCATCAATACATATGCTTGAAATTTGGGTGATTAAGTTATTAAAAGTATTTTTTTTTCCGTTACTATTGCTCATCTGGGCCACTTTTGGTTTCAAAGCCTAATCTGGTACCTGGTGATGTCAGTGAGAATTGTGCCACTGATTTCTTCCATAGTCAGTTTGCATCACTGGCTGGTTTCATCATGTCTACTGATACAAGTTGCTGTGGTAGAAAATATGAACATAGTGTGGCTTTGGACTTTGTTTCTTTATCTGAAAGTTATTTTCGATTCTTTTCCTGTTCAGGTATTTACCTGCCACATACTTCTTCAGCAAATGTTCAGGGCATATCTCTGTGTCTCTGCACAATGCCTTTGCAAGCACATCTCCACTGGCACGAGAAGCGCTGCTCTACAACTGGGTATCTCCAAGGTTTAGCACGCCCCTTGTTTAGTTTTTCTCAAGCAGCCTGTTTGTCAGCCACAAAACTCCATGAAAATGACTGATAATGAAAGGAACTGGTTTTTTCTTTCTCCTTGTAAAATGACAGCACATCTCCATTTTGGGTCTTTGTTTCCACATGCACTAAACAATCTGTATAACTGTACCCAGCTGCCATTGATCTAGCTGGATTAAGGAACAGGAGGGAAGATGGTAGGGCGTGGGCTTTGGAGTGCATACCATGGGTGTGATTTTACCTCCTCATGAGGGGTGCCAGGCCCTTTTACTTCTTCTCCCACCTGGCTCTGTGGGAGCTACCTCCGGCACAGTTAGGTGTACAGCAGTCCTGCAACTGTAGCAGAGAAATAGCTGATGTCAAATATAAATGACTGCAAGCTGGAACAGGATGAATTTATTGTTTGGGAGGTTTTAAATACCTTGTTTACTGTGCTGTTTGAAAAAAAAAGTGTAACATTTAAAAAAATAATGAAGACCAAACATCTGCAAATCTTCCCTTGATGCGATGCCTAGTAATATTCTAGTGTTTACAGCTTTGACAGCAAAATGACACAGGAAAAAAAAATAAAAATTAGCATTTACAAGAAGTCAGGAACAAGAAACAGAAGGAAGGCAGCAGATACATGTGCTAACAGAGGGATTATGGCTCTTGAGAGAGGGCAATGTGCCATCTATAAAGCACAGTCATTTTTGCAAATCCCTGTTTTCCTGCTTGGCAATTACCACTTGGCAACATTGAGGGAGAGGCAGCTCATACAGCGCTTTGACAAGATGGAAATCATGTGCTTTAATAACACGTTTAGCAGCTCTGCACAACATCGTCCCAGCAGCACATAACTGGGGAGAGAGTGCTAATGTGCAGTGAGGATAGAGATGCAGTTTCTCAGAGTTATTCATGCTCACCAGGGTTATTCATGCTGACCAACTTCCCAACTGCAAAGGGTGTCCCTGTGCTCGTGAAGGTGCCCCTGGGACCCCAGAAATCCTACCTTTCCAGTCCCCACCCAGTGCTTTGGCCACTTAACCATCCTTCCTGAGATAGGCAACATCATCCAGCAAAATTGTGATTGCAAGTGCAGTATAGAATAGTTGTTCTTAAATGGCTGTGCAGTGTACCCAGAGTGGTACAGTCATCATGCTGGTTGAGCATGGTGTACATGCAGGTACCTATGAGAAAGTTATTCTGTTCTTAAATATTTGCAAGTACTTGCATGTGGTGAAGTGCTGTGTATTTGCAAGTCTTGCACATTTTCTTCTCAGTAATGTTTACTTTAGCCCCAGGGAGAGTGCAGAGTGTAGCTGTGACCAGAATGGATGACTTCATCAGAGGCGGGAAGTTACTCAGCCTCACTGACAGATTTTTACGAAGGGTTTCCCAAAGCCAGCCTGCAGCAGTGCATCACTACAGACACGTTTTTGACATTTGTAGCCCAAGCAGCAGCAGTATTCCAAGTAAAACACTGCCAGTGTGTTTCCATAAAAAGCCTGATTCTTGGATTTTTATGGGGTTTTGAATGTAGCTATGTACAACCCTAAGTTTTCTCTTGGAAGGACTCAACCAGCCTACATCAGTCTTCCTTTCCTGCTAAGCACAATGAGCTTCAGCAGTGCTGCAAGCTCCAGGGAAGCAAGAGCTGCAGAAAGGAAGAAGGATTTGGGAGCAACTGGAAGAAAGAGAGACACAAACTTCAGAAAAAAGAGTCAGGAGTCCTCAGTATGTTTTCTTTCAGAAATAAGCCAAAAAATGCTCCTGACCAAGCATAAGTTTCCTGAAAAATTGAAAAAGTTAATTTATTCTCCATACAATAGATTATCCTTTTGGAAAAATACCTGGAGTCTCTCTTATCCATGCAGAATAGATTGTCCAGTTTTCCTATGGCTTCTGCCATAAATCCTAATCTGATTACAGGTATGAAATGAAGGTAAGTGTAATTATTATACAGTCATATTTATGTGTCTCCAGAGAGTTTTCAAAATAAAAAAAGGAATATAAATATTGGATCTGTGGGAAGAAAATGTCCATTATTAAAATCAATCCACAAGCTAGGTACTGTGGAAAAGCTTTCTTTTTCAACACAGCTGTCAGGCCTGCTGAGATTTTAAATTGGAGTTTGTCTAGTGTAACTCTCACTTTCTATTTAAAAAGCAAAGCCAAAAGCATTAAACTTTTGTCTTGGGCTTTTAAAATACGGGAAAGCTAATATAATTGCTGTACTAATGTAGAGTTATTAGCTTTTAAGCTCCCCATTTTTTTGCAAAGAGAGCTTATGTCTTTTGATTCATGGAATAAGATATTTTCAAGTCTAAATTTGCCATACTCTTTCTCTTCAGAGAATAATCTTCATCCCTTTCCTCTCATCCTGACCATTTGGCATGGCTCTTTGGTTTGTAACTGCCTGTGCTTCACTCCAGAGCTGGCTGCATTTCAGTCACCAGTCACTGTGCAGAGTTTCTATGTGAATTATTGGAGTGAGCTTGGCATCTGGAGTTCTAAAGAATCAAGAAGTATGGTTCAAATCTCAGACAGCAGCTTGAAAGGCTTCTGGAGATGCAGAGCCAGGTCTGTGGTCTCACTGAGGTAATGCCTGTTCCAAACTCAACAGAAAAAGCATCTGGGTGACAAAAGGCTGTCTCTTGTAGGACTCACAGCATGCATGACATGGCTTTCAGTGTCAGCATAAAAGAGTTGTTTAGAGGGTGACACGAAGTCCCAGTTCTATGAGGAGAACATGGGTCAGATATGCCACCTGTGTCGGTGATATCTGGGAGGAGCTAAGGACTGATAGGATAAGAAAAGTAGGACTTAGCTTGAGTTCTTAAGTCAGATAGGCTTGTGTGAAAGCAATTAACCAGCCAGGAAGTCTTTGGAGAAAAATGACTTTGAACAAAGAGAAATCTTTGTAAGGCTGTTTTTATACCAGAAGGAAATAGAGAGGAATTTATTTTAAGAATGTTTCTCTGAGTTGTGTTAATTAATTTTCATTTATCATTGGCACTGATTAACATTGTATTGATAGGAAAGTGTCATTATTAATGCTTTAGTCATCTTCTTTAGTAAAACAGTCTGTATAATAGCAAAAAGAAACCTGCACATTTCATTTGATGGGTTTTTTGTGCCCCTCCTTGGAGTCTCTAGAGCCACAGATCAACTGCTAGTGTTTAGTGACCTTCTGCCCAATAGTGTAGGGCCTGTGGGTGGGTCTTCTATTGCTGGCACTCGCACAGTGCATAATCTAAGATGACACTGACCCTTTCAGCCTTATGGAAATAATATTATCAACACGATGAATTGTTCCTGAATGTTTTCTTCAGTGTACTGTGCTACATGCCCCAAACATTTTTTTCATCTTGAACGTATGTCCAGCATTTCCTCTCTGCTCTTTTTGTTGCATGGGTTTGATTGCAGCCAACAGCAAAGGTCAAAAGACATTTTACTGTTTCTATTTCTGTGTTTCTGTTAAGCTGAATTAAATTGTTGCTGCTGCAAAGTGACTTCTTAAAAAGCTTATGCTGCAAGAATTCAACCAGTATAAACTAAAGCTGAGCTGCATCAGTTTAAACCAGGTGGTGCAGAGAGACAACGTGGTCTGAAGAACAGGGTGCTGATCTGGAAACCGAGAAAAAGAGTTTGGTTCTCTGGAGCTTCAGTGGGCAGCTTCATGAATTTAGATAAAGTTTTTCATCTTGCTCTGCCTCAGGTTTTCTGGATGGGTAGTAGAGAGACACTGTATTTTAAAGAACTTTGCACATTCAATTTTTCGGTCACATAGTCTTTTTCCTTTCACCTCTAACATTACTCAGTACAACTGCCTGTTTAATTTACCTTAGAGATAGTTTTTGAAATCATAATATCTAAGAATGCTCTGGTGTGTTCGAATAGGTTAATTATGTTTACCAGTGTCTGTGAGTATTCACTAGAAGGTGTCATTTCTCAGTCTGGAATTGAAGCAGCACTGAGTTTTGTCCATCCAGCAGCCTCTATTTCTTTCGCACATAGTGAAGAAATCAAGATATTCTTTTAGAGTATGATTGCCATTTTCAGATTAACCTGAATTAATATTTAGTTCAGCCTTTTAAATTAGCCCTCAAATAGCCTTTGGAGAAGTTTAGCCCTAGTGTCTTAATGTATTTTTCTTTTTTTTTTTTTTCTATTTATTAGAATTTCCTTAAATGTCATGAACTGAAAACATCTGAATGTCTCTGCTAAGATTAGTGTTCGTTTTGCAACTTTGCTTTGTGAGGAAAGTCCTTTCTCTCATCAGAGCCTGAAGAGCAGGGCTTCCATCTTCCATGGGTTTTACATGGTTCATGATCATATGGTTTATTTTATTACTAGTGTGCTCATTTCTCCCAGTCAGCTCATCCCACCACTCCTTGATGCTGGCTTAGAGCATGAAAGGGAAAGAAATGGATAAACGTCTCCCTAGAGGATCATCTGACTTTAAAAATACAAGCGGAGCCAAATGGATGCTCTACAAATGTGAGTAAAGTATTTGAGTGGAGAAAGCATCAGTCCTATAGGGATGGTATGACAGCTGCTAGAATTAAACCCAGGTCTGTCTGAACATGCAGAATATCTAGGGCTACAACTCATAACAGATAAACACTTTGCTTTGAAAGTAGAGTTGAAAGAAACATTATCCAATCTACTGTTTCTAGGCAAGTTGCTATTTATTTAATTATCACACCAGTTCAGTGGGACTCAGTGCTCTCCCTGTACATTATAAGGATTTTGGGACTTACACACAATCATTTCCAGTGACCAATTTTGCATAATTCAGATACTATGAATATTTTATTTATTGTTAGCAGCCTTTTTATTGCAAGCAATATTTTTAATTAATTCATTATATGTTTTAAAAAAAAACAGGATGAAATTTGGCTCTCTTTTCTGGGGGCATAAATCCAGATTAGCTTTCCTTTTAGCAGTCATTTTACTCAAGGTTTCGTGAATGGAATTTGACTTGCTGTCCATTGAAGAAGAATGTAGCAATATGTACATTCTTTTCCCTAAATCCTTACGAAGAATTACCAAAATGCTAGTGAGTACTCTTAACACAAAAAAAATCAGTGAAATTTGTGACTATGTTCTTGGTCTTAGTCACATTTTGTATGGTCACTGTTTTAAATTACTGGCACTACATTAGAGTATGTCAAGATGCATCATATAAACAGATACAATTTACCATGACCTTGAGGCAACATGATGTGTATGTTGTATTACATTAGTTATCAAAATATGTTCCTTATATAGTACAGTACCCACTGGAGACAGAGGAAGAACATGGGTTGTTAGGTGCACTGTATAGACTTGGAAAGTTGTTGGAAGACATATGCAAATAATCTTCAGATCTATAGCCATATCAGTTGTAGCTTTTTAAAGAGAATAAGAATAAGCTATAGGAGAAAAAAAAAAAATCCAAGTGGCTTTGCTTCATATGCCAGGTGACATCATTTGCCAAACAATGGAAACCTCTGCACCCCAGGAAGCATGTGAGGGTGACTGAGCAGGGGAACATGTTGCACACAGAGGCTGTGAAATCTCCATCCTTTGAGATATTGAAAAACTGTCTGGATGTGGTCCTGAGCAAGTGGCTGTAGGTGACTCTGAATGAGTAGGGAGTTGGATCAGGTGACCTGAAGAGGTCACTTCAAACCTCAGCCATTCTGTGACTCTGTGATACCCACAATTCCCAACAGCAAACATCTGCTAAAGCAATGTGCCAGTGCACAGGGGTTACGAAAAACAGCTTTTCCCATGCTCCTTTTTTCACTGCCCATTCCAATGGCCTTGCCAGAGCATTTGCTGAGTTTGTCACCTTTTCACTCCTAAATCCCACTTCTTTGCTCTGCCACCCCAAGCCCTGAAGAGGACGTCTCATCTCACTGTTGTGTTTTCTCAGATGTGTTTCTCCTGGCACAACCAGTTTATTTCCCCAGGAGCAGGGGACCTGCACAAGCTGAGCTGCCATCTCTCTCTCATGCCATGCTTGCTCAGAGCAGGAGCCAGAGGGGCAGCTGCTCCCATGGATCAAGGCCCTGGCTCTCCCAACTGTGCCAGGTTTGTGCAAATCGACCTTCAGCAACCCACTTCAACCTTCTGTTCTTCCTCCCTCCCTTTCTCATGCTTCTTACTGTTGTAATTTTGTAAGCTGCTTGGGCTAGGTATCACTCTCGCTATCTGTGTCTGGTTTCTAGCCCAGACGTCAGCAGGGGTTGCCGCATGCTGCTGCAATATAAATGACTAATGATGATGATAAAAGGTGTGGGAGTTGGTTGCCTGGAGTGTTACCCTACTTTGATAACTTTGTTTTAGAAACTAGCTTCTCCCTCAAATCATCTGTTATTTTATCTTATTATGTCCAATATTTTAAAAGTGGCAAGGGATTTTCGGCTGCCTCTGTTTTGGAGTGCTCCTCCCACGACTTTGAAAGAGGCTTTGAAATTGTCAGAGCTTGGATGGCGTTGCTGTGACAGTGCCAGTAGCCTTCAGCATGAGTTGCAGGTTATTGGAACCTTTAAGAGTCAGCTGCAACTGTGTCCTAAAAGAGGCATTCAATAGAGCAGTGATCTATTTTTAAATTTGGGCTGATACAGGTAATAATTACACACAAAAGAGTATGTGAAAAGAACATTATCAAGGTTGCATAGCTCAGCACTTGAAGCTAAGAAATGCTGTAAGCAAAACTGTCTCTACTCCATTAATTTGCCACCTTACACAGGTGCATCAGTCACAGACTATTTTTGCCCAGTTTCTGAGTCTCACTTGGTGTGCATAATAGATGACACATTTGGGAGTTCAATACTTGATTTTATTTTCAATGCATAGTTCAGACTGCTGTGAAGACAAAATCATTTCATGCTGGGGCATTCCAGGGTGTTCCACTGTGCAGGACCTTGCCACGTGCAAACACTGACTAGTTTCCATTTACAACACCTTAACAGCAATTCTGAGTATCATTACTCCCTAATGCAGCTGCTAACCTAAGGCAAAAAAGAGTGAGATTACAAGTATCCATAAATGTGGGGGCTGATGCAATTTTATAGAGGACCTGGCACCCCATAATTCAGCTCCCATTAGCTTCCCTTACACTACTGGCCAGTAGTTGCCACTTTCACATATTCCATTCTCCAGGCCAAGACAGGCTTCCAGAATCACAGAACAGGGGACCAGGTTTGAAAAACATAGTGTGAACAAAATGTCCTGTTCCTCAGAGCACTGTCTCACACTTGCAGACAAAAAAATGCTGCTCCTCTTCTCAGATTCTCCTGACACATTTAAATTCTGGGAAAAAAAAAGTAATTGAAGCATCCTATAAGAAAAAGCTTTTTTTTTTTTTCTCCTCTTCTATGGCAAATGCACAGTGTTCTGACTGAAGCTGAAATTCAGTGCTTTGCTAAAGCCTACCTAATAACACATGAACAAAAGGAGGCTGAATATTTCTGGATCACCTTTAACTGTGATATTTTTGGACAGTATTTGTAAATTAATTAAAAAACCCCCAAAGAATATATTTTTAAAGTCAAAATCAAAAAACTTTTTTCTGTTCAGATTTTCATATTATCATTTCAACCTACTGGAGTGCTGCAAAGATGCATTGAGCTAAGAGAGTAATTAAGTAGGAAAAGAAATTACAAGAGAGGTAAATTACAAGAGAGGTTAATGTCTTTTACAAAACTGATCACTTGAAATGTATTTTCAGACGCACAAACCCACCTTCAGCACTCACATCAAGCCATCTCAGCCACAATAAAATTGAGAATGCAGTCCTTGATTCAAAGTAAAGGTACTTGAGTATTTCACAGAAATGGTTGTCAGGTTTTATATGGATAAAACAATTGGTCTCCAAGCATCATTCTTATCAACAGCAAAACTGGGTGATTTTTTCCTAGAAAATATTTTTGCTGAGACAATGGGTTGGCATGCATAATTTTAGACCAAACAGTTAAAGATTAAAAATTTATTTTAAAAAAGCCTGAACACAGTTTTTCTAAATCAGAAAGCAGCACTTGGCTAGAATTATTTGCAGCATCCCTTAATGTAACCATAATTAACAATTAATTTTGTAATAAAGATATAGATGGAAGTCAAAGTGGAGATTTTTAGACTCTATAAATTATTGTTTTCTCCATGCATTAACAACTCTTTCCTGGACAAGCTCTCCTGTTATATCCCTCAGGCTGCTGAATGCTCTTCTGGTGCACGTTTGTTTTGCAGGGAGAGGTCACATCTGAGGTAAAGGTAGTTTGATCCGTTACAGGCCACATTATCTTCTGGCCTTGGCTGAACTCAGAGATATTATATAGCAACAAATTAATATAAATTTGTGTCACTTTTCCTTCTCTTAATATTTCTTAAATGTCTTTGAAGCAGCTCAGTTTCCATTCCAACATGCAGCGCTGAGGGCAGATCTTCAAATTGGTTATGACAGAGGTTATGTGCCTTCTGGCAGATAACGGAGACCTGTCTTTCTCTGAGACTTGGATATTGCATTTTTTCCTTGTACAAGGCTTCAATGTATTTTTGCTCCTAGAAGAGAACCCTGGAGATGCCCTTGAAATAGAAAAAGAGGCGAAATGATGGAGATATTTTAGCATCTCATTCTTTCACATAGCTTTTCCAGCAGGTACAACTTTTATCTGGAAAAAAAAAAATTGCAAATTTTAAGGATTCTACAGGGGGGTTGTTTTGTTTGGTTTGGTTTGGTTTGGTTGGCTCTTTGGTTGGTTGGTTTTCTCTTTTGTTTTGTTTGTTTTAAAACTGAATTTGTCGGCATAGAGGTGTGCTCAATGTAGTTATTTTATTGTTCTGCTTTGTTAACCTCAGGAAAGATGGGCAAAAGTCTGAGAGAAATCTTCTTCAAACTTCAAATCTTTATCATAATTTCACATGTGTGGAAGGGAGAGATGTTACCTTTTTTTTTCTTTTCTTTTCTTTTTAATAATCTTTGAATGAAAAGTGTCCTTTCTGCCAACTTTGATATGTATAAATGACAAAATCTTTGGAGTAAGGACAATACATCTTCAGCACACAGGCGCTATATTAATTTCAGAAACCCAGGAAGGTTTTGCCATTTATTGCTTCAAAAACCCTTCATATAACTAGAAAAGTCAGAGAGAATGGCAAGAATATAACAAAAACATGGAATAGCTTCTGTATGAGGAAACAACTAGACAGATGGGAATTTTTGAATCTTGAAAAGAAAATGGCTACAGGGGTATGGTAAGAGACGTACAGCATTCTAGGGGGCCAGAAGAATAAAAACCAAATAGTCACTATTTCCCAAATTGCATAATGAGGAATGAAGAAACAGATTCAAATAACAAGTGGATACTTTTTCAGAAGTCCTTTAATTCTCTTTTGACCTCTTTGCTAGAGGATACTGTGATGACAGGTTCATAGAAGAGCCTGGATTGCAAAATCCCAAAATAAAAGTACAACAATATCAGGTACCAAAGTCAAAGAATAAGCTGCTACTAAAAATAGCTTTATTCATTCTCTAACACCTGACTACTCCTGGGATGAAGTTGTTCCTTGTTTTTCATTTCCTCAACCAACTTTTGTATCTATTCAGCTTACAGTCTTATTTCCACCTATGTGAGAGGCAGACCATGAACTCTGATTTCAGTGGATGTGTGAGAGCATTGTCATTAACTTCCAACAAGCCAGGGTTTAATTTTCCTCTATATGAGCAATAAATAGAAGGAGAATTTGGCCCAACTGACCTTTTTCTAGACAAACTGAGCAATACTTGCACAACTTTTACTGTGGAAGTCCAAAAGACTGAAAAGAAATAGTGAGTATTTAAAAGGAGGAAAATGGCAAATGCTACAGTACTGCTGAGCATCAAACACTTCTGCTCCTGAGCACTAGCACCAAGCAACCAAGGACAGTGCTGTGTATCAGGAAAATGGGTTGTGAACACAAAACAGCTCAATCTAAACCAAACAGAAATATATTGTAATTTAACCACTTTTTCACCAGAATTCACCACCATTTTCCAACCAGAAAATTAATAATCTCTGTATTTGTTAAATTTTGGCTTTTAATCATAAATGCTTCAAGTTGTGTTTTAAGTAGACTTGATAAATAACAATTCTTTCTTCAAAGTGCATCTCATATGAAAGGGGAGAGGACTACGGGTTAAAGTGTGACTTATTCTTACTTCAGTCAGGTTTGTTTATTTCACAAACTAGGACTCATGAAGCCTTATGAATCCTGACATGAGAAGCCTTTGGTGTAGGTGGAGGAACCAAAGGCTGTCAGTGAGTCTGGGGATAGCAGTGCCTGCACAGAGGCAGGAAGAGTCTGTAATAACTGCCTGGTGCTTGAGGACCATTATTCTGCTACAGATCAGAGCTCTGTTTCTCCTGTAATGATACTTGCATTGAAAAGATCTGGTTTCTTTACAATAGAACTAAGGTATCCTGAGCATTTCAGGACTGAGAGTGGTCCCAGAGACATGAATGAGGAGAAGGAAGGTGAAGCTGTAACACTGGCTGCAAGTCCTTTGCCTCCACTGAGTTCTGAGCTGCCCGGGGGAGAAAAAGAGCTGCCAGAACAAACTGGATCAAACCCAAGGTGCAGAGCAGGATGAGCCCTGTAATACATTACTTATTTGAATTCTGCCCTCTCAGAGTAACCTCTTTGCTGCTGAGTGCTTCCCTTTATTCTTGTGGGGGTCTCACATTGCTGAGACCTTTGGAAATACTCTGACTGTAGAGCTATAAATAGTAAGAATTTCCCACTGACTAAAACCTGCAGCATAGCAGCAGGCTGATGTGGGTTTATTTTCCTGCTTGAGGACTACATAAGTGCTTGTGTCCTCTCTCCACTGAGACATCTCTTTGCTTTAGGCACTGGTCTCTGCTCACTGCTGGGGTGTGTTATTGAACCTGGCTCTCATCCCTGCTGTTTCTGATCGTTTTATCTCTAATGAAAGACCTCTCCTTCGGCACCCTTCCTTGTTTCCCTTCTCCCTTCTTTCATGGCAGGTCTTTGCTTTTCATGAGTATACTAATTTCTACTGTTTATCAGTTTACGCTCATTCCATTTCAATTCACCTGCTATTCACATATACTGTGCACTGCCTGTGCATGCTGCTGTGTCTGAATGAGCTTTTAGTCAAGCTTCTTACGGCCCCAGAGCTTCTCTTGGCCTTATCTTGCATTTAGATGGTGCCTTTCTGTTCCCTGAAATCCAACACTAAAAATAAATGCAAATGTGTGTCCCTGCACCCGCCAGCGCTCCCCTGAGCAGGATCTTGACTGATAGCTGACAACATCCTGCATTACTAGAGTTTAGGAGAGGACTTGTCCAGTCAAAACAGCACAAGGATCAGAAGTGGATACAAAGTCATCACAGAAGTGAGAATACACCAATCTTATCACTAGAAAAAGAACTGCAAGTGAGCACAAATGTGCGTGCCAAGTGCACCTTCCTCCCGCACATCACAAGCAGTAGCAATTAACTGCCCTGCTCAGCATCTTGCTTAGGGACTGTTCAGGAGCCAAGCACCCAAATTCCCAAGTTTGCCCTTGGAGGAAAATGAGGTTACTTATTAGGAGGAAAGGAATAAAACTATTCAAGTGGGGTTAAATCCTCGAGAAGCCTCTCCTCCCTATTTGGTAATTCGAGCACTTCTTTGTGAGATAAGGGAAGGTGTCAACTCCAGCAGCACCTGAACTCACATTCTGCTTTGTCTGATTTCCATGCCCTCTTCAGTTTGCTAATCAAAACAAGTTTCCGCTGAGTATTTCTTATCCCCAGAGGGTGGAACTATCCTCAGAAAATTAAAGCTCTCTTATCTCTTAATGTGTCATCACAACTAATAGCCTGGGGACTGTAAACAAGTTTAAATATCAAAACAATTTGGCTGGTGATTGTCTGTGATTATGGATTAAGAATACAAAATTTGTGCTCACTGATATTCAAGGTAGATTGAAAACAAGGAGCCGGATCCTCAACCAGTGTAAATGGAGGTGGCTGACCTGAACCTGGGAGAGGGAGGCCGCTGAGCATCTGACCCTGTGAGCATTTCAGAAGTTTCCATTCTTGTTTTTCTAGGTGCCAGATAATACATGACAGCATGGGGCTGATCAGGAGGAGTGCTGAGGGCCCCCGGCAGAGCCTGGACCATCCTCCCCTCTTCTGACTTCCCAGGAGCTCAGATTCTGCTGTCTGAGCCCTCCCCTCACAGCCTCTTCAGGGAGCTTATAAATAATGACTTAGAAGAGAAATGATTTAAGATTACAAAACTTTTTCAAGATCAAGTCAAGGTGCCAGCATATTCAAAAGCTGTCAGATATGTCAGGGCAGGTACTTTGTGAGGGATGTGCTTTGTATCTTCGATGTGACAAACATACTGCAGTAAATTCACAAACCTGCACTTGCTGCTGCCTTTTCCAAAGCCCTGCCATCAAGCCGTCACCTTTAGATCAGTCACACTGAGAGTGAAGAGACACAAAAAGGATCTTTTGCTAGAAATGCTTTTGCTAGTTCACTGTACTGTTTGCAACAGCAGTGATGTGCAGCAGGACCCACTGATTTGGGGTAGCGGATGTATTTTATAGCACAGTTGGGTTTGAAACTTTTCATGTTATCATCTCCCTCTTTTAGAAGTAGTTCTGGGGCCTCACTTTTGCTATGGATCATTTTCTGCCATGGGCTGAATAGTCTATTCTCCAAAGAATCCCACGGATGAGGGAGAGAGAGACTAAGTGGATTTTCTGTAGATATATAAGAAGTCAGCAGTAGTGCAAGGACATGAATAGTGCAAGGAATGTCCTAACCACTGAACTATCCTCGTCTCCATTTACAATGCAGAATACATGGAATATCCATCTTTTAATGGGTAGCTTTTTGGAACACGTATCTTTTCAAAAGGCTGATGTTAGATTAATGATGGATCCTACAAAATGAAGTAGGAAAGACATTAATTTTGATGTGGTAGGAAAGCACTTTCCTAATGAGGTAGTAATTAAATAAGCATAGTTACTTTAAAAAAAAAAGGTAAATCTAGTGCTCTCTAGACCTCATATCTCAGCAGTTCTAGCAGCAGTTCTGGGTAACAAAAAGGAATGTTTTTGACAAGCATGAAGTACCACCAGAAAAATATAAGGAAAAATGTGTCATAAGAATCATAAAAATATTAAATAATGTCAAAGAAATGAAATCAATTTCCGCAAAAGAATAATAAAGGCTGAGAAAAGGTACCCAGAAAGCCAGATAACTGGCTTCTATCTTCTTAATTGGGGTAATTATACTAAAACTGACAGCAAGTATTTCCCCAATAGCAAAAAACACCCACAAACCCCAGACAGTCAAAATACCGCTCTGAGCATAAGATCTGTGAAGGTTAAAGGCTTGAGTCAGCCATTAGGAGGGTGCTTCTCTTCTCCCAAGGTCAATCCTCACATATGGAGAAGTAATTTTGATTCTGGTCTCCTCATAGTTCAAAGTCAACGCTTACCTTGATTTCAACCGTGCTATATTTGGCAAAGTACTAATATAATTGTATTTGGTCCAGTCATGTCCTGTTTGAATGTTAAACACCTCTTAATACCAAGCCATTGTGTGCTCCCTCTTGTAGTTTAGGTGATGTACAAAATAGCAAGCACTGTGGACCCTCTGGACCAATCTCTCCAGGGAAACCAGTGGTGCCAATGCCGACACTACATGTGTTTCGGGGGGTTTAATTCACACCAGCTTCTGTCTGGAAACCTACTGTCATGGACTGAAGTTTTCACAGTGCACAGAGATCTCCTGGAGCACATCTTTGGGTGCAGTTTCATCCGAAAAGGATGCAGTTCATGCTGTCCCAGGCTGCATTCTAGCCTGAGCCAAATACAGCATACAGACACATAGAGATTACTTCCAACACATCGCACTGTGCATCAGCCCCTGTATAACCTCACAACTACTGAAGCCTCTTTGCTGATCCTTCATGTTCATCATGTTCCAGACACCAGCTTCTCTGTGCACATTTCACTGCATCACACTGAGGACCTTCTCCCTCCGTTAAGTGGGGAATTAAGTGTCCCTTAGTGGGACGGAAATGATCTGGCAGTTCAAATTAATCTTGGCAGTATTTAGATTTGAAACCACCCAATATTTCCTTGCTAATAAACACAACTTGCAAAGAGGAAGAAAGTGATTGTGCAACCTCAGACCAGAGATCATGCAGCCCAAGGACCCCCACTTTTCCCGTTAGACAGTAATGGGTGCCTGAGGAAGACTTTAATAACAAGGCAAGGATGTGGTGGTACTTCCCCAGAATAATTTCTTAGCTTCCAAAAAATTCACAACTCAAGGATTTCCTAGGCCAGAAGCTTTATCTTTATATCTAATAGACTCTGATATGTTTTCTTTGTTTGTGAATTATTTAGGTACTTTTTAGATTTATGTTAATTGTAGGATCTTGTGTTCTGCAGGAAAGCGTTTGACACTAACTTCATGCTACAGTTTGTGTTTCTTAAGAGAAGACTGGGGATGTGAATACCAGGGGTTCAGATGCTGTCTGAACCTCCATGCTGCCTCTGCTCACAGTAATCCTAGAAATAGGATTGCCCAGTGCATGTGGTGCAGGGTCATCATACTGAAGTTGAGTGCCAGCAGCTGCAGTGTATGTGCAGAGCCACCCCAGCTGGGGCTCTGCACCACTCCTGTGAGTTTCTGTTGATTTGAATGGGAAACTCTGCCCAAACCATGGCATGCAGAGAGATATATTGTACCTTCTCTGGCTTTTTTCAAGCCAGGAGGGCTTGGGTATGACCATATTTCTGTGGGAACCGAGTGCTGAATCAAGAATGTTCAAGCCTTGTGGGAACCAGCCAGAAAGGACTTTACTCTCCCCTCAAATCCTTGCATTCCAGGCCTGGGATTTTTATCAGACTGTATTTGTAATCCCAGTTGATTTCTCAAATAAACAGTGAAATGCAAACAGTTGGTCAGAGGGAAAACCCCCATTTACTGAAGGGGAAAAGAACACAATATCCAAATGACTCATGGCTCTGTGGGTGAAGTAATGGCTGCGTGTCATATCTTGGGATGTGGGTTTGTGGTCCAGTGCTGCATGGAGTGTATGTGCTTGGGTTGTGATATTATTGTAAATGGGTTTGGTAGGAATTCTGTGACTTCCTAGAGACGAGTTGCTTGTTAAGATATCATTGACTCCACAGTGGCAATTAATAAGAGAGGGAGGCTACCAGGCGTAGCCAAGCCCTCCTCTGGACACTAGCTGGGGGCAGATATGACAAAACCCTTCTGCTGCTAGAAGAGGTAGGTCCTGCAGGAGGAGTTGCAGGTGGCTGTATCTGAAGGAACTATGTTCCAGGGACTTTCCAAGGGTTGGAAAGAAACCTGGAGAGGGGCAACAAGAACCAGTATCCCTGGTGCCTCTGAAACTTTGCTCTCCTGGGGCAGGTTATCCCAAGACCCGTTGAATGAGCATGCTCTGATGTCTGATGCAGTACCCCTCTGCCTGGTGCCCCCTGCTCCCACTGACTGGTGTCTGCTGTGGGTTCCCTACGGTTACTGACTCCCTTGTTCTTTTTTTCCTCTGAATTCCTTGGTTACAATAAGACAAAACATATAAATGCTAATGCAAATGTAAGTACAAAGGCCAGTGGCATCTCTGCAGAGCCCCGCTTCTGCCTTACCACTAACTACTTGTGCCTGCTGTGATTCCACCACTTCCTAGGAAGTTGCCAGCAGTTACCCACTGTCCTAAATATGAACAACTTGCAGATATGACAAAATGCATGTTGTTCTGTATGGATTCTGGTTTTCCTCTCAATCTCTCCATTGCAAGATTTCCTCACCATTCCCGGTTCTTTCCACCCTTTCAGTACTGTGGTTGCTGCTCCATGACCTGCACAGCACTGGAGCTCGGAGGAGCTGCAGGTCAGGGCTCCCCTCTGGTGATATGAGCTGGAGGGGACATGTACCTACAGAGGTGGTGGCCTGTTCTCAGGGAGCCATCACCACTCTCAATATATACACTGCACAGGATGTAGTGGTTTCACTCTGTGAGTTAGTGGAGGGAGGAATGAGGACCCACTAAGGGATCAAACCACATCCCTTCTTATAGGCAGGAGCTCTGGGAGAGCATTTTTTCCCTACATCCTACCACTGCTTTCTACAGCAGAAACATGATGAGATATGGTTTACAGCTTGGGAGACAACATCAGGGCATTGCCTGAACCCAGATGTTGGCAGATCAGTAGGCATCGGGAAGCCAGCCAACCTTTTTCAGTTTTCTGGGACACTCTGGTTTGCCCATGTGATTAAAATTTGCAGTAGATAAACACAGACACATAGAATTTATCTGAACAACCATATGTTTACCCATGGCTGGAAGACGAAGGGAGCTTCTTTGTTTGTGGCTCCAGCTGTGCTGGGAGTCAGGGCTCATCCCACATTTGAGGAATCTTCTTTTTTTAAGGAGTTCAGAGGCTTCGGCTGCTGCTTGGGAAATGGCTGTTTTCTCCCTGCAGGCAGATCGATACATTTCAGCTCACTGCACTGCAAGTAACTTTTCATCGTACATTAAGAATGAGGAAAATAAAAGCCAAGATGGATGTTATTTTGGTTTTGCTTTTATTTTGAATTATTTATTAGGAAGTCACTGCTGCCTTCTCGTCAGGAGACAAAATGCCTTTGTATTTGGTGATTTCCTATTAAAAAGAAACAAGGTCTTTCTCATTTTTTCACCCTCACCCACTTGCTTCTTGGTACTGAAGTGTAAATCTGGGGTCTCCACAATGTGACAAGATGGTCTTCTGCAGTCCCAGTGCAGGCAAAGTCCCCACTGATGCCAGTGGAGTCACATCCTGTCAGTACATTTCTAACCAGGTTTATGATGACATTGCAGATGAGTTATGTGTGTTAGGAATGACTGCTGGCACTTAAGCAAAGGGTGTTATGGAGGGTTATAAGTACACTAAAGGCTAGCTGAACTATCATTTTAATTTGCCCCATGTGTTATGGGGCAAAAATTCGGCAACTGGCTCCACTATTCATATGAGTTTGGAAACTCAAACTTATAACCCATTTTGATGTTTTTGTTCCTAAATCTAGGTTATCCTGAAGGGGACGATAAAGAAACTGGCCACCAAGATGGTAATCACTAGTGGAAATGAAGAAGATAAAGGCAGTCAAGAAAAGGAAAGCAAAGAAGAAACCATCTTGGCAATGCTTGGAATTATTGGGACAATTCTGAACCTCATTGTGATCATTTTTGTGTATATTTACACAACGTTGTAAACTGGAAGGCATGCGAATAGACCAGACAAAATGGCCATTAAGAGTGACAACAAACACTGCTGACTATTGACAAGTTCTTTAATCAGAATTGACTCTGTATTATATTAACACATCATAAAAGCACTGCCTGCAGGCAGCGAAGACTGAAGCACAATTAATTTAACAAGACTTTTTCACACAGTAATAAACTTAACTCTTCTGTTCTGCCCTCTCCCTTTTGGTTTGGTTTTCAGTTTGGGGGAGGATGACTGCAGTTATGTAAGTTGTAGCTTTGAAGAAATCCACCAGGGATATGTTGTTTTAACACAATTAAAAAAAAAATAGAAAGAAAAAAAAAGGAAGAAATCGTACACTATATGTAATTAGAAATGTATGCTGTATACCCGCAAAGATTGAACTCAAAGATAGCTTCATAGCACAGATCACGTGTCTGTTAGGTCAAATGATTTTTTTTCTCTTGCATTTTGCTTTTACTTACATTGAATCTGACAAGCTTTTTATTTAGAATGAACATATGGTGCAATCATGAAAAAAACAATTCCATTGAGCAAGGTCTGCCTAAACCTGATAAAATGTTGGGAGAAATACATTATATGGTTATTTTTCCTTTCTCGTTTGCTTAACATCTGTGTCTGTTCATACCAATGTTTATAAATATATATTTTTAATAAATGTGCTATATTTTTAGCATGAACCAAATATTTGGAGACACTTGTATTCATGCAGCTAAATTTTGTTTGATGAAGTGCCCCTTTTGACAATGGATGTTATTTTTCTCAGCAATTATACAGCAGTCTTGTTTGCAGCTCTCTCACTGTGGTCTGAAGCAAGCTCACATCATGCTCATATGCATGACTTGAAGTTGGAATGTCAGCTGAAAAGCATTGCTGCTTAATACGGGAAATAGCAAAACATTGTAAGGTGACCTTTGGAGACTGGTTGCAGAAAGAAGGCTCTACTTAAAAAAAAGAAAAAGCAAATGAAAGGAATATTGAGGCATCTCACAAAATATTACAAAATTCATAGAATTTACAGGTTTCAAAATCTGGTCACGCTCTCGAAGTACTTATGCTGAGAGAAGCCAGCAGAGGTTTCTACAGTTGAAAAGAGAAATTTAGAGAGCCTATAGTAAGGGGTTTAAGTGAAATCCAGACTGTAAATACAGAGTTGTATTTTAAATGTGAGGATCATTAACTCTTTTTGCTTTTCTGACATGTGCTTTAACTGAGGTTGGTGCAGTGAAATTCTCTGAGTTGTGTTTTTGACAGGAATGTACTATGATGATGATCAACATTTTTCTTCAGAGTTCAGTACCTATAAATATACAAAGCATTAAAAATATGAGACCTCAATTCTGCCTCAAGCTGCCTAAGTACATTGCCCATTAACTCTGAAATATCTTCTTAAAACATAGGTCAATTAATTGTTGACTGACTTGTGGTTTGGATTGCATCCTCAGATACACAAGGACGATTGGTGTTGAAGTCAGTTGGAGCTGTAAAACGCTTGATCCTAGAGTCTCACTGAATTCAGTGATCAGTCATGTCCCTCTGGAATCAGTAATATGTTTTCCACCAGTTTCAAGGGGCTAGGAATGGTCTCAAAAGTACAGAATTTCATTGTAGGATATAAAACCAAGCTTGGAAAACACTGAGGGGCACCTCTTATAAACAGTCGTGTTTGCTCTGTTGTGGTATCATACATTCAATAAAGCTATTATTAGAAGAAGGGAAAAGGTCAGTAAATAAGTGTAAATAAAATCCAATATGAAGACTGAAGGGAAAAAAGAGCAAAAATAATCTCTTGTTAATGAAAGCATGACATGATGAGAGAAGTGAAAAAATGAGCAGAGATTTAAAACAGAAAATGGCACAGAAAGACAGTGCCATGTATACCAGTGTGGCTGAGGAAACATTTGTGTATCTACAGTGCTGGTAGAGCTGCAGATCTTGGAGAGGGTGAGAAACAGTAGTGGCACAGTTTAGTGTAGCTGAGTGAGGGTGATCTTGGTTTTGAACTTATTTATCAGTAATTCTAAGGAAATAGCTCACTCTGATCATCCTGATAGCTAAAATATATTTTCCTCCACTTGGATTTTTTTATTCTGTTAAACCACTGCTGTGCACAGCCTGTGTTAATGGTGTTGGCGCTTATGTCCCAGAGCACACCTGCACATGCTCCAGGCACCTGTCTATCTCCAGCCCACCTTTTGGCTGGCAGGATCCTTTCTGCAGATACTCTTCTTGAACCTCTCCTCCTCCTCCAGCAAACACTGCAGCAATCTGCCTGAGACTCGTACTCATCTTCTAGCAGCCTGGAAAGGTCAGTGTCTGAGTCAAGAGATGAGCACTCATGCCAGATATTTCTTTGCCTCCCTCTGCCTCAAAGGAGGCACCTGTCATCTTCTTGTGGGCATGAAGATGCTTAATGAATCGAATTTCATTAAGGGCTTCTATTAATATTACAAATTAAAGCTCTGCATTGCAAAACAATACAGAACACCTCACCCACTAAAGCAAAGTAGGAATTTTTGCTGCTCATCACAGTTGCGCTCATTCAGACATGGGCTAGAACCTTCACCAAGACACACACTGCAAAGAGCCCAAATAAACTGACCTGGAGGATAAAAAGCCTAAGAACTTCATGTTTACTCTGTTTCATTTTGTATATAAGTCTTGATGCAGACAGTATGTTCAGGTGTCTGTCACACCAGCAGCAATGTGCTATGTGCTTTGCCACAGGACTTCTGTTCCTCTGAAAGAAGAAGAATAGTTTATCCCATTCTATAAAAAGTTTAATGGTTAATATTTTAATTTTACAGGTTTCTGTTCACAGATAGTTCTAGAAATATCCTGGGGCAAGTTCTTACGTAGATTCATTAAGTATTCATTTAAATAAAAATGAAGAATTTCCTTCGAGGGCAATTTCTTTACCTTTTATTTGGTATTCATGAACACTGATATGGGAAAAGTATGTTTTCAAGAATGACTGTGGAAGAGGAATATTTTATACAAAGATCTGAAGGTGTGCCTACCCAGGCAGCCATGGGCTGGCCTGCTCTTGGCTGAGTTCCAGCTGAAGCCAAATTACCCTCATGCTTTTTTTATGTGAGCAGTTTTCAGCATGCACCTATAAGAAATATTCAACGAGGTAACATATATATCACGGATACCTTATAGTCCGTAACTGCTGTATAAACAGATGCACAAAACTTCTCATTACAGGTGCTGAATGGTAAATCTGCTTTGGCAAGGAAAAATCTGGTAGTCTCATTTTTGGCTTGACTTGAAGGTAAAGCAAATAGTTCCCACAAAAAAAAAAATTAAAATAGAATATTAGTCCATTAGTGACAGGAACTTCCATGTTTGCATTCGAGGAGAAGGAAATTAATATCCAATATCTTAGTAAGATATTAAAGCATCACCTTTTGCTTCAGCCAACTAAGAATATGACTGTATTTTTAAATTATCCTCTTCAGTTTTTGATGGTTTGTATTATGGGAATGAAAAATATTTTCCTGAGGTGACAGGAAGGTGACATTCTCCTTACTAGTGTCTTGGTGTGTTGTGCTGGTGGGTACAGAAGACTTTTAAGAAGGAAGAAGATAAAAATATTTAAATCATATTATTCATGCAACAAAGTGAGGAGAAAGCAGACATACAGGCTTCTGCCATCTTCTCTGATTCCTACAACTGCCACTGAAAACAACATCTCAGGAGCCACACCTTCATGTATCATCCTGCGTGCTGGCTATTGGGGCAATTCTTTCAGGTATTTACCTTCTGCTCCTTCCACCTGCACCTCTGTAAGCAGTGCACAGCTCATTGTGCCTTAGGAGAGTTTTAACATGTACCTAGCCTGGCAGCCTCTGGAAGCAGCTGTTTGGGATTATTGTGGTGTAAAGTCTACTATGGGGCTGAGTTTTATTAGTTTAAGGACAGTCAGTAATCACCATCTTGTTACTGTCTGATAATCTAGGGGATACTTTGCTGTTGAATTCCCAGACCCATCCTTCCCCTGTCCCACAGGTAAAATTTTGATTCAATAGGCATCTAAATACAAAAGAAAGCTTCAGTTACATCATGACAAAACTTTAGTATGAAGGATTTCTTAAATCCATGTTTCCTGTATTTCCATGTATTATTTTAATCTGTATCCCGGAGCTCAACCCAAATGCCCCAAGGTCTCATCTGTGTCAGAAGGTCTCATTGCTTCTGAGTCAGAATTAACATTTCAGTGTGAATTATGGCATACACAGAGCCCAGAATGGGCAACAGGGATAAAAATTGACTGAATTAAAACTCCAGGGAAGCAGCACTGGAGAAACTACTAATTAGTTTGAGGCTTGGCTGGAGTACTTTGTTTCTGTATAGCCAAGATTTTGGAGAAAAAATGTTATTTTTCCTTGGAAATTTTCTGGAATATGTCTAATTGAAAGAAAGAACCTAATTGAAAATGTTTCAGCAGCAATTTCCAGCAGCAATCTTCCAACAAAAACAGTGACCAGGCCTTTGAGTGACTGGCTTCCTTCCCAAGAGTACTGTTTGGCAACTCTGCAACACTGAACATATATGTAAGCATCTCTTGTTTACTGAGAGGCCTTGTCTTCTTTGGAACAGAAAGCACAAGTTTACAAAGATTTACGAGTTTATGGAATAGTACATTACACAATCAACAACAACAACAAAAGGTGCTGTTTACTTTTATTTCCAGCAGATATGCTGCAAACACCCTGCAGAACCTGTACTGATTCCATGCCTGGCTGTGTGTTTTTGAGGCTCCTCCCAAAGGGTCTTATAAACTCAGCCAAGCTTTTCTTCCCCACCACTGATCCAAGACAAACAAAACCTGTTCAGCATGGAACCCTCCCCACCAGGCTGAAATCCCACATGCATCCATATGCATTTATCCAAATATGAACCATCTGGTATCCAATAAGACTTCCCTTACCTTAAACATTAGGTTTGCTTACTTGCATTTCACCTGGGGACTCAGACAGTGAAGGCAATTTGTAGGGCTGAAAGCCCTGTTTCAAATGAAACAACTTTACATAATGTAGCCATTACCTGGAGAGGTGCCTATTACTCCTGAAACAAGCCTGTGGAGTGCCCTGGGCATGGCACACAGCACACCACCCTCCGTGTCTGGTCTCACACTGACAGAGCATCCATGACAGCGAGGGAGTCAGTCTGGGCTGCAGCTGGCCCATACAGCAGGGTTTTGTACAAAAGCCTGGATCCCAAGCCAAGCTCCGTAGAGCGAAAGGAAAAGGACATCCTGACTTGTTCATAGGAGATGCTTAGCTATGCTCACCATGATCCTTTCTTCTGCAACCAGTCCAAATTCAGCTGAAGGTGATCCTTGCACCACTCTGACCCTCTTGTGGCAGTTGCAGAGCTTCCTCCCACCTGAGTGAAGTAAACAGCTTTGGGCTTCCCTAGTCTCCTAGAATAGGGGACAAAGTCCCTCTTACACAGCAGAAATAGCAGCAGGAACATATATTTTTTGCTGACAACAACCAAGTCACCTGCCTGGAGTGCTGATGGGAACCCTTGTCCTTCCCATGATCTCTCATAGCCTGGGAAATGCAAGTTAGTTACCTGGACTTCAGCTTCCTCACAGGCTCAATCACCATTCAAGAAGACTTGTTTTATGATGCTGAGACTTTACAGTGCTCAAATGGCTCCTAGAGCCAGGTTTTCAGGAACATATTAAAGGTCCTGATATCTTAATCATTAAAGTCTCACCATAATAAGTTTCAGGCATTGTCAGTCTCTGGCAGCAAGGCATTAAGGCACCAGCATTAGCAAGACACACCATATGGAAGCCATGGGCAGCCAGAGACAGTGCAGATGAGGCTGGCTGCTCTCCACAATATGTACCTTCTTGAGGAGCAATGGTATAATGGTGGATTGACATTGGTGGTGGGTAAATGTAATAAAATGTTTGTGTAGCAGGGCATGATTTCTCGCCTTTACTTCCTGCAAACTTAATGGGAAAGGCTTTATAAATAAATCTGGCTTTGTCAATTTAAAATATGAATTAAAATTTACTATATATGTTTTCAAATTTTAATGTGCTGCGCTTTTTTTTCCCCTTTGCCAGACAATTCAATTTTAGTTTTGCAGATACTATTCTTGTTTCTGTAACAATGATGGCTAATACAAAAGCATTAGTACTGGATGCAAAAGGAAAGAGTGAAGATTATATTGTTAGTGTCTTATTAATTTGTTCTCGTGAGCAGGACAAGTGGTTTTCTTTGCATCCAGTGCAAATTGTTAGCACTATTTTTACAACTTGATATCATTATTTCTGGAGCCTAAAGGAATTCTGTAGGACAAAGTTTCATCATTTAGATCTGTGCATATTCAAACAAATGTCAGCAAACACAGAAGCATATGAAATGTTTGCATTAGCAAAAAGAAAACCATGCCAGACATATGCATTTTTAGCAGATTCAAACTCAAAAGTGAGACCCCACAACTATCATTCATTACACCTTTGCTGACATTGTATAACACATGCCAGGCCATACTTTAGAAGCTGACTCTGCTAAGACTATGCATGTACATAAATCAGACTAAGGGGCTAAGTTCCTTTACAGTTAATATGCATATGAATATGCATTTGCAGGTTTGGGGCATTAGTTGACAGCTGACAACTCAGCTGTAGCAAAAATGCAACTAATCAGACAGGGAAAAATAGGAAATTTCCTGTACAACGAGCTATTTCTCTTTGCCTCATTGACCTTATTTTCAGCTGATTTGTTTCAGACTGTGTGATTGATGAGAATGATGCTAAGGCCTGCCTAACCAATGAAAGAATAAAGACAATGGAGGATTATTCAATCTGCATCTTCTATCAGAAACTAAGCATTTCCCTAAATGGCTTTAAAAATTGTCAGTGCTGAATGTTTAACACTTTCCTTTATATGTTTCCCCATCAGCCAACACACCATTTGCTTGTATAATAATATTTATGTAGAGTTTTACTAAGCTGTGCAAACACCAGCAAATGGATTTTGCATCCTTTGCTGCTTTTTAAGTTTTATAAGCCTCTTTCTAATATATACCGATATCCTGTTTTAAAGATCAAGAAGAGAAATATGCCACATCCTAGAGCCTTATACAATTATACAAACCTCACTACAATTTTAGGTTGAAAGTATATAGCCATTTACACAAACACAGAGAATCTTATTTCTTGAGCCTGTTCATATGGCCCAAGTGACCCTGATACAATGCCGAGTACAATATTATATTCTTTTATTTATAGAAAAAGAGAGTCCAGCTGTGAAACTCCTTGAAGCAGTGCATTGCACTATATTTGCAATTTACAGAGTAAGGCAAAAAAATCTGATGACCACAGACAGTGCTCAGCTCCTGGCTGACCTTCCCCCCATGGGGCAGCAGCCCTTGGTGTACCCTGAGAGACCAAGTGCCCAGTGCCCTGTACACTTCATGGAAGACAGTAATAATCAGGTAATTAACTTTACAAATTTTGAAATATCACCATTGCTAACATGTCTGGTTCCATTGGTGCAAAGACATAAAATACCAATATCAAGGCAGTAGCCAAACACTAGCACCACTCAATGCAAAACTGTTGCTGTTGTGTTTGGGTGCTAAAACACACAAATGTGGGGCTTTCCTCCCATTGCTGTGACTTCCTATCATCAGAGATGCTGAGAAAATGCTTTTTCTACTCACTCAGTAGTTATTATTCTTTGCAATGGTTTTTGACCTGAGCTGAAGCAAAACCTCAGCTGTTCAGAGACCACCACAGAATGGCATTTACAAACAATTTTTTTTGTTGCAATTTGGTTTTATATGTTTTAAACATATCAACATTTTGGCAGTTTATCTTTTTAATAGAAAAATTAATTTCAGACTGAAAAGTTGGTTCAGATTGAAATCAAAACTTGGTTCCAAAAAACTGTAATCCTTTGCCGACCTGTTTCCTGAATGAATTTTCATTGGCATCAAAGAAATTCTGTGGAGGAAAAAACCCTCAATGTTTTGTTGAATTATTACCTGCTCACTGAAAACTACCTGGATTACAATGTTCAGACGAACTCTCAATCATCAGTAGTCCTTGTATGTGGTAGAAGGTATCAAATAAAGATTCCTAACACTCTTTGATTTCTTCCATTATGTTTTACCATTTCTCCACTTACTTTCACAAAAATAGGTGATACCTCTCAGGTGCAGCAATAAACCCCATAGCTCTTGAGCTTTAACTCCAGCATCATGGTTTCCTCTCTGAGATGGCCAATCCCTACATATGCAGCCCAAACCAGAGCCTGCCTCCCCTCCAGCGTTGATCCACCCTGAGGATGCTGTCCCACAGACAAACTTCTCAGCAAGAGGCAGTACTGGCTGCAGGAGGCTGAGACTTGGCTTATAAAACTTGCAATGTCAGTCGACAGAGTATTCAAGACTATTCAGTTATCAATGCCTCCCTCCTCCCCCTCCAGCATTTTGTTTTGTGGAGTTTTTTGGTCACTCAAAAGTCTTTCATAAACTGAGATCACCCCTTACCACATAACTTGCGTGTCAGACTGCTTCTCCCATGGGTTTGGGAGCACTAAGAAGAGGTGGAATGGAGAGGTCATTGTTACCAGTTTTCCAGCATTGTTTGTCAGGGGGATTACAACCTCTTTGACCTTTGTTGGTAGAGTTTAGTAATCTGAATTGATTCAAACACTGTTGCTTATCTAAAAAGAAAGGGTCCTCACAAAATTGAAATTAGGGTTGTTTTGATGACATGAAACCTGAAGAGGATCAAAATCTCATGTTATTAAAACACCATAATTAATACCAGCTCAGAATTAGTTTTGGTTCTGAGACATCTCTGCAATTGCCAAATGACCTCAAAAATTTTGTTTACATTTTTGTCACTTTGCAGAAGAAAGCAAAACGGTTGAAAACAGTGATCCTTGTGCTGTAATTCCACTGCCTAGAAACTAAATAAAGAAATCAATAGGCATAGAGAGTGTTTCTCCATTAGCCCATGCTGGGTTTTCAGGAGGATGTATGAAGTGTGGCTAACAGTAAAACAGTCTCTCTGGTACTTTCCAATATCATTTCAGATCAGTAAGTTTTTATTTATAGTCTTGTCCCCTGTACAGAGGATGGATAGTCTTCCTTTCAGCCAGATGGTTTCTTCCTTCTATGTGTCTTTTAAGTCTCAAGCCCTGTGTGATATAACTGTTGATATGTCATTGCTGAGAAGTAGTTTTAAGAAAATAAATTAAATAATCCAGTTGTAAAAATAAAAGAGATCTGTGTGTGTCAATCAATTCAAGCTACACAGACCAAAATGTATAGATCCTTGTAAGAAATAAGTATTTTTTAGATTGTACATTTAGATGTATATGATTTCCTGAAGAGTGGCAGAAGGATATACAGCACGTATTCAAGAGATCTTTGAAAGCTACCTTGAAAATATAACTTTATTAGGTAAAAGTTAAATATATTAGTTCAATTCAGTGGTTTTCCTTTGGTAAGGTTTTTTTCATTACATTCATGTACATGCAGGGTGGTGTTTCCCAGCTGTCAATCCAGCCCTTATTGAAGTTACATGACTGGAGCTGAAGGCAAAATCTATCTTCCAGCAGAGCATTTATATTCATATTTCTCTCCAAGAAAGTGCATAGTCCTGTTGGCTTTCTGGGTTGCCCATAAGCTTGAAAGTAAGTATGTGCTTAAGTGCTTCACTGGAGCAGGGCAACATCCTGCAGCTGCACTAAAGCATTCAGTCCAATTTGCTCTTCAGGGAGGTTATTACAACTTGAAAGAAGTATTTCTCTGAAATAGACAAAGGGAACAAATGTCCCAGAGCACTCATTCATTTCCCTCTCAGTCCCTTTCCTACTTTCTGCAACTCCCTTTTCCTGGTTTCCTGGCTATTAACATCAGCCTTGTTTCCTTACAAAACATCTCAGCTAAACAGTCTCGCTTAAATTGCTACCTCTCTCTGCTTTATGTGCCTTAGATTTAAATTGAAAACCTCTTATTTGCCCAAGGCCCTATTTTGTTTTCTGGTCCTATTCAACCCCCAATGGCACTAGCTGTATTGAGCATCATCATTTCCTGCAGCCAAATCAGCTGTGGAGTGTTCTTATTGCATACCTGGCATGTTTTGCTCTTTCTACCAGCTCTGTTCCTTCCCTTATTTCAAGCTTGCCAGAAATACATCCACACCTTTTAATGGTACTACAGGTACCCTCACCAGAGCTTTTCTGTCTGGGAACAAAAAAGGCTAATGAGGGAGACAGTACCAGAGTAGCTACAGAGAGGACTCTGCAGGGTGGTGTAAGCTACCAGAATTCCTTGGACTGAAGTGCAGCCATGAGAGCCCCTGGTGAAATGCTGTGAGCCCCAAAGGAAGATCAGTATTCTTGGTCTGTGACTGCAATGATGCAATGAGTGCTGCATTGCAAGGACTGTCTAAAATTCCTTCCTTACACACTTTGGTTAACAGAGAAAGAGCTGAGGGGTGGGGATGTCAGAGTCTGTTATAATGAGGCCTCTGAGATTTTTGATAAAGCTGCTGAGAAAAAAAGACATCACTTTGGTTTATTGTTTGGTACAATCCTATTTTTCCCGCAGTGTTAGTCTCTACTTACAGAACTAGTGATGGTGATCAAGCTGATTTCATGCTCACAAGGTCACAGCTAATCTAATCGAACATTTGCAGCAGTCTGTAAAGAAGCTGCTGTCCTATAAATCTGTCTGTTTGTGATTCTCTATGGGTTTTGAGCTGTTTTTTGTTTCAGGGGATTGAAAAAGCTCTGGAAGACACAGGCAGATCTGTGGATGGTCTTGAGATCTTACGTGATCTGTTACAGCAGATGTGGTCATGCTGGTGGTGAAGAGGATCTGGAATCAGGCAAGTGCTCTTAATGAAGGCAGATGGCTCCATAAGCAAATACAGTTTCCTCAAGATGACTAAGGGCAGGCTTCAAGGAAACACTGGAAAAAAGCAAGAAAGTATGAGTCATCTGTAAAATGTCAGTTTGCATGTGTCTTTATGTAGCATGTAATTATTTTTATACACATGTTTAATTAATTTTTCTTTGTGTTTCATCTGGGACTAGATTTGTTTGTCATTCTCCTTTCTGGGTACATCGTCATGCAATGTCAATGACTGTTTTGGCAGTGGGGAGCCCTCGAAGAACACTGCAGTGAGTGCGGCTGCCCCTAAAAGCAGTCTGAGTTGGAGACAACAGTCTGAAGGTATTCTGTGATGAAAATTGTATGTTCTGTTGCACAACTCTATCCTACACCGGTGTCTGAGGCCAAAGCTCCTGGTCAGGCCAAAACCAGAGATGCTTCTCAACTTTGGGACCTGCTGTGCTGGCCCTGGCCCTGCCCTGACTGTAGAGGGACAGACAACTGCTTAAAAAGGAACCTGCCACATGAGAACCCTACTAGGCAAGGGCAGGCTGGGGAAGGGCAACCACATTAGGGGCAGAGCTGAGATGCTGCTGAAACCTGCACGCTGAGGTAGAAAGGACTGCTTGGGAAAACAAGATGTATAAAGCCAGTTTCTACGAAGTACAAACACGGAGAAGTGGTCTCAGAGGAGGAGAGCTGGGAGTGTGACATGGTACTGGAGGTCTATGGAGGCAGCTGAGGAAGGGGCAAGGGCACTTTCCTTGTTTCTCCCTGTTCCTTCATCTCCCCAGGGATAAACCTGAGACAAAGGACAACTGAACTGTTTGGGGTAGGAAGAAAGCAAACTGTTTTGTTCAAAGAGAAGAAAAAGAAGATAAGATTTACCTTTGCCATCAGGAGAAGGGTTGTATCTTAGACAGGGCAAGGGACTTTTTGTTGGGTTTTTGGTTCTTTTTTACCCATTACCCATGAGAAGAGAGCTCTGACTTTTCTGGAAACGTAAGTTGTTTAAGCTGTTCTCTGAGGATACAGTTTGCTCATGCAAACGTGAAAGCAGCCCATGGCTCCCCCGTGTAATAAAGCCTTGGATATGAAGGAGAGAGGAAATCTTCCTGCAGTAAACTACAGTGTTACTTTTAGCTATTAATATACTTTCTGCTGTTGTATATGAGTTTAACTCATTAAAATCTTTGGCTTTTCCTCATTTAAATGAGCATGTGCCATTGGAGTCTCCTGCAGCAGCTGCCCTCTGAGCATGTGGTGGGTAGCAAGTGGGAGGAGGTCTGCTCTGCCCAGGCTGGGATACCACCGAAGCAAAGGCTTGAGGGCAGCTCTGGCCAAATCTGTGAACCCCCTTACCTCACCTAGATCCAGTGCCATTAAACCAACATCTGACAAAATTGGGCAAATTAAGGCATTCCACAGCTTTCTCTCAGAAGTACAAAGAGTTTTTGAGAATGCCCCTACTCTCAGAAGCAAAACTGAAATAACGAACTTCAGCACAGTAGAGTCTCTCAAGGAATGAAACTAGTTTAAGCAGAATGAAAATCCCGTCTGCCACTTGTTTCTGGCACTTTCCCAGCATGTTTTCTGGGCACAGGATGCTCACTGCTGGCCATCTCCCCTTGTCCTCTCTCTCTGCCATCTAATTGGCATTATTTCAAGCTTTTCATTGCTTTTCTCAACCTTTGTTTGCTGGCTTGTTTAGCCTTTCATTTATAAGAGATGGGAAAATTTGCTTTCCTTTTGAGTGTTTTTGATTTTGGCATGTGTTTAGCCTATGTGCTTTGAAGCATATAACTTTTTCTTGCATGGTTTCTTCTTTTGCAGTATCTGGAAAATGAAGATATTGTTCCTTTAAAGAAAGGCATGATGCTTTTATTTCCATTCTCTGTGGCTAACATTCCTAACATGGGTTTGACTCTTTCTTTGCAAAGTTGTTGCCAACATTTTGCTTGTTTTAGCCTTTTAAAAGCCATAATAACACTTCTGCATTCTGGCATATTTTCTAAGAGTGAAAATGCATTGGAAAATGTAACTTTTCCTGTCCTTTGTTAGGGCAGGAGAGGCTTTTAGCAAATCTGTCATTTATTTCAGTATCCCTATACTTACAGTAGGGATGTGAGTCCTGGGTGCTGCATCACTGCTAACAGAGCTGTTTATACTCTTCTCACAGTAACTTCAGCTGGTCCATCTCCACCCATGTGTGAGAAGAATGATGTGCTTGGATCTCATCTCTTTGTATTTACAGAGTATTACAGGTAATGACTTCATCTTTCCTGGAATAAGCCAACAAGCCTCTGGCAACCCATGTACACAAAAAGATCTCCCATTCTATCAAAGTAAATCAGAACTTTCATAAGTGCAGGACCCAGACAAGAAAAATTGGAAAAACTATTGAACTTGCCAAGACATAAGGCAAAAATAAAATAAACTTTTCTTGTCTATAGTCACAAGAGGAATGATCAAATTAGTAGCAGGAAAACTTCCTGATGTCATATGTATTAAGATGTTACTTACGCATCTGCACTTTTCTGCAGGTACTTCTTATCTTTTTAGAAATAAAGATAAATTTCCTGTGTTTAACTGTCTTTTCAGAGCTTCCACTTCAGAAAGATGCTTGTACAATGCAGCATGCACTGTGGACTATTCAGCAGAGACTGGACATCCTTATAGAGCTAAGTTTGAGGTGTAGCTGAATCACCACAAACAGGAAAGTTAAGTGCTGCCATTTCCCACAAAGATGACTAGAAGCTAGAAGCCTTGATTTAAAGCTGGTTAATATTTTTAATTGAAACTTTTGAAGTGCATTTTGCATTTGACTCTGTCTTCCGTAAAGTTAACAAAATGGGCAGAAAGTATTCCACAGTTCCCAGATGGTACTTGACTATGGAGGAAGCCCACACTGTACACCTGGTTTGTGTTTGGGGGAAGATTGGTTCCTAAGAGTTAGCCTGTTTTAGCAGTGGGTCTAATTCAGATGAATACATCAGTGTTTTCTTGGAAATGAATGTTCAGCATTGGTGACACACAAGCTGTTTGAAAGTGTTGTATGGTCCTTTGAGACATGTTGCAGCTTCTTGTGATATTGCTTCCTGTTGCAGTGACACTGGTGGCTGTTCCGGGACAGAAAAATATTTGTCAAGTTGGGGGATTAGTCTGGCCAGCTGAATGTTTCCCATTCTTTGTGACTTCTGTCTTCACTGCTGGTCAGGATGTCTCCTTCATGGAGATGTGGGGAGTATGGAGGCTGGCAGATGACTGGTACAGACTCTACAGTCCAAAAGCCCTGCCCAACCCAGCTAGTGTAATCCTCTGTGGGGCACATCAAGGGTATTTAAAACTGAAAGTTATTATTCTGTTGATCCTTTCCCCCTCTTTTGGTTTGGGAGCCTACGGATCTTTTCTGTGAGATGTGAAGCACTGAGCTTCTTAGGCTTGTGTTCCTCTCCCAGTTGTGGAGGAACCCAGTATCCAAGCAGGATCTGGCCCTGCAGAGCTGCTTGTGGAGTGAGCTGCTTGTGGAGTAAGCTGCCAGCCAGCTGTAGTATGCTTATCCCCACGGCTTGAAATATTGTCAGAGGAAGAATCTGTGGAAGATTGCTTGTCATCTGATTGCATTATTTTTAAACCACACAAGCAATAAATATTTAAAGTCTGGTTGTAGGCGATGTAACAACTCTGTAAATACATGTTCCTGAATACAGAAGTAAGAGGCTGATCTTTTCTTTTAAGAGGAAACAAATACATCTCTGTTTGGCATAAAGTGTCCTCCTCCCCATTCTGTAAGGAAGAATATGTTGAGGCAATTTTTCTGCTATGAATGAAGGTGAAAAATAAAGGCAGAAAATACTGCTGCATATTTATTGCTACCTCCTGGCGATCCTCTGTTCTTTTCCATTTGTCAGATCGAAATATTAGATCAAAGCCCAGAAAGGAAAGGCAGAGAATGAGAGAGGGAACTGAGAGAAATGAACAGCTTCACTCTTATTCCTGCTGCATGCTTTCTCCCTGCCTGTTGCCACCATGTTTTTTCCCACGACAGAGAAATTGTGATCAGTAATAGAGGTAGGAAGCAGTATGGATGCTCCTGTGAGGTTTTCTGTGTTCTCTATAGCATTACATGGACTTCCACTATTGCAAGTAACTTGGTTTTACAGGAATACTTACAGGTGGTTTGTGTAAACTAAAATCAACTGTTGACATGAGCCTGAAGGTGCTGGGCCCATATCAGCACTAGTGGAAGATGGCAGCAGTGGCTAAAGATGTCAGAATGATCTGTGGAAGTGACTCAAAAATGAGTGCACTATCCTTGTCCTTGGACATTGGCTACAGAATTTCAAGTGTGGAAATAAACCCAGGCCTTTTGATGCCCTTTGTTATTATTAAATTAGATTTTGTGCCAGCTGATTAAAGTTGAGTAGCAGAGCTACGGCAGTAGGGGAGGATCTAGTTCTGCACACTCCCCTCTCTAGCTTTCCTGTTTTGTTTTTGTTTTTTGGTTGGTTGGTTGTTTTTTTAAAGAACTTCCTGGGTTTTTTGGAAGTGATTTTATGAAGTGCTTTTGCAGTTCAGAAGTAACCTGTGATTTGACTCATGTGGTTTGTTTCTCCTCTATGAGGAATAGTTAGTACAGTTTTTTGAATGTATAAATGAATAGCTAAATGTGATGATATGTGATGAATCTTACACCCCTGCTGTTTCTAAAATCCATTTAATGACCCAATTCTTTAGTGGTCATCTCAGAACAAACAATTATCAAACAACTCTTACCTACCCAGAGAAGTTTCTTTCTCAAAAAGACTAGCTGAGGCGTAGTAGAATATTTATTACATGGCTGGCAGTATTCTTCTGCCTGAGGGACGGACTGCAATTACAGCATGGTAAATATTTCATTAGAACAAAGCAAAACTGCATGGGAAGTAGCCTTCCCTTTATTTAAAACATTTATTAAAATACAATGTTAGAATCTACATGGGAATAATTCTTTCTAACCAATCTACCAACTAAGCTACAATTTTAGGTGAGACATTTTGTTCTTACAAAACCTTGCATATTAGAGTAATCTATCTTTTCCTCTGAGGAAGATGGACACCTTAATACAAATTAAACTTAGTGTACACTGATGTTCCTTATACCATTCTGGCTGCATTAAGGAAGTAAGAGCAGGTGCAGCAGATTTCAGTGCCCTTACAAAATCTCTTCAGAGGACAATGTAAATGTAATTTAACTTCACAACCTAAACATAAATGACTGTTGAAGTCTGCACACAAGAGCAGGGAGTAGTCACTCGTTAGTGCGTAATGATGCATGTGCAGTTCTGAAGAGTAATGTTCTATATTAAGTACTTTCTGAGTTACGCTTGTTTTAAAAACGTCCACTTCTTTGGACAGTGAAAAAAGACACAATTTCTGAGGGCTCATCCAACTGCAGCAATTAGTTAATACAAAACACATGCAAGAGCACATATGAAGAATGAGGTCTCATTGAGCAGTAATTTGGCAATAAATTCTTTTCACTGGAAGTCATCTTTTTACTAGAGTACCAGATTATACAATGTTTAGGCAATACTCCACTTTATCTACTAGAGGACTACGGCGAGGCCCCAGGTCTGTAGCCTGGTCCTACAGTGATAACAGCTTTCTTACTTCTTCAAAGGCTAAGAAACTAAAATAAAATTATCACCTCTTCACTGTACCCGTCACAAGCAGCCTCAACCCCTTTTTTGCCCCTATTTTCTGAGATTATTGGAGAGATGCTGCTTCCAGTTCAGGTTTTTAGGCAGCTGAACTCCTTTCCCATGATATCTGCTGTCTGAGCTGACTTTGCTCAGTATCTTTCTCTCTCCAGCTTCCTGGTTAGTCCTTCCCTGCCAGTGATGAGAGTGCTACCTACTTTACTTTGTATAACTTGTAGGTCAGATGTGCAGTTTCAGTGTGGAAAAATAATATTTCTGAAATTGCATGCCATGGTCACATAGAAGTATGGAGCCAACCTCTGCTGAGCATCCTAAGCCAGCCTACTGTCCCTCATGTGTTGGAAACTCAGTTTTGTTCTTGATCTTTTCTCTAATCTCTTAGAAAGTTTCAAAACTACTTGATTGTGCTGTGGTATGTGCAAAACTATTTCTCACGGATCAGCGTTAACCTCAAAGCATGACTTTCCATCTGTTCCAGCTGCTGCCTTTGCTGCTGTCCAGCAACAGGGAGCTACGAGTTGTCTCTGGGGCAAATGCACCTCTTGATGGCTGTATGACTGGCCACCAAATCCTTTTAAGTTGTTGTGACCTGTAAACATGCAGGATGACTTTAGTAGAGAAGAGTCAACCAAGATTTCTGGCTCATGTTAGCTAATCCAGAAAATTCTATTGTTTTATTGGTGTGCTTTGTCCTAACACCCTGAGCTTGGATAGGGACTTCTCCAACTACACCATAAAGCTGACACACTGCAAAAGTTAATGTACAGTGAAACCTGTCTCTAGAGAGCCCTTACCATTCTTGATGTTAGAAGCATACAGATGCTGAAAAAATGTGTCCCCTTGTTTAAAGCCTTGGCCTTTTTTTATCCTGAGAAAGGGATCCCACAGTAAATCTGCTCCAGGGCATAAAATGGCCATTCATTGCATATGGCATGAGCTAGCTCCCAAAATGCAGCATCAGCTCCAGAGCCCAAAACAAGTTCAGGTTCAATGCTGGTTTCTTTTGGATGGCCTCCAGGCTCTGAGGATGCAACTGCAAAGCATTCTAGCGAGACTCACAAAAGTAAGCAAACAGAACACAACTGAGTCTCCAAAGTTGCACTCCCAGAGCTGGGCTTCCTTGCAGTGCAGGGCAGAGGTCCTGAGCAAACAGAGGCTTAAGCCAATACATTGCCAGAGGACCAGGCAAATGAGGCCCAGGAACCCTCAGACATGTTGCTGACTCTCCCCAGCCTGGTGGGTTGGCAGTGAGGGGAGGCCATACTGTGGTGCTTCCCAGTGCCTCCTCCTCCAGGGTTAGCAAATACAGAATAATTTCAGAGCCCTGTGAAGCAACTCTGAGCTACTTACTTTTTTTTTTTTTTTAGTTCCTTCTGTAGAGGTAGAAATGAGTTAAAGTTGGCCATTGGAATGCTAGGTAGTGCATGAGCAGTGGAGGTTGAGGATTTCATGTGATAAATACAGACAAAGTAATGCTAAAATAACTTTTGTGAGCCTAATTTATTGGGAAACCTAATTCTTGCACTCTCCATTTGTAGGTCACAGTATTAATGCAGCAGCCACATGGACATGCTCTCCTTGAGAAAGGTAGTGAGGCACTCTGTGCCTGTCTTTATATTTAGCACTAATACATGAAGCACTCCTCGTGAAAATAACGATGCCAGGATTTGTGTCAAGTCCTGTGCCAGAAGACAAACTGTACAGCTCCATCTTGATAATGCTGCATTCCTTCACTAAGAAGTCAGAGCAATGAAATCTCACAGAAATGCATTAAACCACACTTATATTGTAAAAGCAACAATGCTTAAGTACAAACATGTAATGCTCAACAAGGCCCAGCAACAGAACTGAAGTGGGTTTATAACTTTAAGTTAGCAAAACTGACAGTAAAGGAACAAGTTTAGTTACTTGCTGCCTCCTGGGAGGTTTATGAGGATGTATCAAAATGAAGATGGGTCTTTGGAGTTGCACTCCTCCCAGAGACTGCTCTCTCGGTGGGAGTGAAGCAACTTTGCTTCTGTTTTTTTCTCAGATAGATGGATAGGTTGATATACGTGTGTCTTGGATGGAGTGATGCACTTCACTCGTGAGACAGAAGCAACTATATAAAGTAGTGAGCAAATGTTCAGTGGGAAATGACAAGATTCGATGGCAAGGTACGCTTGATTATTTACTACAGAGAGGACAGGGTGAGACAAAACTGTCAGGGAGACCCTCCCATTGAGTCATGAGGTTCAGAACAGAGCTTCTTGCTTTCTAAAACCCTTGTCAGAGAGGAATCTAGGTGCAGCTGGATCCTACTCCTAGTCCCAACTTGGTCAACAGTCTATGTCTAAAGGATTATGTGTGCACAATCAATCCTTTATGCCACTTAACTAAGGTGTCAAAGTTCATCATGCTGTTAATCATTTAGTGAGGATCTGTTGTGGAAAGGGATCTTTCAGCCTTGAGTAGTAATCTTGGAAGGTGTCCCTGCTCAAGGAGAGATCCTGGCATGGAGTCCGCTGCCACATAGGAGAGCTCAGTGGGCCCTGGGCTGCCTGCTATTTATAGACTAAATTAAGTGATTTATAGTCATATTTGCATACCAGCAGGATGTCTGGGTCACTACTCCAGACAGCCCTGGGCTGCCATGTTGCCATCCACCCCCAAAGTCCAAAGTAAGCTGGTTGCAGCCATCACAACACACACTGGTGGTTATTGCTTAAATGGGGTAGGGAAAAGCACATCTCACAGGATGTTAGGAATCCCAAGGACGCCCCACACTAGCAATTTGCAGTTATATTTAATGCTTCAAGCAGTTACTGAAGGCATGGTATGTTGCTATCAAGTCATAAGGTACTCCTAAATTCTATAAGCTAAATTCTTTTCTGCAAAACAAAGCATGGGAACAGCTGTCTTCTGGGAACTGCTGCCTTTTTGATCGTGAATTCTCTATCTCTGTGCTTGTCTGGATTTTGTTAGAAAAATTTTTACATCCAAACTCACATATATGTCATCTGTCAACCAATTACTGGAGGTTATTCAAAGGTTATATTTGAAGTACTCATTGGAGATATAAAGCAAGTGTTTCATTCATTGATAACAATTGCTGAACAAAGGCTTGAAAATCCTAAAGGAACTATCAGAATAGATTTGAACCTCTACACTGTGGGAAAAGTGTTGTGAATTCAGTGTGACCTTGACAGAAACAGCAGGTAGCTGTGCTCACACCTTCTGAAGTATGAGGGAAACGTTTGCATAATTGACTGAAGGTGCTTTTGATGTGACTGACAAGTTGACAACGATTAATTATCTTAATATTTGCTTGGGGTTCTGAGCCTGAAGCAAGCGATTAAAGATACTTTTGGAAATTAGTGGTTCTGTTTGCACTCTTTCCTCTAATTGTTTGCTAAATAATTTACCATCATTATGTTTCAAATCTCTGAGTACTGCAAATAGTACTTAAGTAGTATGGTTTAATGCAGGGAGAAGTAAATACAAATGTGTAAAGAGTGTGTGCAAGAAAGGAGGAAGGATAAGCACACCTGGGCTTTAGGGGCAGACCTTAAAAGGAACATGAGTGCCTTCCTCGCCTATATTGGAAGTGATCATTTACAAATGGCTGATACCAAAGAGCTTTAATGTTTCAGGCAGACCTGCAGGATTTATTTTTATTACATTGATATTAAGTGGACTGTTACAAACTTGAAGACTAGCAAATTTTTCAACAGTTTGCATTTCTGGATATCAGGTAACACCAAACTAGGTCCCTCCAGAAATCAGTGTCTCTGTCCCTCCCTGCCAGATACCTCTTTTGCTGCACCAGTTTGTGCTCAGCCACCCCCTGACTGGGCATCTTTCTGTGTATTCCACTGTTTTCTTTTAGATTATAGTGATGCCTGCAGTGTTCAGCCTGTTCTATTAATGATATGATAGACATCCTTTCAGTACTAATTTCACCTCTTCATGCCCTACCAGATGCATGGCTCCAGTTTGTAAGCATGTCATGCATTGCTGCTGTATTTTTGATTAAGATGAACTAAAACGTGATGCAGTAAGGTTTTTTTTAAGCAGAAATTGAAATTCTGGGAAAAAGGTAATGATGGAAAAGCTTTGTCTCTGTGATTTCTGATCTGAATTCAGAGTTGTGAGCAAAAGGGCAGCTATGAGTCTCTTACCTTTTTGACTATCATTATCTTGCTTAAATCACAAAAACCTCCATGACTTTGCTAACACCATGCAGTCCAGAAGTCAATTAACAAATTGAAGGCATTGCTCAGTCTGAGATATCACTGCTATGCCTCATCTACAACAGAAACTTTTAGTACTAGGAAAGAACCCTGGTCAGTTCAGACATGGTATCCTTTGTTAGTCCTGAGCCAACTACTTACCTTGTGTGTGACCCAGGATAAGCATATATAAGGCTGATAAAATTGATTAGGCTGATGTGTGGTAAAACAGGGGGTGAAAGCACTGATATCCACAAAATACTGACCAGCTTTCCCTCCTCCTGTGTGACAATACCGCCTTTCATTAATCCTTAAATGATTCCACTACTAAGGACAGCTAAGGTCAGCCTTAAACTGTAACCTGGCATCAGTGCATGCTGAATGGTTGTGATAACCCCTTTTTGTTAGATTTAATTTAAGCACTGGTATTTCCCCATTTCTGTTGTAAACATGGGAAGAAAAAATTAAACAAACTATTAAGAAAGAAAGGATGAGAATCCTCTTACATATTTATGAACAAACCATCTGCTTCTATCCTTTGGCATGTCTGGGCTCTTCATATGCTAAATCTTTGGTAAATTTAGCTTCACTTTGCAGAATTCTTTCAAAAAAAAAAAAATTTAATCGGGATAATGTAGGAAAATGCCATTTGCAAACCTCAGAGCAATCCTGCTCTGAGGAGCAATATACAATTAGTCATCCTCTCAGAGCAATATACATTTAGTCATTCTTTACTAGATAAAAAAAATAAAAGGAAACAAGTGTGGCATGCGTTGTGCCTCAAATTTCCCCATGCCTCTTGTTAAGCAAGCCCTTCCCATTCCCAGTGGATGTATTGGTATTGCTCTCCACCCAGCCAGCCCACTGTCTATCCATAAACTCATATGGGCTAACTCTATGCCTGTATGTATAGACCTATATGGTCTATACCTGTAGACCTCTGCAGTATATCCACCTACATAAGACTTTCTGTATGTATAAATAAGAGTGGCTGAATCAAAAGACAAAACAGTAAATACCCTTATAAAAAACTGAAAACTAATCCATACTGTCAGCATGTCTCCTTCCTGATTTTCTCTCATATTTCACCTTGGCCTGTTTAAGTCAACCTTTTTTAACACTCTTCATGCTTTACCTTGGATTTCTGCCTTTTCATTTATTTTAATTTTTCAAAGGGACTTCTTGGATCACTTCTTTCTTTAGCTAAATATTCAAGGTATAAGCAATATTTTAGCATCACAGAAATGTCCTTGCCTACATTCAGATGATAGAATTTAGCATTTCCCAGATTTCTTATTTAGAAGTGTAAAATGAGGTCTGAGATATAAACCTCAAGTGAAAGAACTACAGAAAACTTTTCCTAAGCATTGCACTGTTCAAAGGAGCCTTTGGTTTGTTTCAGCTGATCTAGGTACAGAAAACAGCTCACTCACCAGATCACGAGACTGTTTTATACACGTGCCACTTTTTCCAATTACAGTTTTCTTTTTCTTTCTATAGGAAGAATGAAAAACAAAACTTCATATTAAACAACTTGCTGAAAATGTCTCATGTCAAACTCAGAACTGCACTGAATCAGAACAGGCAGAACTGAATCACGTAAAACAACACTGATTCATCTTAAAATGAAATGCATGCTCTCTCAAGCAAAATTCTTATGCTTTAAGCACATTAAGACTGGTACAAAACTGTGCTCTTCTTGCAGCAATTGTTAATACTGCCTTCCCCCCAGTTACCTTTTGCAGGTTTCCTCAAAAGCTCTGTCCTTCCCTATCCCTCACTGGTACCCAGCACATATCCCCTCCCTTGTGAAAAGTTCATATATCTGTCCTGTGTCCTGTGTTAGCTGGTTGTTGAACAGCTGCTTCTTCCTCAGCCTCTCAGCGTATGACTGTCTCTTCTTGTCTATTTGGCTTCTATTCTTCCAAATGTCTCTCTCTCCCAAAGTGCTTTCCCAAAAGCTGTTGTGTCTATGTTCCAGGGACCTTCTCATGAAATAAATTAAAGGAAGGACATGGTTACATATGCATGTGAATGTGATGCAAGAGAAATCTAAGCCACAGTCTCAGACACCAGGATCTGGCGTGAGCTTTGGAAGTTGTGTCACATCTCCTTGTTCCTGCACTCCTGTACTGTTGCAGACAGCAGGAGAAGGTAAACTGAGCTGCTGGGTGCTGGTGACTCCAGCACAGCAGTTTTCCAATGGAAAGCCACTCTTTGACTTTCCAAGCCCCCAACCTTAGCCACTTAGTAGGCACTATGAAGGTAGTTAGCTCCAATATTGAGCCATTGTGTTACTACATCCATACTCATGTTATGAACCATGATAGTCAAACTTTCTAAACAACTGAAAACATTGCTGCTTTTTGCTGGATTAATACAGGCAGATCCTTCCAGTTGTTAGTTGGCTGTTCTGAGTACTTGGCCATCATCTATTCCTCTCTGCTGTGTGTAGCAGGGCTGACAGCTGGGGACAGGAGTCAAAGCTTCAGTTCTCCAAATTCAGAGGGAGACAGCAGTCAGGCTTCCAGCCCCTGAAGGCTACTCATTTCCTGGCTGTTAAAGCAGAAAAAGCATTCACATGTAGAGAGCAGGGACAACCTTTGGAGACAGAATGGCAGGAGAAATTCTCAAATCTGGTTGAATATCAAATAAATAATTAACATTCTGCCACAGAAACCCACAGAACTGTTTCTGTGCTATGCACAGACTCGTGCATGCCAGCCATGTTCTTACCTCTGGTCTAGGCAAAGCTATGCACTGTAATGGAAACAAAAGAGCACACAGCCCGATTGTTGCCTCTATTATGCAAGCACTGTTTATGTGTTCTTCTTGGCTCCGTATAGATTCATAATGGCCAGAATATTTTTGACAGACCTGAGGCAGAATTCATTCTTTTCATGTGCAGAAAATAATTAAGTCCTATTTGGGAGAAAAAATGGTTTTGTTTCAGGGACATTTGTTTATATATACCAAATAGCAATATTATGAGTTCCTTGAGCTGAATTTGCTAGAGGAACTACACTTATTTGTGTTCCTTCTTTTGTTTGCCTCCAGCTGCCTGTTCCAGAACAGGGACTTTCATTCTTCTCTGTCCACCTATTACAAAACCATAGTCTACAGGAGAGTATTTAAGCAGAAAATGGTACTGCTGCCATCTACTCGTTGAAGGAAGCATTAACATTTCCTTGTTAATCAAGAACACAGCTCAGTTTATGTCCCAAATCACCTTTGTTTTCCCTAAGTCTAAATATTTAATCAGAATTTTTATCTCAGTTGCGATATTCATCCACCAGACAATCCACCGATGCGTTTGTTTTTCCCTTAGCCACAGCAACACAAAACAAGTAGTTGCATAAACATTACAGTTTCCTATTTCATAATGAGACTAGGAGTACCTAATAAGATGCCAGCTCTGTCAGAAATGTTTCCTGCAGCTGTGCCATTAATAAAGCCTCTCTCTCACATGGATTCTCTTGACTTCTGTTGTTGCTGAGCTCTTACCACAGCTGGGACCTTCATTTGGCAGGCTGCCCTTGCAAAATTTATCCATATATATATAATAATATGCATTTATTGGAAACTCAGCTCCTAATTTTTTTTACATTTGTCTTAGACACATATTTGGGTTTCACTGAGGTCCCTGACTATGATTAAGAGAAAGTTTTGTTTCTGTATGTCCAAGTCACTGTGACTCAAAATTTAACTAAAATTGAAAGACTCCAGAAAGGGCTGTTACTTGCTCAGCAGGACTCCAACATCTCTTTCCTTTGACATGAGCAGAGGGCTTTTTCTGCTGTATCACATTCCTTCATAGTGCTGCTGTGATTAGCACACAGTTGTGTAAATTTTGCTCTCTGTGTGTCTGACAAGGGAATTCTGCAGTGAAAATTTTCTTTAGAATGACTTCAGCTAAAAAAACCCTTGATATTCTGATTTTCTTCTTGTGCTGCTTTCTAATTTGCTGCCTGTCTGATTTCTTTATAGAGTGAGTATTGAGGACATGCTTAAAACATTTAAGGGATGTTGTTTCCAAAGTGTCTCCTTACTGAGCCTTTCTCTGTTTGGGGATTTGCTACATATAAAAAAACTAAACTGCAACTGTATCTTGGATTTATTGGAAAACCCATTTTGCAGCTACTTTGGTTCTGGCAATGTTTGTGCAATATATCAATGTCAAGAAATAAAGATGACATTTTCTGGTTTACAACTTTAGTCATCTTTAGGAAAATGTCTTGATCTTTCCTATGATACTCTTTTCATGTGGCACAAAATCACTCTGTGTTTTAAAACACCCTTGCTGAAAGTTTTATACATTGGAGTTTCCTTCTGGCCTCCATAAATGCCATTACAGCACCCAAAGGAATACTGTGGTCTGGAAGCACTTCTAAAAGCCCAAACAACAGAAGAAATATGTTAGATCCTGAAGAAGTAGAAATTAATGAAAGCATTCCACGTTCTTTATTTCTTCTCTATCTTGTTTTTGAGCCCTTTACTACTGGGACGTGTTTGAAGTGAATTTAAACCTTGTCTCTTTCTTCTCTTGGAGCAGTGCAAAGGTTTGCAAACAGAGCAACTCTGGATTAGTCCAGGGAAGCAATGATGTGCTTACCATGAGTTATCTAATTCATCCAAGGAATTATTGTCTGCTCAAGGGCAGGTGGGAGGGGCAGCTGGTAGTCATTCAGATAGGCACATTGCAGTAAATGTATCCATAGGCTGTGCTTTTCTATTTGCCTATTAACTTGTTTGGCAAAGAAGAGAAACAGTGTGCAGCATCGAATGATGCCTCCAGCTGGCATTGGTCACTGTCTCCACAGCACTACAGCTATCCTTCACTCCGATCATTTCAGAGAATACAACTTTTTATTATGATTTATTTCTAAATGTCTCTGCTTCACTTGTGTGCTGCTAAATTAAAAAATTACTTTCCTTTTAAGCCCTCACATGAGTAAATCTATTTTTTAACTGCCAGATTCAGTGATCTAATGCATCTTTCACATCTAAAAACACTGGGTCTATTAATAGTAACTTTGCAGCAGGGTATTTTTAATTGTAAATATTTTGGTAGATACACTGCAGAAAGCTCTTATAATAAAATAATAATTTCATAGTAGTAAGATTTATATTTGGAAAATGATTAAACTATGTCCAAATTTTAAAATGTAGATTTGCAGGGTGTGCATTAGCAATGAGTTTTATCAACGGTTTTAAAAGAAAGAGTTGGAGATAGGCATATAGAGATAAATTAATATGGAAATCAGGAAAAGAGCAGTAAACATTTGAAGGAACATGTAAAAGATCTCATATTTAAGAGACAACTTAGTGCTTCAGCAGCCTTTTCTTAATGCTAGAAAAGGCTGAAGTTTCTGCCCTATCAACTTGGAATGTGGCTATTTTATGTGTGAGCACCAAGAGCTCCAGCAGGCAGAGGGGGTGAGCAGGTTGGTCTGGGCTGAGAGGAAAAATCCAGCTCTGGTAGGCAGTCACTGTTTGATGCAGGAGCTGACCCAGGTAGGAAACTCTTGGCTGTTCCCCCTATTTTATTTTCATCATCTTCTGGAGGCTTTCTCATGACCTGGATGTACATCTCTGTCCAGCCATAATTCACAGGGAAAAGGGGAGCGGATCTGAGAACAGGAAACTTAATAAATTCCATCAATACCGGGTATATGTGATTTCACTAAGTCCATTGATGCCTATGGTGTGGCACTGTACAGGTCAGTTAAAGATAGTAGTTTCAAGTATTTATTTTGTAATAGAAAAACATAAAAAGCCACAGAAAGGACATCTCTGAAGGCATGGGAAAGGCTTTACTGATAATTGCAATCTGGGAGGATAGGAAGGAGAAAAGAGTATTTTATGTTTTTGTATTATTATATTGCTTCCTCAGACATTTCCTACTGGAGACTCAGGAAGAGGCTACAGGGCTGGAAGGACCTCTGTGTTGACCCTGTGTGTCTGGGCTTGAAGGCTGATTCCGAGGATCAAGAATCAAGGGAATATGCTGTGCAGGAGGCTGGCATGGAAATTCCCAGTGGAGTAGCAACACACACTCCCAGACACACCACTGCAGGCAGATCAGCACCAGGTTACTGGTATCTCATGGTCACCATCACATTCTAAGGTTCCATCAGAATATTTTCCCTTATCCATTTCCCTTGGATCACACGTGATCAGAGCAGTGGTAGTAAGTGTATTACAGAACTGCTGGAAAGCTGTGACAGCCTGTACTCTAGTGCACACAAACCATCTCGGTTCTGTCACAGGCTGTGCTCAGGGAGGGTGGGAGGGAGGCAGGGAGGAAGGATGCTCCTCGTATTTCTTCCCATTCTGGAAACACTACTCCAGTTGATCCAAAAAAAAGGGTTTTCTCCTCTAAGGTGATTATCTGCATGGTGATTTCTTACATGGCAGGGACATCTGCTGGTGCTAAAGGAATCCTGCAGAACACCCCGCTGATACCAGAGTGCCATCCAGGTACATTGGAGGGGGATGAGGGAGCCCGTGATCCAGGGCTGGAGGGAAGGGGCCAGAATGACAGGGAGCAGCCATCAGCTCCTCGGCTACCCTTTCTTTGTTTGCAAACAGGCACGATAACCCACCTTGGGAATACAATTCGTTATGGAGATGAATTTAAAATTTTAATAATACTGCAAACAATATAAAACAATATAAAACAATAATTGTATTTGTTTTGAGGCCCAGCCAAAATATAGACCGTACGCTTACCTAGCTGCAGTGAACTGTGCTGTATGAATAACACAATTAGTACACAATTCCTCTATGAACTGCCAGGATAAAAATGCTGGTATTTCAACCTCAAAGCAAAATCCTTCACATTAATGTCTGTAATAATTTCAGACATTAGGGAAAAAAATGGAACAGGGTTGGTGTCCAAGTACCTGCAGAAGTCACAAAGAGATGTCTGTTTGTCAGATGTGGTGAGCACAGCTAATGCACATCACAATATTTGTTTGTGCCAATCACAGCTTCTTTAATGACCCCTATGAATGTTTTCCATGCTGCTGAAGGTTGTGGTGTTGGGATGGCTGAGCTTTCCCCTTCCCTATCTCCACCCTCATTCTCCATGGTTTTAGCATGCAGAAGGGATTTTGGTAATGTGACTTGCATATCATTAAGGAGTTCTTAGTTTCCAGTGGCTCTGGAGAAGTTCATATGATAATAAAACAATTATTGTGCAATTACTGAGTTTTGAACAATATATTTAAATATATTTGAAATTTGGAGGGGAGAAGCCTACATTAGGACCCTGACACTACCAACTTGCAATTTAAAAAACCTGTCTTGCTTTCAAGAATTGACACTGTTGTAAATTAGACCAAGAGAAATGATTTTTTCCCAACAATCATGAAAAAAATGATCAAATTCTACCTGAGGAAAAAAAGTCCACTTTTTACTTTCCCACTTTCTACGTGGAGGGAATCATCAATATTTTATAAATAATCTGTTTTCTTATGGATTATGCTAATATATGTGAAAGCAGCTGTGTAAGGGATGAAAAGGGGGGGCTGTATGTGGTGGTATATGTGATATGTGTGTGTATATATGTGATGTTCTGAGGCTGTTATGTGTGGCCCTGCAATCTGTCTCACTTCAGCAACTCTGTAGGTGCCTGAGGGCTTTGGCCCAGAGCCTGAGGAGTTAAAGAGCCTTTCCCTACAAGTGCTGGGGAGAAAGATGGTGCAAGATGTTTGTTGAGCAGATACATATTCAAAAATGGTAGTGGAAGCTCACTGGAATGAATCACAACTTTGTGATATTTAAGGGCATATATGTTAAATCTTACTGTGTTTGAAAGTTGCAAGGAGACCCTGCACAGCAGCATGCTCACAAGTTATCTACAGAGGCAATTATTATATTGTGTTATATTACATTGCATTACAATTCCTCTGTTATTATTTTCATTATTATTATATTATAATGCAAAACCTCCATTTTGCAGCTGGAGAAAACCAAAATTACCAGAAACCTGTTTTATGTGGTGGGTTTGGGGTTTTTGGTTGTCCCCTCTCCCTCTTGTAAGTAAATGTATAGGGCCAAAGGCTTCTGCTTTCCTCTGGGCAGGGAGCCCAGGCATGGGGTGGGGGGTATCTCTGCTTGTGTAGCCACAGCCACCTGCTGGCACACTGGCAGCTTGTTTTGGGAAGGGATGAAAGTGTGAACAAGAATAAATGTGGTGTATTTACACAGCAAAGAACTACAGAAAGCATGTCACAGTGGTCACAAGAGGGCAGAAGCAGCCCAAGATCAGGTCTGCAGGCTTTCCCGAGCCTGGATTTCTTTAGCGTTCAGATTCATAAAATCCTCTTTGAACAAAAATGTAAGCACATGACTTAATACAATTATGCTCAGCTGTATTAGTAGCTCAGTCCCGAAAAAAATCAAACGAAATTCTGAAACTATTTTTGTTTATAGACTGATGGAAAGATCAGCTTTCCTGTGAGCTGATTCTTGGGCTCCAGGGACCCCAGGGTTTTAGTAGCATCCTTACTCCCTCTCTCACTTTTCTCTTAAAACCCAGTTAAATGTCAAGTTCTGCCACTCAGGAAAAGAGAAAATGCAGAAAATATGCTAATTATTTCAGGTGTAATATGCTTAAAACCATAATTATCTTCTCTTGCCCCTCTTTGTATATTCAACTTTTAGTTCTGATACCAAGAGATTGTTTTTATGCACTCGACTTTAATGATGTAAAAATCCTCATTAATTCCACTGAGGCCATAACAGTAAAGCAAAGATACAAGTCTTTTGGGGATTATGGCCCTGTGGTGTAATCTTTTTAATGCACAGATAACACCATTCCTGAAAATCTCTCTATGCACAGAAATTAACTCCAAAATTATGTNGTCCCACCTAAAATAAATCCAATGCGCAGGCTGGAAGGCGTACAAAGACCTTCCACAGATCTTCGTTCGCGAAGTCTGGCCATTATTACAATATGCTTTAAAACATATTACACCTTTTGTATATTCAACTTTTAGTTCTGATACCAAGAGATTGTTTTTATGCACTCAACTTTAATTATGTAAAAATCCTCATTAATTCCACTGAGGCCATAACAGTAAAGCAAAGATACAAGTCTTTTGGGGATTATGGCCCTGTGGTGTAATCTTTTTAATGCACAGATAACACCATTCCTGAAAATCTCTCTATGCACAGAAATTAACTCCAAAATTATGTCAAATTACTTCAAAGAACAATGAGATTGGTCTCTTTGCATCAAATCATATAAATTTCTGTTTTCAAAGCTTAAATCCAAATCTGAGTCTGCTCCTTCCTGCCAACAGCTCTTGATCTGACAGGCATACAGCATCCCCCTGGGCCATATTCTCATGAGCTCTCACTCTGCTGGCACATGGGTTCCAGCAGCCTGGAGGAGTCCACATGAGCAAGTACAAGCCCTATTGGACTGGACACAGAATCTGAGCCTCTCAAGATCCATCCAAAACTTCTGGATTAAACAATAGGCCTTTGCTTTCAGAGGTCTGAACAATGGCTGATTTTTTCCATATTGATGAATAACTTAGCGACTGAAATATGCATTATGGACAAAACTTGTAATAGCAAATTTTATCTTTTGGTGTAATTTGCATGTTACTCTGGGATAAAAAGATAGACCTTTGCACATGCTAGACCCTTGGATAGCCTGAGACACCAAAGAAACAGCTTCCTATTGCACCAGTCCAAAGTGTGTGACCTTCCTTACAACTTAGAAGTGGCATGATATGAAATCTTGATCCTTTTCAGGGACTTCAAACCGTGGTTCATCTTGTAATGTACTAATGATGATGGTTTATAGTTTCTACTAGTTAACTCTTAAATTAAAATTGGAGATGTCACTAAATCATCTTCTGATGATAAAAATAGAGTTCAAAAATGTTACTTGAAAATTTGGAAGTGGACTTAAAAATACGATGAAATTAAAAGGAAGCTGGCATTAAATTAAAATTATCCGAAGACATGATATGTAAGTGGGATTAATCATCCCTAATGATACAGGATGGGGAGCAACTTTCTTCAACAGCTCTGAAGAAAAAACTCTGGTCAAGTAAGGTCATAAACTGGTCTTTGGTCAACCATGTCATATCATTACTCTTGACAATACATCCTAGGATGATAATTCCTATTTTTGTAAAACTTGGAAGATATGGGAAATAATTTCTTCCGGTATACCCCTTCACTGGTAAAGATTCAGCTCAAATACATTATTCACTTTTCAGTATTGTCATCCAAGGAACAGACCAATGGGATCTACTTAATTTAAAGAAGTGACAGTGCAAAAGAGTATTGATTCTCTGTTATGAAGTGGGAAACAGCAGAATTCAAGGAGACTTATCCTCAAAACTGGGCTTTTATGGCTTTGAAGTGTTAAAAAAACCCCACCAACCTTATCTTAAATCTCCAATTTGAAATAGGGAAGAACAGTAGGATACAATAAATTAATAAATTAATGTGTCCAAATTAGGATGATAGAAAGCAATTAAAAGCAAGGAATTTAGAAAGTTTTAATCTGTGTTTTAGAAATCACTAAATGATTGTTAGTACATTAGAGTTGAAAACTCTGCTAACTTCTCTGACATATAAAAACTAAAGCTTCTGAGAAGCCCCAGTAATTTCTGCATCTGGCCATCTGAATATGAATCCAGCTTCCAAGGAACACTTTCAGAAGGAAGCTCTTCCTGTTTACCATACCGTTAACATATAACTGTTCAAGTTTATGTATGATAAATGGGTCTAATAATGCTGTAATTTGTAATTAAGCTAACTTTATGAACTGTGTGTCTGGAAAATTCTAGTTCATCTCTTGCCTCTGAAGAGTTTTATCCTGCTCTTCTCTTTCTGATAAGCTATACTTAAGCTAAATAATGCTAAGGAAAGGCTTAGGTGATCTATAATTCTTATTGTTCTTAGTTTTCTATATTTCTAAAGTTACCTTTAGTTAAAATTCACTTTATTTAAGATTGAACAGGATAGATACTGTACATCTGGTCTATAAAATGATGTAATAACATTCTCTAAATGCTTAATAGACAGCTGCAAGGAGGTGTGGGGGGTTGACCTTGACTGTGTGCCAGATGACCACCAAGCCATTCTCTCAATCTCCCTTTTCAGTAGGATAGGTGAGAAAATAAGATGAAAAAGCTTGTGAATTGAGATAAAGATGGAGAGATTGCTTAGAAATCACTGTCATGGGCAAAATAGTCTTGATTGAGGATTAATTTAATCTATTGCCAATTAAAAATAGATTGAGATAGTGAGAAGAGAAGACAAAACTAAAACAACCTTCCTCTGCTCCCTCCCACTTGTTCTTACCAGGCTGGCTTTACCAGCTCTTCTGCCTCTTCCCTGAGATACACAGGGGGATGGGAATTCCCGATGTGGTCAGTTCACAATCTTTCATCTTTGATGCTCCTTTCTCCTCATTTTGTTTCCCTGCTCCATTGGGGGTCCTTCGCAGAGGTACAGTTCTTCAAGAACATTTCTGTCGTGGGTCCCTCCCAAGGGCTGTACTTCTTCAGGAATGGACAGGTCCAGTGTGGGTTCCTCAGGGCTACAGGTCCTGCCAGTGAACCTTCTCCCGCATTGACTCCTCTCCAGGGGCTGCAGCTCCTGCCAGGAGCCTGTTCCTGTTTAGGATTTCTGTAGGTTTCAGTGTGGGTTTCTGTCCCATCGTGGTCCTCCACAGGCTACAGGGAGACAATTTATGTCGCCATGGTCTTTACCACATGCTCCAGGAGAATCTCTGCCCTGCAGAAAGCCCCTCCTCCCTGCCTTCTTCACTGACCTGCGGGGCTGTGAGGCTGCTTCTCATATTTTCTCACTATACCTTCTCACAGCTGCTGCACTGCATTTTTCAGCCTTTCTTAAATAAGTTATCACAGAGGCACCCACCAGTATTGCTGATGGGCTCAGTTTTGGCTGAGCTTTGGCAGGTCCATTGGAGCGTGCAGGAAATGGCTGCATCTGATGTGGGAATAGCTCCTGGTGTCTCCTCACAGAGGGCAAACCTCCTGCTGTCAAAACCTTGCCATGTAAACCTGCTACAGAAGGATAGTCTGTTCTCCATGATGGTTTTGAACAGGATGAGAACTATGTGGTTACATTGCCTTAGGGAAGATAGGATTTATCCATCTTTGTGGTGGGACCAGTGAAACAGAAGGATTTCATGGGAAGGATATGAAATTTTGATTATAGTTTAAAACAAACTGAAAAACTTTCTGTCAAAGTGATTGTATTACACAGTAGGGTAGAGGAGAGGGTCCTTTGAGTTCTCTTCCATGATCTTGTCAGGTCGAAAGAATTAGTTAATTGATGTCACATAAGGTAAATTTGTGCTGTAGGGTCAAAACCATGACCTGTGACTTTAGTTGACTGATTTATTGTATTTGCTTATTTAGTATTTTGATATAATTTCTCTGGAGCTTTTTTGCCCCTTCTTTCTTACTTTAAAATAGTATTTTGCCCTTTTGTCTCTTACCTGTAAGATATTATCTGTTTGTCTGTTTGGAAGTTTTGTAGTGCTGTCCATGTCCATTACTGTTCTAGTTTAGTTTTTACTGCATGTATTTGATAGCAATAGCTGTCTCTATCAGACTTCATAAAGTGTTTGGCTTTCTTTTGCTTTCTGCCTAAAAAATTCTGCTTTGGGGTTTGCCCTTTAAAATGTAGACTATATTCATTTATATTTTGTTTGTGCCATCAGCATGGCTCCTGTTAACAAGCAGACTGTTTCTGAGAGTGGATATTTTCTGGTTATTGCATTTTTCCTCAGGTGCAGACATCATACACTCAAATATTTGCTTCTGACCTCTTTCTTTTGCACTGTCTACACAGGCTGTTAACGAACTTGAATATTGCATTAAAGGCTTGATGACAGTTCCCCAGAGAAGAGTAATCTGTGGATGGAGTTATAGCAAGTAAATATTAAAGTCTGTTCCCAAGATACTCAGCCTGTCAGCTTTGCAAAGTGGGGAAGGCATTTTGCTCTCTGTGCAGTGCTGTAATGGTAGAGGAGGGACCACGATACTGCTGCCCATGTTCTGGTGTGCCTTTGTGGAATCCCACATAAACCTCCAAGATGGCACAAACCAGATAGCACTCGCCATTACCTCTTTCCCTGCCCTTTCATCAATGGGTCCACTGGCAAAAAGTGGGTTGGGAGGCCTCCCAATCTGCACAAGCAGAGAACCGGGAGTGCTGAATGCGATGTGGGAAATACCAGCCTGGCAAACCACGCATAGCCTGTGTGAACCTTGGTTGGTGCAGTAGAGACCCAGCCCATGCCTAAGATTTTCAGGCACTGTGGTTATACCCATGACCCCAGTAATACAAGGTCTCTTAATAGCTATATTTGTCTGAGAATTACTTTCACATTAAAAAGAATATCCAAGGCAATTAACTTTATTGCAATGCTGAATTAGAGACACTAAACTCCTCAAGGCCAGGAAATTTAGATAAACTATAAACTTTTTCTAAAATACAGACAGTTTTACCTCTCATTTCCTGCCCCTTTCATAAACACTCATAAAGGTTTCCCAATACATGATACAACCAAGATGATAATTTACTTTACAAAATGCCCTGGGTTTTAGAAAGCAAATAACATCACGCTGAAGTTGCACAGTGTAAAACCACAGCTGGCTGTATTGGGGTAGAAGGTTAATTTGGAACATCTGTAATAAACTAATGACCCCCCCTCCTCAGGCAATGAAGAGAAGGTAGTTTGTTTTAGTACTAGGGAATGAAACTGCGTTACTGGGATAGGAAGAAGGAAAGGCAGGCAGGCAGGGGCAGAGGGAGCGAAGGAGGGAAGGAGGAAGGAAGGAAGGAAGAAAGGAAGGGAGGGAGGGAGGAAGGAAAGAAGGAAGGAAAACTTTGGTTCTGGGCAGATTGAGAAAATCTCTCAGTTTTAATCATGATTGATAAACTTGTGGTGTTCAAAAAAAACTCAAATCACTGAAGGCTTCTGCCACTTGTTTTTTTCTTTTAGAGGAAGCAGAATGTAACAGCCTGTAACAAGTGAGATATTCCTATTCATTAGGCACTTCTGCTATTCCCAATCCCAAATGCAGCTTGCTGTGTGCAGAAATACAAGAAAATCAGCATCAAACCCGCAGAAGCGCTTTTAGCATATTGGCAGTATCCAGCATTAATTTTTAGAAGTGGTATTGAAAAGGCTGTCTGACAAAGATGTGAGCATTTGTAACTATTTAAGAAGGGGAGACAGAGACAGCTGCCTTAAATCCCACTACCAACAACCTGCTATGGTGTACTGAGCAGGCTCTCCAACTGAATTAAAATCACTAGAGGAAGTAGATCAGTTCAGTTTGCATGGTTGCCAGGCTGTTATTCAAACACTTCACTGGAAACACCCAGAAGAAACACCTATAACAACAAGGGCGAGAATGGTGCACACTGTTGTGAGACTGAGCTTTTGGCAGTGCAGAAAACAACACTTTTTGTGTAAGTCTCATGGAAAAATAAGAAGTTGAATCAGTCAGATCATGTCCGGACTACACGATGATTATTTAGATCTGTCAGGTATGACAAAAATACACATTCCCTCATGCTACTTTTCTTATATGCGCTGCTTTTTTTTCAGGATGTAGTGATTCCACTTAGGATTCAGTAATGAAGTTGCAGTAAACACTATTTTAAATTACAGTTTGTATAATGTACAATTCTCATCTGACACAGACTAAAAATATTTAACTTAGATACTTAAATACCTCTTAATACCCAGAATTACAATGCTAGAAGATTGTGAGTACAGTCCCCTAATGAGCACTTTGAGGAAAGACAGTAAATGGAACAGGGTCTGACATCCAGTGTACACCTACACATCTGCTCTACCACATGACATTTCTAAATGGACTTCCCTACAACAGTATTTGACAAGTGATGAAAGCTGGGTTGTTAAATCTGACAGTATCTCAAGTCTGTATCTCCAGGACACTTTTCATTAAAAAGCTCTCAGCTTTGGGTCTTCCTGAACAGAACTCCTACTTCAAAAATTGCACTGGCACATTAAACAAGTCCACTTGTTTATCATGTCCTCTTTTCTAGAAGAAATCAGGGATTTAAAGATGCCTGCCTGAGACACCCAAAAGAGGATCTGAATTCTTGTAAGGTGAATGCACAAGATAATTTATCACCTTCCCAAGAAGCAAATAAAATAATACGAAATATAAATGTATAGAATATAAATTTAATATTTTATATAACACATGTTATATTTCATATAAAACAGAGGTAATATTTTGTATAATATACTATTTATGCACATATATTCATGTTATTATGTTTTGAAAACCCTGAATTTCATTTCATTTGCATTGCCAGTGTAGCTGATTTGGGGTATTTCAAAACTGTCATTTTTAAATATGTGAGAATATGAAGTGCATATAATATTCATTGAATGAATGACTGCCCCCTCCTACTTTTCCAAATTTCAATATTCAGTAACTTTAAAAAAAGTATTTATGACAATCTGTTCCTCCAAAATGCTTCAAGAACAATAACAACCCAATTTTCCCCTGAAATAGGTGTGTATGATCATCTTCAGTAGTACTTGGTCCAGCCATTTAAGGAATGCCTGAAGTCCCCTGCTCCGAGAAACCAGTGTCTTGCTCTGAGGACTTCAGATGTGACCAGCTCAGCAGATCTGAGGGGCTGTCCCATAAAATATAGCAGCAGTCCTTATTGTGACAACAGAACCCATGGCCTACAAGGCCATATTCCCACCACTTGACCATGATCAGGCACCCTATTGTGGTCTCTCCATCTCTCTATATTGAGTTCTCTTTACATAGAATCATGGAATGATTTGGGTTGGAAGTGACCTTAATGTTCAGCTAGTTCCAACTCCTCTGCTATGGGCAGGGATACCTTTCACTAGATCGGGTTGCTCAAAGCCCCATCCAACCTGGCCTTGAACACTTCCAGGGATGGGGCATTCACAACTTCAGTAGGCAACCTATGCCAGTACTTCACCAGCCTCACAGTAGAGAACTTCTCTATAATATAAATATAATGGCCAGACTTCGCGAACGAAGATCTGTGGAAGGTCTTTGTACACCTTCCAGCCTGCGCATTGGATTTATTTTAGGTGGGACACAGTGCGCGCAGAACTGAGCCCACCCTTTAATCCTAAGGTTCATCTGCCGGGGCCAAGCGAGCTTGGACAGTGGCAGTGAGGTCCTCAGGATGTAGGTGGATTGCCTTACAGGGCTAACGGGCTCCACCTGCCCGGGGAGTTTCCCCGACCGGGAATCGAACCCGGGCCTCGGCAGTTACAGTGCCGCATCCTTAACCACTAGACCCTCTTTCACGTATCATGTTGAGGAGGAAGAGTAGAGAATAAATACCAAAAATAATCTAGGTCAGTATTTAGGAGACTCTAAAAAGATGGAAAGAGACAGACTTGGACATAAAACTAGCTGATACTATCCTATGTCCAATATTTTACACCTTTAAAACCCTGCTTAATTTCTACAAATGCTTCAATGTCTGTCTGTTGTAGGCAGATTCCCTAAATATCTCCTTCTGGACAAATGAAGAGCCACCTTCATTTTGACAATGTGTCTGTCCAGTTGCTGCACAGACTCACAAGCTAGACATTTCTGTGGCCATCTATCTCAGTCACAGGGCTCAAACTCTTGTTTCAGCCCATGCCTGCCAGATAAAATACTATATGAAGCAGCAGCAGTGCCTTCTTTTCCCTGAAAGCCACCTAAAGCACTCCTCCTTCGTCTGCTGCCAGAGTAAACACATATTATGCTTCTCCTTGGAGAGTTTCCTGATCATCATGAATGGTTTGCTGGGGACCAGACTATTCTTTCTGTTTCTCATGGAGTCCCTTCACTGCCCTCAAGAGACCAAGTGATGAAGGACTAATCTCAGTATTCAGTAGCTATGGCACCAACTCAGGGGGCACAGACATATTTTCCAGTTTCTATGTCAGTAAATGGTTAAATTTAAATATTTGAACGTTCAGCATCACAGCCCCTAAAATGTCACAATAAATACCTGCCAGACTCTGGGAGAGGTGTGCAAATGTTACAGGAAATAGCAGAATTGATCTATACCTTTTCTTTTTCAGAAATAATCTGCAAACACACTTTGATCTCCCCAGAAATGTTTCCCATGTTTAAAGCAAATTACATGGGTAGTGTGAATGAACATGCTCTGAGTGTCAATGTCTTGGATATAAATGAACATACCTAAATACCTGAATTATAAACAAGTGTTGCAAAATGGTTTGTAAAAATATGACAGACTCACCTGTGATTTCCAATCCAAAGCACCTTGAAACTTCAAGGTGGATAAAATCTGGTCTGAAAGTAGCTCCCACCCTGGTCCATCTCTACCTGAAAGGGAAATGCGAAATACTTTGTCCTTATCTTCAGGTATGTACTTACATAACTCTATGACAAAGGCTGTTGCTTTAGGCTGTTGCTTAATGCTGTGTTCATGTCTGTGCAGCTGAGACTCAAGAGAGTGAGAGTTTTGGTGTCTTTCTGTAATCAGCTTTCAGATGGCATTAGATGTTTCCTGTGAATGTGTTATTTGACAAGTTAAAATAAAAAGCTCCATATACACACTTTTTCTCTTGAATAAATTATTTGTGTTTGAAATTACATGAAACCTCTCTGCTTCTGTTCCTGAGATGAGAAGCAGGACTGGACTTGATTTACTGGAGAGCAAGCCAGAGTTTTTGTGGTTCATAAATTAGTATCATCAAACAAACATAAAACATCAAAAGCACTCAGTGTGAAGAAATTTAATGTAGTTCTACTGTGGTTTATGAGTGAAGTTTGTTACAGATGCTCTCCTCCGTCTCAGCTCTTCCTATAGGAAAGCGATTGGTTGCTTATGGTTCTCTTTGTCGAAATTGTGAGTTTATTAAGAGTTTATGTTAAATTCAGTAAGAGAAACTGCTCAAGACTGAATTAAAAAACAACTCATCCAGCTGACTTTCCAGTGATGGGATTTATTCCTTAAATCTTCAAGGAGAAACTGTGTGTAAGTAAAGAGTAGAAAAGAAAATGGGGACCTTCTTTGAAAGGCAAGGCTAAAAGGAGTCCTCTGGGCTCAGAAGACCTAGGGCTCTGTCAAACCATGTCATGAGCTGTATTTGAAGAGTGTATGAAAAGGTTGGAGAAAATAATCTGTCCCCTCTATTCTGCACTTGTGAGACAACCTCTGGAGCACTTCATCCAGTTTGGGGATCCCCAGTACAAGAAGGATGTGGACGTAATGGATCAGAGCAAGATCTGTGGAGGGTTTGTAAGATACCTAAGGGACTGGAGCATGGGGTTTATGAGAATATGCTGAGAGACCTGGGATTACTCAGCCTGGAGAAGAGAAGGTGAAGGGATTGGAACAATGTCTTTCTGTTATAAACCTCACCATCTTGCTTTATGGAAGACTTTTTCAAATGGAGTGAAAAGCATTTTTCATTGCATGAAAGATTACAATAAGGATTTTTTTCCACCAACTCAAGCCTAACCTTGTGAAATATTCAATAAAGGAGGTGAAGCTTTCCTTAAGATTAGAACAAAAGACAAACCTTTGGGTCAGACCCCTGCCACAACCAAATAATTTCTGTCCCTCTTGAAGATATCTTTATACTCATTCAGTGTCTGATTTGATAGGTGATTTCTTTTATTATATGGTCATTGTATCTGGTTTTATTAGATCATTGTTTATTTGACTTGACAGGTAGTACATATTGGTCCATAAAAATGGATCAGTTTGGACAGGTGCCATGGCTTGGAGCTCAGCCAAAAACATTGATACTTCTGTGAGATGTTCTGTAAGATGTTTACTTTGGATAGGGATGTACCATTTGCCTTAGCAAGGGGCCTCATGCTTTAATAAATATAGGATATATTTACAGTATGCAACCAAACATACTTTTTCTCAAATTCTGAATTATGGAACCCTTTGGGTGCCTTCCTCACTACCTTTAGTTTAGGTTTACTGTCACAAGTGAAGTATGTATCATCTATTAAGAATTATTGCATTGTGTTGCTATTTTCACTTAATAAATTCTTTTACATGCTATTTCTTGTTCATGTCACTGTGCCATGTTTATTTGTGAGCTCTTTAGGAAAAACTTTCACTTACTCGATGCTCAGATGAGCTACTCTTGTTTTTTGAGTAGATTTTTTTTTTCATTATTGATAGAGCTAAAGCAAAAAAGTTTTGGAGTACCACTCGTAAGGCTGTACTTGATGTATAATATATCATTCTAGGCTTTGTTTTCAAGAGTGATGCATATTAATTGAAGAAAGTACAGAGGAAAAACAAAAGAGGTCAAGAAAAGCCCATGAGGTCTGAAAAGTGTGAGCTGTGTAGAAAGACTGAAACATTTGGGATTGTTGAGCTATGGGAAAGAGGAGGGATGAAGGAGAAATTATAGCAGTCATTATATCTCTGAATGTTTGCTGTAAAAAAGAAGGCAATAAAGTATCTCCCATATCAACTGAAGATGAGAGGAAAGCAATAACTTTAAATAGCAAAAAGGAAAACTTAAAGTCAGGTATTAGGAAAGGCTTTCTAGCAAATAACATAGTTTAAACTGAAATAGGTTGCCTAAGGAGTTTACAGATCTCCATCACATAACCTGATAACTGAATGTTTTAAAACCCATCTCAGGAAAACACTGAATTCTGGCCCAGTGTGGGGAAATTACCTAATGGCCTCTTCAGGTTTTATTTAGTCTTCTGTGTCTCTAAAAACTCCAGTAGTCACAGGTACAACCTTTGCTCCCCATAAAATATGTTTCTGGGACACTTGAACTGCAGCTTTTTGCTGTCACTGCAGAAGGGTCTGGCTCAAATGCTGACTAGTAGCGATAGCTCCTTTTTTGTGAAGGGTGAAAACCTATTTAGAGATACCTGTGAATGTTTTGCATCTCAAACAAAGGAATGATTTTAAGGACACTGTTTTAAAGTATTCTGTTTGAATTGTATAAATAATAGACTAAGAGGCAGACTAAACTGACCACAGATTGCCAAGAATATAACAGAAAACCAGACAGCAACCTGTGGGCCGACTGCATCTTACAGGCCAGCCCTCTATCTGCTAGGTCTGTTAGGTTTTGTTTCTTCTTCACTGTAAACTTCAGTTTGGGTCCAAGCTGTGTAATTCTAAGACAGAGCCCCCCCTTCCCAAGAAAACAGAGGAACCTGTGACAGTTGTAGGATCATCAGAGACCAGCTTCCTTGGGAATACAAGAACTTTGACATGTGAGTATGGTAAGATCACACCAGATCACATTCTCTGGAGTTGACTCTTTGCTCAGTAAACTCACTTTCTCTGTATACCTCAAATGTTACCTGCTTTAATAATGACTGGCATTAATTATGATGGCAGTTCTGTGTTACTCCTATTGCAACTAGATAGCTAGCCTTTATTTGTGGATATTTATCTAGATGGGGTTTTTCGCTGGACTTCTTTACTGCTGGTGGATACATACTCTTGACAGCATTAAGTCATGGTGTCCAGCTGTTAACTACCACCAAGTCCATCACTAAACCATGTCCCTAAGTGCCACATCTACATGTTTTTTAAATACCTCTGTGGACGGTGACTCCACCACTTCCCTAGGCAAACTGTTACAATGTCTGACTACCCTTTCAATGAAGAAATGCTATAAAAGGGAATATCATAATGAGCTCTGGGAAGAAGCCTACCATGGAGAGGCCTTGAGATAACAGAATTTCTCCTGTGAGCTCTGGTCTGTAAACAAAAAACTAATAGTGGAATGGATAGAGTAGCAAAGTATATTTTAAGATATTAAACAGTAAGCACTATTATTGATATAATTGATAAAATAGGAATAAAATACAACACCAAGGAATCATAAGCTAAACCATAATTATGTCTCTGAATACTAATATGTGACACTCTTCTGTAATATTTTTAGATGCACAGGTGTGCTGGTTTTGGCTGGGGTGGAGTTACTTCTCTTCAGTGGCCAGTATGGGGGTATGTTTTAGATTCGTGCTGAACACAGGGTTGATAATTTAAAGCTGGTTTTGTTATTGTTGAAGCAGCATTTGCATGGAGCCAAGGCCTTTTTCTGCTTTTTGGTATGCTGGTGAGGAAGTTAGGGGTGCATGGGAGGTTGGGAGGAAACATAGCCAGGACAGCTGACCCCAACTGACCAATGGATATTCCAGACCATATGACATCATACACTGGGAAGGAAGAAGGAAGGGGGAAATGTTTGGACTGACTTCCCTAAGTATCTGTTATGCGTGGTGGGGCCCTGTTCTCCTGGAAATGGCTGAACACCTGGCAGCCCATGGGAACAAGTGAATAGATTCCTAGTTTTGCTTTGTGAGCAGGTGCAGATTTTGCTTTTGCTATTAAGCTGTCTATCTCAACCCAGGAGTTTTCCACCTTTTACCCTTCCAGTTCTTTCCCCGGCTCTGTTGGTGGGGGAGTGCGCGAGTGGCTGCATGGGGCTTGGCCTCTGGCTGGGCTTAAACCACAGTAACAAAATGTTTGCATTGAGTTGGGACACTTCTGCCAAAACCAGTCAAAGTCTAGTTGCTCATGGCAAATTCAGTATACCATTAAAGAAAAACAGAAGGACAACAAAAAAGAGAATAAAATAAGTTGATATTGTTATAAAGCAGAAAGCTCTAACGTGACACTTGAGAAGGAGTTTGTATCTGTTGGAGACATTGCTCTCCACAGGATCATAGAATGGTTTGGATTGGAAGGGACCTTAATGTTCATCTAGTTCCAATCCCCCTGCCATGGGCAGGGACACCTTCCACTAGACCAGGTCGCTCAGGGCCCCATCCAACATGGCTTTGAACACTTTCAGGGATGGGATATCCACAACTTCTATGGGAACCTGTGCCAGTGCCTCACCAGCTTCTTAATGAAAAATTGCTGTCTCACAAGATCTAATAATGCCTGATGCAGTACCTTACATGAGCTTCAAAGGTGCAAAGAGTGTCATAGCTCTGCAAAAAAGAAGAACGTAAAGGGAACATGTTCCTTCTTTCAGACCCTTTGCTGTAATCTCAGAAACTATGTTTCTCCTGACATCCTTTTTCTCTTTCTTCAACTGGCATGAATACAGTTGCCATGAATTTTTCTTGGGAAGACAAATATATTACCTCACAGTCTATCTAAAATGAGATGGACCCTTTTCCACCAATTTTGCAAAGTCAGCTTATGAGGAAGGTGCAAAACAGGAAGATTGAGCAGCAGCGTCTCTTTGTACAGACCAGATGGAGAGAGTAGTGACATGGGATATTGCCTTGGATACTGCAGCTGGCACCAACTGGAAAAGTGTGACTTTGATTAGTTTTCTTTGTTCAGTGCCTTTAGAAAGATTTGGTTTTTCCAGATTCATCTCTGTTCTATTTTAAGGAGGATTCTTGTCACTCCATTCCAAGAATGTATTATTTGTTTTGCTGTCTGTTCAGCATTCATTACTTTACATCCAAGAGATGGGAGGAAACAACAAACCAATTTCTTCCATTCATTTTTCATTTTTTTAGCCCAAGGGTCAGCTTTTGCATTCAGGCAGCAATATGCTTTGTGACCTAAAATCCTGGGGACTGCAAACAGAGCTTAATCTTTGCTGATCATATTAGTAGCTTGCTTTTACAACAAGGAAGAAACTATTAGCTTTGCTTACATCCATTGTGAATTCCATCATGGGATCCTCTGCTTCTCTATCATCTCCCTTTAATGAGTTCAAGATCTTTTAATTAAAGTGAATGAAGCTGAGTGTGACAAGCATTGGCAAGTGGGAGGAAGGAATAAAATGATGTCTGCTGGTGTAAGCAAGTTATTTTGTATTATTTACACATAATGTCAGTGAAATGTCACACTTGTAAAATGCAGTGGGAGGTCCTGATGTGTCAGGAATACTAATTGGTTCTCCAATAAACCAAGGCATTTGTCACAGTTACATTTGTACATTAGATAGCCACTTTTTCTGGGTTTTTTATTTTCATTTTTAAACAAACAAAAGACGTTACAACCATTTCTGACTGTTGCTAAAAATCTTTACTATGCACAGACCGTAACACCATCTCCACAGATGCAGCATTGGCAGTGACAGAGAACATTCCTCTCCCTGCCTCTCCCTGAAGTCAGGCACCTTTGGTCTGGCCAATGGAAACCTTTGCACAGAGGTGCCTGGTTGTTATTTTCCTTTATGTATGTACGTCTGAGGTAGGAACGCTTAACACCACCTTAGTCATGACAGGTCAGGAGAGAAGCAGTAGCTGAAAATTGCTGACCCACAACCCAGAATAATTACTGCTTCTAAATCAGACAGATTTTGCCTTCAGATGGGAAGAACATACTAAATTGTCTCTGTCTGCAGATGTTTTTCAGGTGGGTTAATAGGATTTGGACCTTTCTACTTCATTTGCCACTCAGTGCCAGATATATTGATGTTCTCTGTGATGTGGGAACAACCCTGATGAGGACTGGACTGAGATCCCTAGACTCCAAGGTTTTCTGTTTTATCAAAGGCATATGGGGCTGCCTTACATTTTGGAAGTTTGGGGTTTTTTTTCTCACAACTGTTAGAAGTTGTGGGAAAAAATTGATGTGTAGGGAAAAAACATTCTTAAGTATTTTGACAAGTTCAAATTCAAAAAAAGGTTCTTGAAATCTATTAGCTTGCGGAATATTGTCTCAAAGGAGTGTGATACACATAATATGATACTGAGCATTGTCCTATAGAGTGGTTAGTGAGATAATCCTGTCTTCTGGTTTTCAGTGTCACTGTCTTTGTGAAATGTTTCAAGATATGTGGAAGAAAAAAACCTATGCAGATGCTGTAGAGGCGCAAATAATATTTCACAATATTTAAAAGGAAAATTATTTTAAGACAGTATATGCAGGACATCAGGAGTGAATTTGGCTCCCTAGGTCTTCTTCTCCCAATATTTTTAATCCTTGTTTGTATTATATCATCTAAAGATAAAAGAATATGAGTGTTTGATGTAGCACTTTTGTCTTTCAGTGTTTGGAGAACTGAAAACTCATTATTTTTTTCCCAATTGTATTTTCTAATGTGAAAGTCCCAGAATCTGTAAATAATTTACACTCCTTTTGAAGTTTCTCTATCAGCTTCACTTCAGCAATATTCAAACAGAGATCAGAGGCAAAATGAATGTTCTTCTGATACCCTTTGACTGTAAGGCAACGTGCCAGAATGTTTGAAATGTGATGGGAACATTTCAGTGGTTCAAAGCAAAGTGCAATGTAGTAATGTTCACATTTCATTCATTATGTTACCTCCCTTCATTTAAAAGTTCCTTGAATCTTTTAAAGAAGGAAACTCAATTTCACAAGTGCTGACACGTTAAACATATACTACATTGCTCTGAGAGATGTCTTCATTAGCTTTGCCTCACTGGTGAGCAAAATTAAATGGCTGGTGATGACCCAAATTCAGCTCACTTTTGAATACCATGGGCAAACTTACATTGTATTAGAAAACTACCAAGTGACAGAAACACTGAAATTCAATTTGAGTATTTCATGAGCTCAGTCTTCCAGGGAAGGGGAGAAAAAAGGGTTGATCTGTATAAAATGAACAGGGAGCTTTTTCCTATTCCCTTGCCTCAAGCCATATTAAAAAAA
>VYXB01007224.1:0-71868 GCA_013397135.1 Pachyramphus minor | reverse complement strand
AAAAAAAAAAAAAAGAATGAAGCTGCCAGAAGGCAATCACACTTAATTTGGTAATTTTCAAAATTTCACTTCCTGATGCAATTTTGATGACTCTTTACTACACCTTCTACCTCTTCTTCTTAAAGGTAGTTTTTTATTGTCCATTAGCATAGTGAAATTTCACTGCATTATCCTCCTGATTCCTTTTCCCTACAGACCTATTCCATTCCCTAGAGCCCTCCTACAGACTCCTGAATTTGGTGAAACCTGATTTTCTGATGTTTGTGGTCTTCATTTAGCATTTTTACTTTTTTTGTTCCTTAGAAGATTGAGCAGCATTCCTTCAACCCAGCAATGGGGCAGGGCCCTGTCTGGCAGTGTGCCCTATCCGCACTCCAAATGTTCACTTTAGCACTTCAACACTTTAAAGCTTACATTCCTTAGAAGATTGGGTTACCTTTCAGGATATGCCAGTTGTTACATCACAATCTCTGCAGTTCCATTCAACTGCAGCTTTCACCCAAACTGTGTTTAATTCCATCAGTTCTTCCCCACCAGTCAGACACAAGTCTAAAACAAATGCTCTGAGAAAGGCTTCTGAAATGGAAATTTGTACTTACCATTGCCCATACCTTCCTGTAATGTTTGCCCAGTTTATATTTGAATAGCAAAAATCCACTCCTTTCTCCCATTATCACTGTTTTCTCTCATACTAATTACTTCTATTAGTCACTAAAAATAAATCAGTTACCATCTCCTTTCATAGCACATTTGTGGCAGATCCTAGCATGGCATAGCTCCTGATTTTTCTTTTTCCAAGCCAATGCTGTCTCAACATTTTTGTCTCTACCCTTGGGATATTACCATTTTTTCTTTATTTTTTGCCACTAAAATACTCTAGACAGAATTAAATCCATCCCTTATTATTTTGTACAGTAGGGAAATAATTTGGATTCAATACTAAAACCAAAAACTCCTGAGACCTGAGTTTTGCTATGAGCTTACAACTTTGCCTTTGGTCAGCATTTCAGGAGTCCGCATCACACAGTGGGCATGGAGATCTCAAAACCAACCTGATATAACCACACAATACAGCACAGAGCACAGCAAGGGGCTGTGTTGGCATGGCCATTCTGCACTGGAACCTCCACAGGCTTGTTCTTGAGATACTTTTGAGCTGATAAGCCTAAACCATTGAGTGCCCACCAGCACTTCTGGTTTTGGATGGGCTTGTGGTCAGCACCTATGTTGCAGATATGACTTCTGTGTTCCCATTTGTTTTTCCATTATAGCCTAAAAGTATTTGTGAAGCACGTTGACTGAATGCTCAATTAACATTTGTGCTATGCTTTTATGAGTGGGGGCTTATTTTATGAACCCTCTGCCTTGGATAATTCCCCTACTTTTTCTTCTCTGCCCTTTTCTGCCCCTTTTAGAGGGCTACTGGCCCACCTGATTATATATTTAACAGCTTCTTCTCTAATGTGTGAAATAGGATGAAGAATGAAGCCAGTTCAAAGAATACTGGTTCTTTCAAGTGTGTATGAGGACAATGAGAATATAATATGCTGTCATGCTCTTTGAGAGCCCAGCAGAGCCACCTCTTCACAGGCAGGACTTATGGGTACTGGGAACAACGTAGTAGGAACATATATACAGACCACAGTTTTTGGAGAAAATATCGTATTAACAACAGCTGTGGCATTTAGGATTGAAACTGCCTGTTTGTGTTTTCCCTTTTTGGGGGGAATGTGGTGTACTAGGGGTTTGAGTAGCAGCCCAGCTCTTCTAGGAGGTATGTCAGAGAATGAAGTCCTCTTTAGCAAGAAGGAACTGGTCCACCAGGGCTGGTAAATAAAAATTGCTCTCCATTCAAGGCAGAGGACTGATGTAGATAATTTCTTAAGGTTCTGTGCAGTGCTATCTTCTTCTGGATATTTGATTATCTTATAAAATGAGAGTCCACACATGTTGCTAGTTTGACAGGGCATCTCTTTTGCAAAAGAATTCCCTTGAGAACTCTGACTGGGTCCACAAAATTCTCCTTCTCAAGGCTGTATGTGCCCTTTTCAATACTTTCAATTAGTATCTTGGTAATTATGTCATGAAGTATGGTTCTGGAATGTATGCTGACGTTTCAGACTCAGAACTGAATTGACATTGTGGTTGCTGATTATATTGTTTCAAAGTGTGTCCAGAGTGTGTCAATGTCAAGAAATCAAATATGCTGTGACAGAAGACACACTGCAGAGCTCACTGCTTGTCTCAAACAGATCATCTGATCTCAGGACAGGTAAAAATTCTGTCTGAATGGAGTAAAGAAAGGAGTGTTTATTTCCATTAGAAATGTTTTAGACTGTTAGAAGCTTTTTCATGGACATTTAAATCTTGGTGATAAACAGAACGAGTGGAGACAGCTTTTCCTTCTGGACTAGAGGAGGCTACTGCAGGCAAAATCCCCCATGAACAGGGAATTCTAGCCTTACTGGCAGCAATCTTTTATTCATTCCTTTGTACCAGCCAATGCAACCTTGGGGTGGGAATGAATGTTTTCAAAAGCCAAGACAATTCTCTTCCTGGGTTTTTAATAATGTATGAGTGTGCAGCATTTTCTATTTTGCCTTCCTCTCAAAATAGTGCCTCTTAAATTAGTGCCAATTGCCAGATCCATCATGAATCTTTCTGTCATCTAATGTGATATAAACTGATCTGGAGCCACTACCTGAACAAGCAAGCTCTAAGAGAAATTGCTGTGTAGCAAAATACTTACAGGACTGTAATTGGGAAGAAAGGCTACATTATATATCCCTTATTCTAATCTATCCATCACAGCAATAAGGGGCAGCACCAGGGATGCAAGAGATATTTTGATGTCTATGATGTATGTGTATCTCCACTGAGGGAAGGTAATTCCCTACCAATTACCTTCCCACTTCTTTCACATCTCTGTCAGCTCTTCTCTACCAGCTTCTTTCTTAGCTGGGAGTGCTCCGTGCAGGCCAGGCTGCAAATACAGACAACTACCTCATCCTCCCTGTGGGAAGAGCCACCAGTGGGCTCAGGGGGTGTGCCAAGCAGATTAAGCTAGTTTGAGGAGCCAGATTTTTCAGACTGCTTTTGCTATCACTTCAGTTGCATTTTCAGCTCTCATTTATGAAAGAAAAAATGTCAATTTCTTTAAGAATCATAGCAGCCAAGGAGCTGGCTGGGGCTCCCTGCAGAGTGCCAACTCCTACCCGGCTGAATATTTGTCCTTTCCTCGGTAGACACCAGTATTGAAATAGAAGGCAATGTTTTTTCTTGTCTCTGCATTCAGGTACTTCTGCATATGTCCCTTGTGTCACTGCAATTTGGATTGTTTGCTTGTAAAGTTGCAGTGCCAGCAGTACAGTGAGAGGGTTCTTGAACTTCAGAAGCAGTCTTGCTCATCAGAATTAAATTCTACATTAAGCTAAAGGCCTGAAATGTTACAGCTTATCTGTGTGATAATTATACTGTTTTCAGGACAATTTTAAATCTAAAACTCTTTTGTGAAGAATATTTTGCCCACTGGTGGTTTGAGGGTAACATCTGACTATTATTATTCTTGTGTGAGCAACTGTGGGGAATTCAGGAGCCACACAGAAAGTTACAAACTTAATTTGCCTTTAAATTACTTGGCATTAAGTAAATTTATGATGTATGTGAGTCCTTCAGTAAGTAAGGGCTGCTGATGGTGGAAGTTTATAGGGATCAAAAGGGAGGTAATTCACACCAAAGTTGTTAGGCAATGTTGCTCCCTCTTGTGATTACTGTAACACTTTGTCAGGTCAGCAGGGATGTTGCAGCCTTGACTTAAAAAGATGCTTTTGTTTGTCAGGCAGTAGAAATTGGTAGGTGTAGATCTGACCTCCAGGTTTCCATTGCTGATACAACCAGATTGTGGAGTAAAAAAAAAATAAAAGGAAAAAACCAACTTTATTCTGACCATGACTAAAATATGTTGATGTGGAAGTTTACAAAGATTACAGAGTAAACCCAAAAATTTGTTACTGTAATCTCATTTACTACTGTAAAGGAAGGGAAGGTATGAATTTACAGTGCACTAGGTATGGATATCTGGCTGAACAGATAGTACTGCAGTGCCTAAGCCTTCTCCTGCAGTCATTTCTATGCTTCTTTGCCCAACACTATCTAACATAAAGGCCAACTTTAATGCCAGTGGATTGTGGGCTGCAGACTGTTCTCCTTGTACAGGAGTGCCTGGAACACTGACCTACAGGCACAGTTCTTTCTCCCTTATGTCGTGACTTACATGTCCTTCTGCAGAAACGCCTGCCTTCAATGTGGTTTGAGGAGCAAGCCTTCTTCCCAATGCCAGCCTTTTGTAGAAGAAATACCTCCAGGGAACCAGGACCTGCTTGGTCTATCTTGGGCGTGGCAGGGCAATGAACCAAAGTTTCCCTCTTCTGGGTTCATCCTTTATCCTATTATTGTAAACAGTGAGCCCCTTCCAATGTATTCTAAAGAGGAACAGTATTTGCCCATTTTTGTGAAAGAAAAGCTGTGGCTATTCTCTTTTGGGTGAGCCAGGAGAGGTGAGACATCAGTCTGCAACATGGACTGAAGCACTTGTGCTTTGGAAAGGAGTATTCGTGTAAGCAAAAATATGTGTCTGCTGTTTATTAATGCCCAGTTCAAACCGTCTTCATCCCAGTTTGACAGTGACTCTTTGAATAACTGTCCCAGTGCTGCCCAGAGGACCTGTGAAGCAAGTTGGGGCATTTGGATTCCACTATGTGAAATTGGCCATTTGAAATTTAAGCACTGTGTTAAGTTGCAGGTATCAACATTTTTTGTTGAAAGACAAAGTGCAAACAAAATCAACATTCAGTTCCTGAATGAATGAACGAACATAAAGAAAGAAGTCAAATGCTTCTGCGTGAATTCCACTTTGGTAATCAGTCCAGCCAGACTTCACTTGAAAAATTGAACATTCTTGGTCTCCTTTATGATATCCTTAGTAGCAGGAGTCTGTCAGAGAGAATGCACTCTGTCTTCAGACTGGATACCACATGTCACTGTGGCTGATTCTTCATTAAGGTAATTAATTGCCTTGTGTAACTGCAACCTGCTGCAATGAGGCAACAGTAGGTTTAAAATGAGGCTCAAAGGGAATAGCATTTAAGTATATTAAAATGCAACAAGGAACCAAAGTTACTATCTCTCCTCAAAGTGGGAACTTACTCTCCCTTTGTATAAATGTAAGATTTAAATGTGATATCAGCCCTGCAAAGCTAAAAATTGGTTCTGTATTCCCTAAGGTATCTAAATACAACATATGGTAAGTGCGGCTGTACAGATACGAACCCATTTAAAATCCTTTTCGGCAGCAAGACTCAATTGTCATGTTTTGTTAGGTCTGTTTTGTTAAGCAAAGGCAGAGCTTATGTGCACATGCAGTGCAAGAAAGGATTTCCTACTATGCCCCAGGAAAACTGACAAACCAAACTATTCTCTAATTGAGTTGTGTTCCACTGTACTGAAAAATGTGCTCTTTTTAGCAAACAGCTTTAAAGCTAATTAAAGATCGTCTTTGCTCATTTTTAAGAATAATGTTATGCAACCATGTTTGCAGTTTTAGCTGGGTGCTACAATGTCTGTCCATACAAATAGCAAATCATGACATAATATTTTTAAGTGGTCTAGGTATTTTGATGAGAAAGCCGGACATAAGGCTGGCAGGACAGCTATCAGATCTCAATTCAAAGTGTGCATCATCATTACTGGAAGACAGAAGCTTGTCTGAAATACTCATTTTATGGAAGAACTCATGGAGCTATTGTAAAGCAATTTATATCCAAAATATATTTTTAGGAAAGAGTAAGAAGCAAACCTTTATATTTGTAGTATCATAATAAAAGATTGGAGAGTGGTGGCAAATGGAGTTAAATTCACCTGATGGCCAGTCACAAGTGGTGTTCTCCAGGACTCAATATTGGGGTCAGTCCTGTTTAATATCTTTATAAATGATCTGGATGAGGGGATGAAGTATTCAGTCAGTTTGCAGATGACACCAAGTTGGGTAAGAGTGTTGATCTGCTGTGGGATAGGAAGACTCTGCAGAGGGATCTGGACAGGCTGGATTGATGAGCCGAAGCCAGCAGTATGAGGTTCAATAAGGCAGTGCTGGATCCTGCACTTGGGTAACAACAACCCCCTGCAGTGCTACAGGCTTGGGGCAGAGTGGCTGGAAGGCAGCCCAGTGGAAAAGGACCATGGGGGTGCTGGTCGACAGCAGCTGAACATGAACCAGCACTGTGCCCAAGAAGGCCAATGGCATCCTGGCCTGGATCAGACATAGTGGAGCCAGCAGGACCAGGACCTCTGTACTGGTGAGGCCAGACCTGGAATCCTGCGTCCAGTTGTGGGCTCCTCACTACAAGAAAGACATTGAGGTGCTGGAGTGTGTTCAGAGAAAGGCAATAGAGCTGGTGAAGGGCTGGAGCCTTATAAGGAGCAGCAGAGGGATCTGGGGGTGTTTAGCCTGGAGAAGAGAAGGTTCAGGGGGGACCTTATCACTCTCTACAACTACCTAAAAGGAGGTTGTAGCCAGGTGCGGGACGGTCTCTTCTCGCAAGTAACAAGAATGAGGACGAGAGGAAATGGCCTCAAGTTGCATCAGAGAAAGTTTAGGATGTTAGGAAAAATTTCTTCCTTGAAAGGGTGGTCAGGCATTGGAACAGTCTGCCCAGGGAATTGATGAAATCACCATCACCAGAAGCGTTCAAAAACCTAGTGGTTGTGGCACCTGAGGGTATGTGGTAAATATGCCAGTGCTAGGTTAACAGTTGGACTTCATGATCTTAGAGGTCTTTTGGAACCTTAATGATTTATGATTCTATGCACACAAATAATTTTGTTTTCCTCAGAAATTATTTGCAGCTTGAACAGTACAAAACCAAGCTATTCCACAAACAAGACAGTGAACTAGAGGAAAACTAAAAGTGAAAACTGAAGAGTGATTTTTTTTCCCCTTTGTCAAGCTTAAGAAATATGAATGGTAAATTAATAGCTTGGAGGTTGAGGATATTGCAATGGTTAATAATAATTTTCTAGAACAAAATTTGATAATGGTTTGGATGGCTTTTGCAAATAGGAATGCTGTTCCAATGAACCTAACACTCCTCCAAGTAGGGAAGCATGTTAAATACCTCTGCCAGGTAAAGGGGCAATTCCTCTACAAGTATTTCTACAGGGACTGGCTTTGACTGGTACTATCTTTCAAGATAACTTAGCCAAATTCCTAACTGAGATCAAGCATAGAAGTAATATTTAGTGACATCTAAAGGAATTTATGGATTCATAGATTATTTACATCACATAAGCAGAACAGCTGGCATATGCAATAGTTCTTCCATCCATTATTCCCTTACCATCTGCATCTTATATCAAACTTGTGGAGTGCTTAACAAATATAGTAGTTTTCTATATTCCTGATAAATTTACATCATCTTCAAATTTTATGATGACTACTACTTTCCACTAGCACTGTATGTAGTGAACACCTCTTTCTCTAGACTAGTAGGAATTTATATACATAGACATCAGTCAGCAATTTTTCATATTACTGAAACCTCATAAACAAAGATGGAACAAAGTTATATATTTTTGTCATAGAAAATGAAAGTAGCCAAGCTCACTGTCCCCTGTATTGAACAATGCTTCTGCTAAATCAATTTTTTTATAGAGAAAGAGTTGTTCCAGTAGTCAGTATGGAAATAAAGAATTTGAAACTTGAGCCGTTCATGTTTATTTTTTCCCCAATAATTGGTCTGTTGGGTATTCCTGAAGTGAGCAATTACATGACACAAATATGAGGAAATCAATTTTTGAGATATCAAGGATTAAAAGAATTTTTTTCCAGAATTACATAAGGTGACCAAGAAAAATGCTGCTCTATTTCTCAGTAGAAAGGCAAAATTAATAAAATTTGATGCCAAGAAAGCCAAAGTGATGATGTGTCATCACTCAGTAAAACAAGTAAGTGTCTTGTATTGTTACTGGTGATAAACAAGATCTCAGCCAGGACACCATTAGGTAGCTGAATTTGCTGAATGTTGCAATAAAATTTTTGGAAACCTGACTGAAAAATCTTCTTACCATTAGTAATCCTCCTTGAGCACTTTCGGGGGTTGAATAAGATACTACAAGACTGGAAAAAGACAAACACAAAGTGGTTGCCCCAAAGAAAATAATTTCTTCTTCATATTCCTGGTGGACAGAGCCTTAGAAAATGACCAGTGGAATATATCTATGCACTGCCTGATAGGGAATGAAACATTCCTCACTGGACACTTTTAAAAAGACTTTGGGTAAAGATAATCCTCCTGTTTGGAGGGTAACTGGTATTTTAAGCAGATGCATGGACTAGATTATATCCTGAGGTCCTTTCCAGCTCTTTCTCTACAATTCTTATGCTCCATAGAATTAAACAAGTACAGAAGTCACTGTGGTTTTGAAATCTTAAGTATTTTGTTATTCTGTAATTACTGTAGCTGTTGTTGCAGATGCAGTGACTGACCAGGCTACATTCAGTATGTAGAGATGTTTACCCAGTGCATTTAAAATTTATCTGGATGATAAAAGATTAACATTGCTTTGAAGTTATTTTATGGCCTCTGAAATACACACATCAATACCCTTTCAAAATTTGGGATAGACTCTACTAAGAGACAATTTCATTATTTACACAACTGAATTTAAAAATCTTAAAATGACATTGCTTCTTTGGGATTTTACTTGTTTATTTAATGGGCCTCTTGACATAAAAGCATTTTTGGCAGACACTTTATAATCTCCAAAGCAAAGACTGATTTAAAACAGATGATTTTTTTTTTCACCACCTCCTGCTGCAACAGTATACTGGCAAAATAGCATGGAGTTCACAGTACACAGAATGAAGTAGGGTCTATTTTTTCCTTCAGTTTAAAATCCCAGTGTAAAGCTGATCCTCCAGGTACTTTTTCTGTTGGCATATACTCCTGGTTCAGACTTCCGCAATATATGCTGAGGTAGTAAAAACATGATCATAGATTTCAGCCTTGGAGATGAAGCCAACGAGTACATGTCAGAAAGGTGATAAAAATCACAGACAAAAAAAGCTTTCAACATATAGAACATACATTTTTATTATCCTGCTATTTGTACGGGTGTCAAAGGTTTTCCAGAATCAACCAGTAAGTGAATCCACTGAATTTTCATGCAAAGTGACAACAGCATCTGTGAGACACAGGGGAAAGCATAAGAAAAGGGGCAAAATACGTTTATTGTGCATTGTTGAATGGTAAATTCTGGGAACTAGAGAAATAGAAAATAAAGTTCCAACAGCTAAGCCATGAAAAGGCATAAGAATGAGCTGTCGGGAGCTCTTTTCAGCCGTGGTGAGTGGTAGAGCTGGCCGAGTATTTTAAAACCAGGCTGATGGATTAGCAAGCTGGGCGAGAAATCAGGCGTGTGGCAGCCAAGTATGGATCTGAGATATTTGTGTGATGCAGAGGACCTGCACATGCCGCGAGAGCGGTGCTGAGCTGACCTGCCCCTGCCCCTCGGTAGGGGCATCACTTTGCTCCCCAGCACCTGCTCCGACCGGCGGGACCAGCCTTGGGGGTTTCCCGGTGCACCTACCACATCCCTGTGCCCGCGCACCCAGGCTGCCCGCTCCCAGCGGGATGCCGCGCGCGAAGCCGGGGCTGTGGAGCCATTCCGTGTGCCCTCCAGCCCGTGTTCGCCTCCGGAGACCGAGAGGCTTTGTGTCGGCTCAGGCTGCCCCGGCGCCCCCATGATCTGCCGGCGGGCGGGTGCGCGGTGCCGGGCGGTGCCGCCGCACAGGTGCTGCGGGCGGGGCGGGGAAGGTGGTGCCGTCCCCGGGCTCCCCCCGCCGCGGGGCGGGCCCAGCCCAGCCCAGCCCAGCCCAGCCCTNGGACAAACGGCCCCGGCACTTCTGCGGCAGCAGCGGCGCCGGCAGCAGCAGCAGCGGCAGCGGCAGCCTCAGCACCTCCGCCAGCTCCGCCAGCAGCTCCAGCGGCAGCACCATGGACCTCTCCTTCATGGCCGCGCAGGTGGTGCGCGATGGCGGGACGGGACCGGGTGGGACGGGACGGGAGCGGACCGCGGGCGCGCATCCCCTCCTCGCCTTTCCTCTCCCTTCCTCTCCGCTCCGAAGTTACGTTGGCGCAGGGGTAAACCCGAGCGACGACGAGCCCTGGGGAAGGGGCGAGGAAGGGAAAGGAAGGAGAACCATAAGCCGGCTGGAGCTGGAAGTGCTGCCTAGGAGAAGTTGTCGTGCACAGCTCGGGGCGCAGCACCTGTTAGCGCCCAGCGGCGGGGCCCGGCCGCGCCTCCGGTGCGATGCCAGCGGCCTCGGGATGGGGAGGGATCATCGCTCTGGCATCCGAGGACAGGCTGTAAATGGAAATCGGAGATGCGATTTTTCGATTCTTTTCCTCACTTCCGTACTGCGGTTGTATGTGCATCTGTGGTTTGGGGTTTTTGGGTTTTTTTTAAGTTGTTGTCTTCGCATACAAAATCCAGCTCGGTGTGTATGGAAATACTCCTCTGTTTGCATGAACCAGTCCTTTAGAATGCAGCGTAGTTCTGGATTCCGGCTCGAGGCATGATTGTGGGTGTTGGTGTTCAATGTATTCATGCTTAATATACTGAGAAGTATGTAACAGCTATAAGCCACCCAAAGCCAAAAATTATCGTGGTGAATCTAGGTGAATTAGGTTTTTAAACTGACAAATGGTGCTGTGCCTTAGAAAGAGTCACACTCACTGAACATCCATTGCCTTTTCCAGGAAAATTTCTTCTATTCATGTGGATACCCAAGTGTAGTTGGCTTTTGTTAAGAATGATTTGGATCCAAGTTTGAGATTTTGCTGAAAAACATCACCCACCATTTAGAGGCCAGGGAAGCCTTTCCACACGTTTGGTTCCAGATGCTGACTTCATCTGAAGGTGATTGGTGGAAGCCAAATCTAGTCTTTGTGCTGTTGTTCTGTTTCATTAATGTAATGGCTATTTTGTCTTGTTCCTAAAGTCCACTTCTGAAGGGTGTCAGGCTCTACCTGAAGGTAGAATGAAGCTGTCTGAAGGTAGCAGTGAGCTGTCCAAGTGTTTCTCCCATTTGAAGGTATTTCTAAGAAGAATATTTTTTTAAAGAAAACCACAGCAGGGAGGAGAAAAACATAATTTCTACTGATATGAGGTCTTCCTGGGAACTGGAGTATTCAAAGGAAATTTTGTATGTGTCAAATAATTTTCCAGTGGTCTTTCTCAGCACAGTCAGTGAGCTCCCTGTGTCCATCTTTTGTTCCCTAAACAAAAGGGAGCTGAAGCGAAATGTCCCTGTAGCACAAAACTGCAGTAGAGCAGCAGGTTTTACCTGTAGTCGTTGTGGTCTGGGACTAGTACTGCCTGTTCCCTTTCTATAGTCTCCTTTATTCTTGCTGTCCCATATTCCACATATCTTCTGTCGTAATTGCGTGTTGGAAGAGCCACAAAGCTGGGTGCTTTAGTTCTTTCAGAACAGTTCCCTGCACAAATATGTCTTATACTTAATAATGTTATTAGTGCAACAGTTTATAGTGAAACACCTGCTTTTCTTTCTCCCTGATCCTCTGGAGTTAATTTATTGTTTTCCTTTGTCACAAGAAATGACAAATGATAGGTTTGTTCCAGTGTGAGGCAATACACCTCAGGAAGAAAAGATGGGATACCTTGGAGCTCTCTGCCACAAAGCCCTTTGGGTGGAGAGGAGAAGGCGGGAAGCAGTCGGGGCTCCCAGGTGTCTCTCCCAGTGAGGGCTCACCAGGTCTGCGCAGCACCTGTTTCATAGGGCATGTGGGGGGTTCCTCCAGGGGTTATTTGTGTAATTAACCTTAGATGAGCTGTAGGAGCAGATTTCATGGGCTTCTTTTCTACTGAAGGAGATGAATCCAGGTGTTAGGTCACTTTGTATAGCGGATGCTGCACTTACCTCTGTTACTGCCCTCTCACAGGCTTCTTGTACCTTTCTTTCTGAAACATCAGCTCTTTCCATTCCTGTCACCATAGTGGTAATTAACTACCAGCATGTCACTCCTTTAATTTAGGTATTGCTTTCCTTCAGCTTTCTTTTCAGTGCTATATCTTTCTGTCCTTTTTTTTTTGAAAAAAAGCCAAAATCTCTGTGGCATCACTGGTGGTGTTGGAGTGTCTGGGTGGGGACCTTCAACAGAGAAATATGTAATGCCTAAACTGAGATGCTTCATGACATGCAAGCAATGGTTGCCTCTCAGGTTAATCTAGTTTCTACAGAATACTTTAGACTGTTTATGTTCCTGTAAATTGCTTTTGTGTATTATCACACCTTTGCACTGCTCATTGTGGACCAAGTTGACTTTGCTAGATATCTTGTGAGACATCGTAAATTGTGTGTACCTTAGAGCCCCAATGTCATGTATACATAGAATCAGAAGGTGTGTGCAAGTTAGGTTACCACTTGCAGCCTCAGTGATCCTACAGTGTGTTATGGAGACTTAAAATCTGGCCTCCTCTTAAGTGTAGAGGATGAAAATGTCAAACCAGATAATGCAACAGTAACAGGGGTTTTTAAATAAAGTTTTGGTGTGTTTGCTAAAACATTAAATGGGTGAGAGTTTACACATCTGGATGACTGTGTTGGTATGTTTAGCACTCTGGACACCTGCACACAAGGAACACTGCTTTCTAGAGGCATTGGGGAGCTATACAAATAAACCTCAGCTTTCATATTCAGCATCTCCCCTCCTGTTCAAGATGTCTGTGAGATGGTTTGTGCCTTGGAGGCCCTGAGAGCATTGCATGTGCCAGCAGAAAGATAAACAAAATGCCCTCCAGAATTATATATTTTATGCTATAGAAAGGATAAGACTTTGCTGATAAAAATTATTGTTGTGGAACAGGAGACTGTCAATAAGTAATGCTAACAAATCTGTGCAGCGTAGATACAGCACTAGGTTTTGGATGTCCAGCTTAAGCAACCACATCTGAACCTCAGCTGTATTATATTTATTAACTGTGCCATGGAGAACAGCTTTTGACTGTAAAAATTAAATCTGTTGTTATAATAAGCCTTTTTGCATCAGTGTGTTCATCAGTAGTTGGTTGTACAGGCTTAGGTGTGTGCTCTAATTGACTTTGGGTAAGGTGAGTTGTGCTAAGTATGACTCTCACCTAGTCAAAACCTATTAGCTAGTAATATTTTTTTTCCATTTTAAATGCATGTTTTAATTTAACTAATGCTGTAAACCTCAAGATACTATGCCAGAGATGTTCAGCCACTGCTAAGCTGTATGACTGTCTCATTTCTGCATGTTGTTCAGTGATTTCAGAGTGCTCTTGTAGTCTAGGTAACCTCAGAAATAGCCACTTCTTATGGGTAGACACTTTTGCTTCCAGCATAAAAGCCTGGGTTTGGGAGGTGCTGAGTTCTGCATCCAAGCTAAGAGCACTCGAGGCTTTTAGCAGGGGTTAAGGTTTTGCTGTCAGATGCCCAGGGGTGAGCTGCCTCCTTCCCTGCTTCTGACACACTAAAATTAATATTCATTTAACAGCCAGCTGATGGAAAAGAAATAACAATCAAAATTGCATCTGGGTTAATGGGAGCAGGGTTGAAACATATTCAACTTGGAAAAATAGAAGCTCATAATGGGAAAAAACTGAGAAGACTGAGAAGAAAAAAATGATGTCATGGCGTTCAGTATGGTACAAATCAATATGAGCTGAGCAGCACCTGCAGTCATAATGCCAGTTATGTGTTTTTCAAGATTTATGTTTGCAAGGTAATTTTCCTGGAGTTTTTTTTCTGTATTTTCTGTTTCATAATGAAAATGAAGAATGGATTTCTTTAGTTTGCAATGGTTTTATGGTTGGTCATATCTTCATACAGTAAAAATATTATTTTAGTTGCCACATATGTGGCCTTTTCTTATTTTACATATAGAATGGGGAAAAGGTAGTAAGAACCTTGGGAGCATGGCACTTTCTGTGGATATTTTTTGAACTAAGTTATATATAGTTGATGTTGATTCTCCATGGTCAAAAGCTCTTTGTAAATTTCTGAGGATTTGAAATACAAGAATTTGAATTCTTTGTCTTTAGTGATTAAAAGTTGTATTTTTATAATCTTTGATTTCAGTTGGAATGCTGGGGATTTTTTTAAATAAGAAAAATGATGTCATGCTTCAGGAGCTAGAGAAACAAGTGAACAAGTTTGATACGGAAAGCAAAACCATTACAAAGTAAAGATATTTTAAAAGTCATTGCTTTTGTGTTCTGTATTACTCTTCTGGGATTTCAGGTCTGGTCAGTGATCATTTAAGTCACTTTAAGCCTTTTGTTGCATTGGCAGTAAGTCAGATCCCCAAAACAGGGAGATGGTTCTTGGTGTCCCTTGAAGAAACCCTATAGCTACTTATAATCCTGTCAGAATAACAAGTCCAAGGCTGCCATGCTTCCACATGAAACATACGTTTCTAAGAGCTATGCAATTTCAGGAAACTACTGGAATACACAGAGTAAACTAAGTTAATTTAGAATCAGTAATGTCATGCAAGTTATTTATGAAAATAGAGTAGCAGAATCTACAAAATTTGATTTAAAATAACATTTCTTTTTGACTTATTATGGAATCATGGCATTGTTGTCATTATGTCATTTTTAGGTTGGAAAATACTTGTAAGATCCGGTCCAGCCATTGGTGTGGCATTGCCAAGTCCGCCACTAAACCATGTCCCTAACTGCCACATCTGCACATTTTTTAATTACCTCCAGGGATGGTGACTCAACCACTTCCCTGGGTAGGCTGTTCCAATGCTTGACAACACTTTATGTGAAGAAATGTTTCGTAACATCCAATCTAAACCTCCCCTGGCACAACTTGAAGCCATTTGAAATTCGCCCTATCCCTTGTTACTTGGGAGAAGGGACTGCCCCCCATCTTGGCTACAATCTCCTTTCAGGTAGTTGTTGAGAGTGATAAGGTCCCCCCAAGCCTTCTTTTGTCCAGGCAAATCAGCTCCAGCTCCTTCAGCTGCTCCTTATCAGACTCATGCTCCAGATCCTTCACCAGCTTAACACTCCTGTTTTCCAGACAATGTCGACTGCCCATGTGGATGCTGCAAAGCTGGTGTGTGCACAGAGAGTGTTCTTGGTGTTTATGGACACCCAGCCACCTGAGCAGAGCTGCTGCATTTCTAGAAATCCCAGATATAGGTTCAGTATCCTTTAATTCCTTTCTAATTACATTTCTGGATATTAGAAGATGCACAATTAGGATCCGCTGTACTCTACTGTACCAGCACAGACGAACCAGGGGCACGATAATACTGTGTTTGTTTTCCCACTTTATCTGTTCTTCATCTCAGGAGTCAAGAGGGATTGAAAGCCTTTATTAACTGTGAGCTCTTTTTACAGCAAGGTAATCTGAAGGTATTAAAAACCAGAGGTTTTAGATTTGTGGTTTTGGTAGGTTATTCCCATTAGCTTAAAACAGAATTCAGGCTGCTTGCTCAATGTGAGCTGGCATGTGTCTGTGTGCACCATACATGTGCCAAGAAAGCTGAATTCGTTGCCTGCCTCCAGAGAAAGACAGACCTTTCAATCATGTTTGCACTTGGAGAATCTATATGTGACAGTGCTGAATGGGGTGGGCATTTGGAAGCTTTGACATTTCTGGTGTATGCTTAGGACTGATGTATTCTACTGTTTTCTTTTAAAAAGTGGGGTTGCCAAAAAGTAAGCTCTAAGCCAAAACCACATGGAGAATCAGGACTTAGAGATGCATGAACAAAGACATGATCCTTGTCAAAAGCTGCCCTGATTATAATCTAAGACCTAAGACAAAACCTCTTTGATCCATAGCATTAAACATTAATAATGTTAGCTAGGAGCATGTAGTCATTCTTTTACATAACCAGTTCAGTGTTCACTTCTATACAGCATAATAGGGCACTGACCATTACTCTACCAGCTCTGCTTTCTTCCAAAGGTTAAAGTAATTTTCTCTGGCATCCTTTGATTCCTCCGGAATGTCTTGACCTATAATAAATAGAATTAAAGCATCAGAAGCTGAAAGAGCAGATCAGAGTTTAACTAAGGATGTCTCAGGTGCTTTGATTCAAGCTTCAGTCCTGATGCCTCACTGTGTTATGGCCAACTGTCTAATCCAGATGTTGCAGAAGTCCTGTTCTGTGGGCATAAATCAGTGGTGCCCTCATCCAGGATGTTGCAAAGAGTTGAGGTGAGAATCATTTTCTGGAGGAGTGTTTCTGCTGACTGCTTGGCACAATTGCATTAGATTTTTATTAGTGAGGGGAACATGAGGAATCTTTTCTTACCACTGCAGTAACACTGCAGACAGCATTTCCAAGTCTTGTATAGGAGAAATTTCTGTTCCAGCAAAGCTTTTGAAAATTCTTTGGAGATTTGGGCATACCAGTTTTCCAAAGTGTTGATACTGCACTTTGGAGGAGGCTGTTGTTCCAGGATTGTGCTTGTAATTGCTGTCAAAAGATGTTAAAAGTGGTGATTCCAATCCAGCAAAACACTTAAACACTTACTGCACTTGGAACACATATATATTGTTCCAGTAACATCTTGTCTGCTTGCTTAAAATGAAATGTCTTAAAGTTTGGCACAGATAGGGAGAGAATGCTTTGCAATTCATAAGAAAACGTCCTAGGAGACCAAGAGGAAACCTACTATTGGTCATATTATTAATTCAGGGAAGGCTGAGATTATGTGTTTCAGAGTGACTGTATTTTCATCAATTAATAGTATGACCAGTTCTCATAGGACCTGCTGAATATTGGAAGAGGAGGTAGGAGGTGGATAGTAGGGAAGGGAAAATGTGATGCAGCTCATGTGCTTGCATGTGTTTGTGCAGTTAGTTACGTGCAGTCTTGCACAATGAGGGTTAGAAGAAACTGGAAATAATTTATTTGTGTTTGACGTGCCCATTAACTGTAAGACTAATTCTGTGACACATATTTTCTTTTTTTAAAAATAATTTACGTGGATTTCACCAGTTACATACTAAAGAGTTCACAAAGGGATCAGATCTCACATATTTCCATCTTTGTTGAGTGTGGAAAGGAGGGTTGTAATATAATTGCAAATGGACATTCACATGCTTTACACAGATAAAGCGTGAACCTTTCACAACACGGCCAATGGCAACAATAGCTTGGTTCCTGTTGTACACAGAGAATAGCTAGAGATGGCAGGTAGGAGGAATGGAGTGTGAAGCAGCACTACATTCATGCCAAACATCTTGCTTTTCCATGGTCTGCTTTTCTTGAGCAGTAAGAGCCCAACCCTGTCCTATGGTGATCAAAAATGCCTTTGTCAGACTTGATGAGAAGAGAGTTTCTGGTAGCAAGTGGATAACCCAATGGTATTGGGTCCTCACAATCCATAGGCTAGAAAATCTAAACTGGTTATAGACTGTGGAGGGGGGGTTAACCTTGTTTTTCGCTAATCTATACTGAATTTCTCAATTCATTGATGAGCTGCAAACAGGGGGGTGAAGATTCTGATTTAAGGTTTGTTGGAAATGGGATGGACACTGGTCAATTAGGGAGCTGGTTTCACCATCTTGTTAACCCCATTCCCATAACAGTTTAAAACTAAAAACTCCAAATGGTTCAAAGGGTTGTATAGGATTTAGTAAAGCAGAGTGATGCTGTAATGACCATACACCATCAAATCATTAATCAAAGAAATCATTACAACATTCAAATGGAGTGCAGTGATGTGGAAGCAGAAAATAAGAGCAGCAACCCAAGTAAGTTCAGAAGTGACCAGCTCCGTTACTTTGCTTATGTGTGTATGCTGGGACTTTCCTAGAAACTCTGTCATGAATTGCATTTTCTACCTAAACCACGAGGTCTGATAGAGTCTTCTGTCTGTTGTTCCAGCAGACTTCTTGTTTGGATGAGTATGGTATCCTAAATGATTTTTAAAGGTGTCATTAGAAATAATGATTGCTCTCTGTGGTTGTTTGAAGCACTTTTTCCTCAGTGGATAAATGCTCAAGTGTGAAAGGAAGATCCTTGAAAGTTGGTTGTAAACTGACGATACTCATCGTCACCCATCAGTGGCGTGATCTACATCTTGTGCTGGTGAACACATCGGTAGTGGCTCCATTTCCATGGAGTAGCAGCAGGATAAATGCAGTTGAAACTTTTGGTAAACATGATCCTGACATTATATATGCACTTCAAAACAAAAAAGGGTCAGAATGAAGCATGTGAACTCCTTGACATGTGGTTTGAAGGTGGTGCGTGGTCAGGGTGTGGCCTCCTGTCCCCTCTGGATCTGCAGTGAGCAATGCCTGTCCTTACACTGAGCACTGAATAGGAGTTAAAAACATGGCCAGCTGGGACACAAAGATCAGGAGCGCTGAATACTTACTGAATGTATGCTTGACACAATGTTGGAAGGATTACAGGGAGCAGAGGCAATACAGGGTGGAAGATCTCCCCCTGTGAAGATGACCACTTGGCATGCACGTGGCAGCTAGAACTGATGCTGTGAGTGGTAGTTGTTACCCACTCATTCTCTCACTGGCTTGCACACCCACACAGTGCTTTCAGGTCTGTCTCACAGCACTGCCTTGTTGAAATGACGCCTACTGTTAGATGAGTCTTTAGTCTTTCTATACTGGAAGCTGAATTCCACACTCCTTGTAGCTGCCAGAGCCCAAACCTGGCAAGCAGCAGCTAATTAGAAAATATTAATATTACAGTCCCTTCAGAAAAGCTCAGTGCCTCTGTGAAGCATGCTGCTGGATACAGGGCCACTTCCTTTTGTTTTACAAAGTGTTTATCTCTAGTTTGTAAATGTTTTAAAAAATAATAATAATGAAAGCTTTTACCCTCAGCTGGTTCTGTTTGTTGCAATTTTGTTTGTAAGCCTTTCAAATATTACAAAAGGAAGAACAGCCTAGGAATGAGCCAAAAAAAACCCCAAACTTCCATCAGCTTCGACTGTGGCTTTTTTTTTTTTTTTTTCCTGCCAAAACAACTGGAAGAGCATTTGCAAAATGTGGGACAGTGTGCTGGATTCTGTGACTGATAAAAGCTACCAGCCCCACAGAGTCGCTGCATGGAAGGGGAAAGGACAGCTCTGTCTCTTTGATTGATGTGTAGAGGTGTTGAGGTGTATATTCAGAGAGAAAAAGCAACAATAGGACTGACGAGGAAGCAAAAATATTAAAAGTTAAAGTTTTAAAGGATTTCTGAAAGTGCAACTGAACCCAAGGACTTGGGGCAGCTGATCACATTGAAATCCTCTCAGAGCCCAATGAAGTGTATGCCTAAAGTATGTAATTCTCTGAACTACACCTCTGCTTAAATGAAGTGTATAATTAAATGCCTCGATAATCTGCAATAAGTGGCAAAGCATTTTGAGGTATTCTACTATCTCTTCTTTAAAAATGAGCTCCACTTGAAATAAATTTGGTTATTTCTTTTGTCTTTATTCCTTACCCTCCTTGATGCAAGACGTAAGTTTTTATGGGTCTTTCCCATGGGTTTTCTCCCAATTTTTCTCTTGTATGATTGTATAAAATGTTTTCCTTCCAGCTTGGGTATGCCGTTCTCTTTGGATGTCTTCTTTCTTCGTCTCTCATTTCCTCCATTCTTACCTTTTATAAATTATTTCAGATGCTACAGTTGCGCCAGCTCAAGTCCAAATCCTACATAGGCTTGAGCTTAGTTCTGCAAAATGGGGGTCAAAGTGTAAACAATTCTCGTGTTCAGGGACAAGGGATGCAAGTGCAAAGTCAAATGCTACAGTCAGTGGAAGTCTAAGCAACATGGCAGAAACATTCTCAGTTGTCTTACTAAAGACAGAAGCATGTTAGAATGTCTGCATGTCTGTAGTGAGCTGTAGGTTAGTAAAAATTGACTGGCTGTTGATGTAGAATCTCAGCCTGAGGAATGGAAATGTCACCTCCTCTGCTCTGTTTTGTGTTTTGGTTGTTCTCCAGCTGGAACAGAGCAGGTTATAACCCCAGTCTGAAGAGTTCTGAATTCTCTTCTCTAAGTGCTGAGCCCAGCAGTCACTTGGAGAAAAATATTGAAAATTCGTTCATGGACACTCTTCTCTCTTTGTCTGTCCTGAGACATCTTCCCCTCACAGGCCTAGAGGACAGCTTTATCGAATACGTGGTTATTAACATGAAGGCATGCCAAATGGTTGCTGTTCTGTGATAGGATCCAGGCTGTGAAATGGTTCATTCTGTGTTGGTCTTTGAGCCATCTGATTGAGCCTGCTGTGAAATTGTACAGATGAGAAAGGCGGTGAAATCCTGCACTGATTTGTTGTCAGGGTGGCAGATGTTTTATTCTCCTGGTGCATTCTCTGGCATTTCTCAAGGACATGAAACAGAAGCAGAAGAAATTGAATTGCTGTGCTCTCTCTCACTGCCTTGTTCTCAAAGGTAGTTTTGCAACTCATTTCCTCTGTAATCTTATCAAGTGTGAGAAGAGGCATGCACCTCCTGACTTCTCTTGCAATTGTGCTTTATACTTTCATAGGTAACCTTCTTTACCCAGGGCAGCTGTAATTTTCAGCATGGGAGGTTTTCATGGTACATATCTTGCTTATCACTTTAGTGTACATAATCCCTTTAACAGTGCTTTGACGATGAACATTTGGATGACTAAGTAAACATCCCTGCCTCTAAAACGTTTGTCTCCTGACCTCTGGTCTGCACAGGATGTATCTGGCTGAGAGGGAGGGTGTGGAGAAGGCAGAAAACAATATGCTGATGTAAGCTGCTGTCTGGACTGCCATGATAAGCAACCCCTTGCTGTTCCTTAAAGCCTTTGGGTGGCAGCATATGCCACAGGGAATGCTGACAAGGGAAGTGGGAAGCAGGTAGCAAAGGTAGGTTTGGCCAAACTCTGATGTCTTCAATGAGCACACAACATGGTATGATTTGAATTATGTATAGAATGCTGGCCAGCTCCTGGGAGCCAGCTCATTATTTCTAAAACCGTTGGAAATGTCAAAGCCAATTGTTATTAAAAATCTTCAACTTGGTTCTAGAGGACAATAAATGGAATTAAGAGATTCTCTTCTGAAATGAAAGTTGGTCTCATATTGCCATCTGATCTTTGTTGTTAGAAAACTAATCACGTAGCTTTATCCTTGCTTAAGCAAGTGTATAAGTTCATTGGTACAAACAGATTTAATATTTTTTTAGTGTTAAATTTTTTAATTAAAACCAAAAAATTCTGTACCTTGTGTATCCTGTAAGTTATGACCGTAATTCAACGTGGCTCCACCACAACCATGATATCTTTTTTTGAAGAAGAGTGTGAAGATTCACCTGAAATTAAAGGATAATGATAGGGAGGCAGAACTGCCCCTTGATGCTACAGAGGAGATAAGGATCTTAGTGAGAACTAATTCCCAGTTTGGGACTTCTTCAATGTGGAAGCTGAAACTGGCCTTGGGTTGCAGAGGCGAAGCAGCAAATCCTTCTTACGCCTCATGTACACAGTCAGGTGGCCCAGCAGGTAAATGCTCAGAGCATCCCTCAAGTTCTTCTGGATATTGATGAAGTTATAGCTTGAAGCCTACAGCCTTACCCTTGTCTTTTGGTACTGGATTCATGATCATCAAGCTCTGAGATTCTTATGGTTTTTTGCTTTGTTTTTTTAACTGTGGAGTAATTTTCTTCAAAATGAATTTGGCATGTGATCTTACAGAAGCTTGGAAAACTGGGACTTTCAGACTCTGCACCATTTTGGCAAACCTTGGCCAGCTATCAGAGCAGGGTGTGCTCTTCCCCAGAAACAAACAGCATCTTTCTGCATGCTGATTTTGACAGAAACCCTGACACCAGTTTTAGAGTAATACAGCTCATGCACAACTCTTTGCCTCAGGATCATACTATGCTCCTGTCAGTCCTAGTAGCCATCCTGTTCACTATCTCTCAGGAGGAGTGGAGTGGTGACAACAGAGGAGATGCAGAAGCTGTCACACCTATTTACAGCTTCTCAGTCACTGATGTGAGAATAAATAGACATGATATTCCTGCAGTTGCATTGTTAGCAATTTATTTTTAGAATCAATCACTTGAAAAATATCAAGGCACAGGTATAAAATAGCTCTGTCATCACTTTCTGTGTGGTTTGCAACCTACTGCTTGACCTGAGGATTTTGGTGTTTCTGTTAACTTATTAGAAGAGTTAAGGTCAAGACCACATATTTACCTGGTGAAAGCACACATTTTCCTTCTGAATGAAGTTGTACCAGGATTAGATGTGGCTCAGCAAATGCAGGTGTCCACTGCTGCCATTATATTCCCTGTTTTTATTACCTGCTCTGCAGTGATGAGTAATTCTCACATGTAAGCAAGTGATATTTACTGTAAAAAAGGCTGAATTTACAGTTGAGCAAATGTTTAAAGAAATAGCAGTTAGAGATTGCTCTCCTGTTTTGTTTGAAAATGTGGAGGGGAAAAGAAATTGAAATTATAAACATTTTGTCTTTGACATCCAGGAAACAAATGCTTGGGCTCATATCTTCCAGCACTGCATCCCCAGAAATGTGGGCATAAAAATGGTTATATTTAGTCACTAAATCTTTATTAAAGTCAAACAGTGGCTGACAGTATATTTGTAAACAAAGCAGTTAAGTCAGGAAAGTTGACAGGATTAAAATCTGTGGTCTATTTTGGGGGCTGAAGTGGAAATCACAGATAAACAGAAGGAGGGTGAGCCCCTAATACCCCACACAGACACAGCATTTGGGGACATGGATGTTGTGCTCTGTTTTTCGTTTTGTCTCTGCTTTCCTCCTTCTCGGAGCTGCAGAGGGGACCACACACAACAAGCATGTCATGCATGGCAGGAGCTGTATTTTTGGCTTGGAGATGAGAGCAATCATTCCTTGAGCGCAGCAGATTGGTTACACGGTCTGATTGTGTGTAATCGCCCCTTCGCAGCTGCCTCTTGGAGATGTGCTCCAGTACAGTGGCAGCTACAAAGGCTTGTAATCAGGCTGGCCTGTGGTCAGTGTTCCTAACTGGGACTTACCTATTGGTGTTTTTCTGAAGTGTGTGGGAAACAGTGCAACTGTGTACTTAGAGCTCAGCACGGGTGGTGCTTTCAGGGCCGTGACTTCAGAGCTGCCGTGAAACACCTTATACGTCTTTGTTTCCTCTCATTTTGGGCAGCTTCATCTCTCTCACTGCTTCAGCCTTGCACTAAATTCCTGAGTGACAGCAGCATGTTTCAGTGCTAGGGTTTTTCTGCCACCATTAGTCCTTCCTTTGCCAGGGCTCTGTGTGATGGTACTGTTACTTTCTTTCTTACCTCATCAGCTAGTACCAAATAAGTTGGGTGCTTGTCTCTTAGAACCACTAAGGATGTATTTATTCAGTAACTTATGTTCTCTGTAGGATCCTGCACCTGGACATAGTGTCTCCCACCGGTTCATCATTAGGAGAGCTCTGCATTTCCCTGAAGGCACCAGATTGTAGTTTCCAAAGCATAGCAATAGGCATGTTTGGTCTTTTTTTATTCCCACTTACTTTTTTTCTCCTGTTTGTCTATTTAATCATGAAGTCGACTTGGTTTTGTGGTTCTTGGGATTGCTGGAACTACTGCTGCAACCAGTGCTTCAAGCAGCACAACTCCAGCCAACTTTCAAATGAGGTACTCTTTTGGCTATAGGAATATTTATTTCATACACAATCTGGGCTACATTTATTTTTGTAGACCCAAATTACACTGTGGGCTGTGCTGCTCAAACCCAGCACTGGATTTACGTTGTGAGAACCATCAGCAAAAACCCCTGAATTCTCCAGAATTGGATTTTTTTTTTTTTTATGTATTTCACAGAAGACACTAGATAGCCTCCAAATCTGTTCTTTGGAAAATGTGACAGAGGAGAAAGGATGTTTGTGATACATTTGTTCCCAGGTCCACATCTCTGTGTGCATGAGTGTTCAGTGCTCAATGCTGAGAGCAGCCATAAAACATCAGTGGGAATGAACACAGGCCTTGCCTGCATGACGTACACATGACCAAAGGAAAACAGTGCTCATGTTAAAATCATCACGTGCTGGAGACATATAGTAGAGTTGGAAGAAAATACGCAGGAATCACAAGCAGATGTAAATCCACTTGCTGTTGCTGTCTTCCAGGCAGTGCCAGGGGTGCTTTGGTGGTAGCTGCTTATGCAGCAGAGTAGGCACTGTGAATGCAGTGCCCACAAACTGCTTGTCAGTGGCAGAGTCCATAAGTAAAGGGCAAATTAGCCTTGCACAGACCTGCGGAGGGAAAAATACAAGCTGAGGAAATAACAAATGACTGCTGAGCACTCTGCTCCTCACTGGATAAAGAGCAAACTGGAAGTGCTATGAAGATTTGGAAACCTGAAATTATTAACCAAAGAAACAAGCAATTTTTTTTCTTCATCTTTGGCCTTTTGCTTTACTGTCTCAATTAGTTTTCTGGTTTCAAATTAAGACCATTTGAATCACAAATAAACTTGTGTCAACCCTCTCATTCATCCTTCTGTATTTCCTTTCAAAATGTCATCTAATTCCAGCTGGCCGGCAATGATCTCTTCCATTTTCCACTTTCATAGAATCATAGAATCAGCCGGGTTGGAAAGGACTTCCAAGATCATCAAGTCCAACCCTTGATCCACTACCACCATGGTTACTAGACTGGCACTAAGTGCCACATCCAGTCTCAAAAACCTCCAGGGACGGAGAATCCACCACTTCCCTGGGCAGCCCGTTCCAATGCCTGATTTTTATGTTTCAGGGCTGCCTCTTCCCATGTATCCTTTCAACCTTGCATTAATTTTTTACATACAGCAGAGCCACTTAATTGGTTTTTTCCCAGCATACGTTCTGAAAACTATCCTTTTTTAAAGTTGACAAAATACCCAGCAATGGCTGGACTGCTGTGGAGAAAGTGAGCATAATTACATTCCCCTACATGCATCCATACATGTGAAAGCTGTCAGCCTGTCAGTAATCCTCCCCAAAAATGCTGCATAGTCACTGCCTGTTTATCATCCAACTATTGGGTGCCAGGGAACAGCACCCTTTTCTTCTAAGTAATGAACTGGGTAAGTCAGGAGCCTAATACCATCCTGGGTGTATCTTACTTTGGCCAGCCCTCTTCAGTGTTTTTCATATTGGGGGTAAAGCCAAACAAATAAACGAGCAATCAGTTAAGAAATGGAGATTAATTAGTTTAAGTACTTAAATGAGGTAACCTGAGAACAACTCTGAAAGCTGCTGACAGTGGTGGTAAATCCTGTTAGTCCTTCAGTTTTAATGTTCTCACCTGAACGGCAATGGGAAGAAGCTCTCAAGGCAGTGAAGCAGACAGAAAGGAGTCACTGCTTTGTGGATATCCCTCTGTGCAATTTTACTGAAGCAGTTTGAGTTCCCATGCTGCTTCATTCATTTGTTGGGCAGTCCTCATGAGCACCCAGCTCAGCCCTGTGAGTGGGAAAGGGCAACCTTTTCGCATCTGTTCTCAGCTGTCTGCTAGTACACCCCTCCTCTTCCAACAGTGTGGCATTTTTTGTAATTGAGACAAAACCGTGTGGTGCTATTGTGCATTGCATCGGCTTTCAGATCTGGATTTCCAAAGCATGTGTTTAGATCCAGTTTTTGTGCATCAATACATTAGAAAGACTCCATTTGCATAGTCCCTTTCAGATTGTAGTTGACTAAGTGAAATCTGAGGTTGTCTTGTTTCTTTTCAAAAAATGCACTAGTCCTGAGGACAGGAATTGTATGTCTATGCTGGCTCCATGGCTTTGGAGAGTGTAGAAAAACCTCGTGTGTGAGAGATGAGTCTAAAAAGGGGCTACCACCCTGAACTGAAGTCAGCATCTCTGTTTTATGTCAGATATTCTTGGAGTTGTTTGGGTCCAGTTGGCATTGGTCTGGTTTAGGTTAATTTCTTTTCACTTTCAGTATCCTTATGGCAAAAAGGGGCAGATTCATCATGAATTTACCATTCATCATTTTGTGTCATGATATTTCATCTGAAATCATGATAGAAAATAGCTGTTCATTTTTTATTAAAATTATATTTAGTCTTGCTGGTCGCTTTTTTTCCTGCATATCTTTTTCACCTGAAAAAACAAGATGACCAGCAGATGTAAAAGGTATCACCTGAAAAAAGCTTTCTTAAATGTGCCTTTCATGCATATTGATTTCTGAACTGTGAAGACTAGTGCATCGGTGTTGCTTAAGTCAGGCATTTACATTTATATTGTAATACAATGCAGAATCATTAAGGTCATACACTTCCTGCTTTGACATGAGAGGTATCCTTTCCTTATGTTATTCAGCACTTTGTGTAAAAATGTTTGATGTTTCACTGGGAGATGTTGTTACCATTTATCTTAGTGACATCATGTCTCATAATCAACAAAAGATCACAGTAACCTTTTGAGAAAGTAGAGTACATCAATATCCCTATAATTCACTCCGCCAGTGTCAAACTTTTCATGTGCAAAATATCTCATTTGCATTTCTGCAAACAAAAGAAATGTCATCATCTAAATTACGGGCTTAAATGAAGGTCCAAGATGAAAATCATATGGATCAGATAATATTTTACAGCTGTCAACTCATATTGGTTCGTCTTGTTCTGTCTGCGGATGCCCAAGTAGAGTTGGCAGATGCCAATTCTGCATTTTCTTATTTTTTCTACTGTGATAACTAGAGATCAACAGGAGTCAGCTGTGCAGTTTTCCATCCCAGAATGCCAGGCAGCCTTTGACCAAAGCCACTGTGTTTTCTGAAGAGAAGAATAAGCATGCCCTTGTATATTCTCCTCTTGGTGAAAAGTGTTAAAAATCAGCCTTTGGTTGATCTGTTACTCTTCTAACAAGTAGAACACCTTGCTATATTTTGAGTTTGTTCAATGTTGTGAAGTCATTGGTTTATTAGAATTAGAGAAACAAGCTGTAGATGATAATGATTGAAAATTAACATCAAAATATCACTAGTCCCTTAAGGATTAAGGCAGTTTTGGAATTCGAGCTGAGATGAACCCTGAGAATCTTTCAGAGATCCATCAGCTTGTCTTGTGGTGGACACCAAACAAATACAAAAAGAGCTTACGCTCAAAGCAGATGTGATAAGGCAACAAGGAACTTTAAATATGAGTAAAAGGGGAAGACTAAGGTCCATTAAGAAAATTAATTCCTCTTTTCCTTTTTTTTTCCTCCTTTATTGTGCAAGTAGTCAAATTTGTAACACAGATCTCATTGTGACTCAAATCCTGGGTGACTGGTTTTGCTGCTGTTCTCTGCATGTGAGCAGATTCTGTCTCAAAGCCTGTCTCTTTTGGAGCCTTCGTAGGCCACAAGCAGTTGGCAGACAGTGCTGAGTTCCAAGGTGTAGATAAGGATTTTTGTGACACAAGATGAGCTGTACTTTTCATTGAAAGGTAACAGTTCATTCTGAAGGTTAGAGTGACCCAATGATATTTCCTCGGTAAGGAGTTGTGCACTCTAATGCTTTCCAGAAATTTTACTTCTCCTTTCTTTTTCTCCATCCGATCAGCAAGACTTGGATGAATTATTAATGTTCCTTCTTTTTTTCTTTTTTTATGGTACAACCGTGAGGAGCTTGATATAGAAAGGATGGGCATTGGTGAGATTTATGGGGAGCGTGTGTATCAATGGACAAGGGGTACTGGTGGTATATTCAAATTAAAACTTTAGCTTTTCTGCATTACTTAAAGAACGAACACCTTCCCTTGGGGAAACACAAGTAGTGCTTGCACAAGGGGACTATACAGGAAAATGGGTCCTAATGGAAGGGGAGAGGTGGAAGCTTACTCTTCTGCTATGGATTGAGCAGGTTAGTGATGAACCCTTCTGTTTCTGAGGCTGGCATGCGAAATCTCAGCTCTGTTTTCACCTTGGAGATGATGCACCTTGGTTTTGGTATCTCAGTGCTGGGGTAATTTAGTGCGTTGTGGGGAAAAAAATGCTTTTGTGGGCAGAGCTGAGATACACAGATGGGATCCGATCTCTGCTTGGTATTTGAAGAACATGTTTAACATCAGTTATGTGTATGTGGGAATTGGTGTGTAGTCACACTGAGGCTCACACTGGGAGTCACACCCCCAGAATTGGAGAAACAGAACAGAAGTGTTTGTTTCTGTTTCCTCTTTCTTTTCTATTTAAGCTGCAAGTACAAGAAGCTGTTTTAAATAAAATTTAATGAAATGAAGTTCATGACAGCAGTACTGCACAACACCAGACTTGAGCTCCATTCTCAAGCTCTGTTTTGATGTGTTGTCATCTGAGCTTGTAAGACCCAAGTTGAGACACACAGTCTCGGACTGGAAATCAGTGTATCCATTTCCCATCTCACCCTTAATAGATCTAGCAACAGAAAGCTGAAGTTGACTGAGACCCCCTGTAAAATCTTTTGGTTGTCATATCTGAAGTAATCAGAATGACAAATTTCTTGTATGGGAATTTACTCTGGGCCATGAAGTACACAAGGCATATGTGATTTCCCAACAGATTACCTTCCCCTGCACATATTTGTGATGCACCTCTTCCTTCTGACCCCCTGCTTATCTCAGTCTTCTTGTATCACTACCTCGTGTTATCTTTCAGCAGCAGGTGATGGTCTAGGAACCCAGACCAGAGTGTGAACAGGGGAAGCACACTGTGGCTTCCCAAGCACAGTCAGGAAGGCTATTGCTCTAACATGCAGAGGCTGTAACAGGCACCAGCAGTCTGACGATCATTCTTCTTTCTGAAGCAGCATGGTACAGTCTAGTTCTCTTACCTTTATTGCAGTATCTGAATATTCCTGTTGGATGAAGCAGGGTGTTGGATTTTGTGAATATTCTTTAGCTGTGTCTTGTCAGTTTTGCCTGCAAGCGTGTAAGCCCTGCAGCTCTATGAAATCAGTGACGTGATTGTGTATGACAGTCATTAGTGGGTGAAACAGAAATCTGTCTGCGAGCATCTGTTTTGAGGGAGCCAAATATAATTAAATTTTAACCATGCTGCATTTGCTCTTTTATTTACTGGGACCCAGTCTTTGTTAGGGATTGCAGTCACGCTTTTTGAGGTCCTTCTGAGGAGTTTGACCTGCTGCATTTTGTCATTCTAGGTGTGTTTCATATAAGTGTGTTTTGTATTACAGTCTGGGTCAAACAAGTTTGTTCAGAGATTCACTTGAGGATAATGAAACTCTACTTTCTTGAATGTGTTCAAGTTTTTCCCAAGGGGAATACTTTTTGTTTTCAGGTTGTTCTGAATGGGCAGACACTATACTGCTGTGTTTCTTAACATAAATCAGGACAGGTGTCATTTTTTTGCATACAATTCCAACAAACTGATAGTATATTGTTGCAGTAAATGTCAATATAAAATTAACGCAAAGAGGAGAACAGAGTTCAGTGAATCCAGTGCTTTGATTTTCTCACGCACATAGCAGACATGGATATGCTGTGCATACACAGAGGATATCTGACAGGAGTTGGATGCTTGCACTGTATTGGCCCTTGATATAAAGAAGCCATTGAGAATTCTAATTACTAGTTATTGTTGTAAATTAACTACATTGTAGTCAAAGGGCCTGGGCATGACTGGAACCTCTCTGTGGCTTTGTGTAAACTAAAAGCAAGTCAAACCACAGTGGAGCTCAACCATTCTGCCAAAAAAACCCCAGAACTTTTATGAATAAGTAAGAACAACAACCACCAAAAAAAAAAAAAAAAGAAGCATGGACAAGTGTAAGTTTGTGAAGGCACTGACTCAGAAAATACCAAGGATGCAAATAAATGTTTCTTGTTGAGTGTTGACCTGGTTTCTCATGACACCCAGTACATATCAAATTATTCTTTTCCAGTTGGGTGGCTATGTATGGTCACTGCTGTCTCTACTGTGAAGTCAGTAGAACTTTGCCATTGGCTTCTACAAGCTCTCTAGGTTGTACTGTATTGGGACTTTGGGCCAGTTTGGAACTGGCCTGAAACCACATTATATTAATCTCTTAAATTTGGGTTGTTTGTTTCACTGACTTAACTTGAATTCAAAATAAAAGATTCAAGAGATATTTGCACATTTCCCACACAAACCAAGCCTGGGAGATTTTTCTAATGTTGTATTTTAATTTTACACTTCTCTGAGTCACTTTTTCCTGGACTGAGCTGGAGCTTATTTTTGTGTGGTGAATCTCTAAGCTGGGCAGTCATCTTGCATTGGTATACTGCATTTTATTAGTTATATTTCCATGATACTGTTTGAGCAACAGGATGGATTAAATGTGGTTTTGTTCTGTAATTGATTCTATATACTTGACAATTAATAAATAATGTCTTAACTTAGTGGAACTTCGAGTAATGGCAGGATATAATGCAGAGGTTGATTTTGTACAGACTCCCTAATCAGGAAATGTCTTATAGCATGGTTGCCAGTTTATTTTTAAGGGAGAACTGGATCAGGTATTGAATTATGCTAGGAGGAAGGCAGCATCAGAGCAGCATCCATGCTTTTATGGAGCGTGAAGATCTTACTCAGGCCTTGGAAAAACTTTACATAAAAGGTTGCTTTGAGTTCAGCTCTACCAACAAATATATAGAAAACCTTGTTTTATTGCGAATGTTTTAAACTTTTTAACTTGATCTCATTTTAACTTGGGTGAATGTGCCCATCTGTTTATTTATAACTTTTCTTTGTGACTTTTGTTTTTGAGCTCTCAGTACCTTGTTGTGTTACAGATTTATCCATGCAAGACACAGAATGGTGGTGTGGGATACACAAGTCTCTTGGAGATATTTTTGAAAAGAACACCTTCAATCCATCATTTCAGTTACACGCAATTAAAGATGAAAGGGATGCTTTTGCAAGTACTAGATATTTTCACTGTTTTACTGGAAAACTTCCATGCTGTTAATTACTATGTTTATTAATATTCCTGTGTTGGATTTTTGACAGGTGATGCTCAGCTTGAAAAGGGCTTCAGCTGCAGTTCGGAGGACTTCATGTGTCTGGGGAGAGTCCCTTTGTGGGTAAATGGATAGCTGTCAGACCACGGGGTTGAAGGATAGTTGTTTTCCTCTCTAGGACACAACAACCTTCAGAGTGTTTTAGGGTTAGCGCCAATAAAATTTACTTTGCCTGATAACTTTCTTTAAGAGGTCTCCATTATTAGATGCTCCGTCAAGTTCAAAGACTGCACTGAATGATGCAGGGATATGCCAAGCCTCTATTTTTAATTGAGATGCACCTGTATCAGAACCAGTGGCTCCTCAGTGAAAATCTTTGTGACTGATCCAACTCTTTGTCTCCTCTGTCAATTCATCTTTTTACAACACACTCATTGATACCTTGATAAAATAAGATTGTGATATTTTACTTAAACTGGGTTCAAAGGTGTCATAAATAAAACCTTAGTGTGGGTGAAAGTATTATAATCTAGATCAATGAGTTCATAATCTGAGTATGTAAGCTTGGACTGAAGAACACAGCCAGCTCTTCACTTCCGTTCAGAACTGCACTGCCATGTGCATGCACATCTGGGGCTGAGATGTTATGCTTCTGCCAGGTATTTCTTTCCGAAACTGTTTTTGTACGACTTGTACCCAGGGCTTAACAAAGCAGTTTGGGATTTTGGTGCAGTTCACTTGCCTATTATTTCATCTTACTTTTTGTGTTCCAACTGTTGATAGTTATTCTCAATCCTAAACTGCTTTTGGCCAGATGGATTATTTTAAAATTGCGTCTGTAGGTGCAAGATACCACCACAAAATTGTATGTGTAGTCATGGATGTGCATATGCAAGTGTCTCAGGTGTACATGTCTTGCTTCAGTCTGAACCTTGGCTCTTAAAGCACCGAGGTAGCCCTTAGGTGTTTTGTTGTTTTGTTGCTTTGACCTTCTGAAGTTCAGAGGACTCTGAACTTCAACTTGCAGAGCAGTCTGTGTATTTACTCTGGCTCTAAGGCTGTGGAGAAACCCTGCCTGGCCTTGGAGCCAACCCATTTTCTGATTATTTTTCAACAACTTTTACCCGAAAGACTATTCAACTGGTACACTCTTCTGGTAGTGGTGATTTCTTCTGTACCTGAATTGCAGCAGACTCAGGGACAGCTGCTGTCAAGCTCAGGGACCATAACTTTGTATTATAAACAAAAATTTCTTACCAAATTTACGTACTTTAGAAACATTGCTGCAAACGTTTCTAGATCCTAAGATCCTAAGACACCAGGGGAGTGTGAACTTGCATCTTCTATGAGACGTGGGAGACCACCAAATCACTCCTCTCTAAACTGTTGTTTTAGTGGAATCACTCACTCCAGGCCAGTAGTGAGCGATTCCATAATTCATATTCCACTGAGTAAAATGCAGGTAATATGCAAATAAAATACATTTTAACTTTATTTTCTTTTTTCCCTGCCCAGGCTTCCATAACGCAAGAATAACTGAACAAGCTTTTACAGAAATCACTTTTGGGTAGGAAAACATTCCTTCCTGAGGAAAACTGTTACATATTCATGGCTTTAATTATCCTGTGCAGCACCAAGTGTTCAAAGCACAAGTATCGAATTACAAACAGAAGTATAATAAATTATACATTGATTTGTGCTCCTCCTGTGTATATGTCAGGCACTAAGGAGTGCTATTTTCCCTACACATACATGGGCACATTTATTTAGAGAGAAAGAATCAATGTATAATTTATTATCTTTTTCTGTAATGTGCTCTGAACTGTTTGAAGAGTCTTAAACATAAGTACACAAGCACAGATGGCCTGGCTGTTCTGTTTTGGTTTGGCGTGATAAAGCTGTCATCAGCTGCTGTCTAGTTCAGCCGCACTTAATCATCCCTTGATGGTCTTAATACATAAGCGAAACCTAGGTTGTGAGAATCTAGGTTTGTGAGAACATATGGAATATTTGGCTCTGATGATGGCTGTTGTCACACTTTGATGAAGGTTTCTGCCCCCCTCACAGAGGCAGTGAAATGTCCCGTATGGATGCTTCTCTTTTGATTCAAAGCAACGTGATCCAGGCTTGTTTTAAGACATTTGTGAATTGTGTTCATGTTGTTCCTGCTGACCTTGAAACAAAGGGGATGAAAAACACATGTTACTTCTCTTCCTTGGTCACTGCTGTGAGAACTGTAAATCTTAGAAGATGGTTGAAATAGCTGCCTGGTGGCACTGAGCTATTAAGCACTCAAGATTTACATGTGATTGAGCTTTTATTCTCTTCATGACTTGCAACAATTAGTTGTGTTGGATGGAACTTTTCTTAGCCTGATGAATACTGCTCTTCAAATACTAGATATTAGGAAATTGTCAACATTATTTCACCTTCTAATTTTTATTCTCTTGTATATTATGTGATTGGCTCACTCATGTGATTACTAATCATTCATAGGCTTAGTTTTTAAGCACATTGTGTATTTTCTTCTTCAGATGTAAACCACTACCGAGGCATTACAGAATAAGTTGAGGGGAGTGTGCAGTCTATAGATTATTTAAGCCATGTGTTGAGCCTAATATGCCTTGTGGAATCAAGATGTATGCCAACCTGACACATGTTGGTATTCTATCAAATGAAGTGTACACAGGTGGGACATTTGGCAGTCCTCTTTCCTTTCTGGAAGCTGCTCTATTTTATTGACCTTTGTGCTGCCCAGTACCCTTAATGTCTCCAGACATAAAGAGGGCTAACACTGTGTCAGATTTTTGTCCTTTTTTGTTCATCTCAACTGGAATACATTGTTGGTTCTCAGGCTTGTTGTGTGTCTTGAACAAGGTGCCAAGTAAGCAAGCAAATGTGTTGATAATAATAGCCTTAAATAAATAGTCCTCCCACCTTTTTTTTTGTTTGTGAAGAGGTAATACAACGTGAAAGTGAAAGGGAAAGAAAAAATAAATAGGAAAAAATGTTGGATAAAAATGCTGTATGGCCAAAATAACATTGTATACGTGATTACCAGTTTTCTCTCTTCTCTGTTTTATCAGAGTCTGATAGGCTATATAAACTTAAGAAAATAATCATTATGTATTTGAATCAATTAAATTGTTTTAATTTCATTTCTGAGGCTTTTAATTGGATGCCTGCCAGTATTTTCCATGAGAGAATTAATCTCTGGAAGCCATCATAGAATAATATTTTTCCCAGTGTGTTTGCATTATAATGGGGTGACCGACCTTATATCATATTTGAAGGTAGATTCCAGGTGGCTGTCTCAAAGGTGCTGAAAATGAGGCATTTATATCAGAGCTGCCATGGTAGTAATTAATTCCCTCAATAGACTAATGTATCCCAAGTTTTCTTTGCAGTACAGAAATCACTGTGTAACATAAGATACATGTGATCTATAGTTTGAAAGCTTTTGAGTCTGCATGAAATAGTAATTTCTCTGATGAAATAAAGCTAAGCCTGTTAGTGAGGTTTAGTTAAATCTCAGCCAATTAATTTTTCATAGGCTGTGTAGCAGGGATTGAAGGAGCATGCAAGCTTTTTTTGTTGCTCCTGGGTTTTGGTTTGAGCAGTGGTCAGCATATGCAACATAGAAGAATTTCTGTGCAGTTATTTTTGATATAGAGGCATAAGAGGATCTCCAAAATTTTGTATCCTTCCAGTTTGAGCTCCTAACATCTGCCGCTTGAAATTCTTTTAGTTTTGGTGAAAAGCATCCTTATTACTGCATACTGAAGGATAGAGTGATTTACAAAATTGTTGGTTTTGCCCATGCCCGAAGACTAGTGATTTAAACAATTTTTCATCTGGAACTACTTCTGCTTTTGAAATTCTGTTGTTGCTTCCATTATTGTGAATGTCTGCCAATTCCCATTTCTTCCCCCCAGGATCAGCCTAAGCATCTTGTTAGCAGCCTAAGGGTGAGGGAGGAGAAGGAAAATCAAAAGAATATGAAGGTCAACCCCTTTTTTTGCTATCAAGATTCCTTGACCCCATCAGTAAACTGATAATGAGGCATGACCATTTTGTCAGAGATGAACATGGCTGCAAAAGTCACAGTGGAGGAAGGGCCTATGCAGACCTTTCTCACTTTGAGAAATGGGATTAGGCTTCATTCGTTTTTTTTCCTGTACGTCTGTTCTTGAGCGCTTTCTGCTTACACCTCATAATTTGGCTTTTCTGTTTATAGTGGGAATGCCTTTTCCTTGTGCAGATATGAAGTGTCATTACAATCAGCTTGGGTTACTCTTATTTTCTTCTTTATCCTTTGACACATGGAAAACTACTTCTTCTCTGCCTAAGAACTGAAATTGGCACTGATACCGTGCAGATGTGTGTTGCTTCCTGTCAGTGATACAGCCTTGTGTCCCTAGAGCAGAACTGTCCCTTGAGACATCAAAACATTATGCCCAAAAACATTATGTTCCTTTCTTTCATGAAATGATTATTCTTTTTTTTGTTGGTTGTTTGGTTGATTTGTTTTTGGTTTTTTTTATTTTCTCTGTGACACCAGAAAGAAATTGCCAGCCCGAATCAGAGCAGGAGACCATTAAGTCCAGTTAAAGCCAGTCGTTTGACTTTGAAGTCACCAGTGCCAAAATACTGGAAGCAGAAAGTGGTATAATCAGTACCTTTTCTTTTCACATATGATTCAAGAGTTTAGACTCAAAGGTTTGCCGTTTGAAGCCCTTCCGGAATCATGTTCTGTATTGAACTGATTGCTCTTATCTCTCAAGGAATTCCTGCTCTCTCTGAGTTTCCCAGTATGGCTACACATGGTGTGAAAGGGTCCTCTGTTTTGCCATTTTTGGAAATTATAAACAGATTTTAATAGCTTCTACTCATTATAACATAGATGGTTAGTTTTATAGCTTCCTTCTGAGTTTTTCCATTTTTCCAATACTTGTCTTTCTGGCTCCCTCTGTTTATACTTCTGTGTGCATGTTCTCCTGGAAGCGTGATAGTTACAACTGTACATGAGACCCAGGCATCTTCTGCTTCCCCGGTGTGGTGTCCACAATAGGATGCTAACATCAGTTGGATTAATTATGTGGAAGGTCAGCTAGTGCTGCTGCTTTAATAATTGTTCTGGGGACATTCAGGTAGTTTAATGAACATCTGCCTGACTATCCTGCAGGCTTTTGTGATATTCACTACTTCCTCCAATTTAGGATATACAGCTTCACAATAAAAATTATGTGTGACTCACAGTTGCAGCTTCTTCATACAAATTTATATTTCTGTTCAACTCTGACCAAGCATGCACTTTTACTTGTTGTACCATTGCTGGCATTGGCTGGAAAGAGAGGAGGAATTCTTGGGATAAAGAACTAGGTAGGATGAAAAACTCCTCTGTTTCCTTTGAGACTTGCCAGTTACTGTCAGGTTTTTTATTAGAAAGGCTTTTGTTTGCTCTCAATATTCCACTCTTGGAAAATGAAATCCAACAGCAGTTGATCAAGAACAACAGTTTAAAAGCAGTATGGTTCTTTGAAATAATAAAAGCCATTTCAAGGAGGCACTAGACAGATGTAAATTCCAGGAATGGAATTACAGCATATTTTTCATTAGGGCATCTCGGATACTACCTGTGCAGAAATATGAGAGTGAAAAATTCACTTATCGTCATCCCAGTAATTTACACTGGTTTTTGCAGCTGATTCAGCAGAGACTTTCCACAGCGAAATGCTCCAACCTGCACAGGATGTGTGGTCACATAAAGCACTTAAGGGGTAGCCTGGGGCCAATAATCCAGCTGAGCTCAGTTGCTTGGTTAAGGGAAGCTCGTTTCTACAGTCAAGAGCAAACTCCTGCAGCATCTTGGAACATTTTGGGTTGTTCCTTCCTAAATATCTAGACACCTGTTGATCAAGGCAGCTCTTACTGTGGTTCAACAGCAAGGCTTGAACCTCTTGGATCTGAGATACTGCTGCTAAGGAACAACTTTGAATACTGATATTATCTAGAAGGATGAAGACATAGTATCTAGCCTAGCATGGGCTGGAGAAGCAGTGGAGGAAATAATACACAGGTCCTAGGAAAATAATGAATTGGAAGAGAAGCAGAGATTGGTAGAATTGATATAATGGAATGTTTTTAACTAGATTAAAATAACAGATGAAATCCTGATGCTTCCAAGTTGGAGTAAAAATTTTCAATTGCCACTGGTAGGGTGAACATTTTGACAACTCTGTTTTGAAAATAAGCAGCTGTTTTTCCTAAGCTTGTCAGCCTAAGACTCTGATTTCAGGGTGAAGCAGGAAACTGAATTAATTAAAATGAGAATTTGAAGTTAACTGCATAAAACATTTGCATGGACCCTCCCTCTTCAGAATTAGGCCTATTTAATTAAATTAAAGAGGATTGCCTTAGGTGGTGTTTAATTTTGTGTGTGGATTTAATGCGTTCAAACTAATCCACTACCAGTGAACATGGAACAACTGTCTTGATTGTCACTGTGCACCCAGTCTTTGCATTGTAAACAGTAGGGTGATATTCTGGCAGGTGGTGGACAGAAGTACTTGGTTCTCTAGATATTAGCAGTAAGTCAATAGCGCCAGGACATTTTCGTTTACAGTGCATGCTTTAGATGAGAAGAATATATATATGTGTGGTTTTGTGAGACACAAGAGAGTTAATATGGGGAGAATATTGATTATTTTGGGTATCTCCTTAGTGCAAAACATTTATTTAAAGAGAGCTTAAGAATTAAGATGTTGTTATGATGCTTTTGCGAACCTGTATATTGCTGCTGCCTTTGGCAACTGTGTTAGATTGAGTTGTGATTGCAGGTGGAAGATTTTCAGACACTGCAGCAATCACACTCTGCCAGGGCAGAAGAAAATAATAATTTGACTTTATGTATTCAGACAATACTGTCATGTAAAAATATGCTATCTGAAATTTATCCAAAATGAAACACTGGAAAGTCAGATATTCTGAAGTAACAACAGGGATTTTACAAAACAACACCTGAGCTGGGGTGTTGTTTTACCTGTCAGCACCTCATTCCTAGAGCAGTGTTGGTGAGGCCAGGGCAAAGATACAGCACAGCTGTTAAAGCCACTGCTGAGGCATCTTAGTTTCTGGAATATGATTGCTAGAAGATTCAACTACGTTTTCAAACATCTATGCTGAGCCTGGGTTCCCAGTAAGGTAGCAGCAGCTAAGTGTTACACTTCCCTAACTGACTGTGAAGAAATGACTGACACGTGATTCTTAAAGAAATGGAGCAATGTTATTGATAAGTGATGGATTTTATGTGATGCTACTGAAGAAAGCTTTTTTAGAGTATCAGTGACTGGTACCTGATGTGTTGTTTGTTCCTCCTATGAATCATTTTGGTTATAAAATAGGATTTTTCTGCTAAATGCGAAGAGTATCATGTAACTGCTCAAGAGCCTTGCTCTCCTTGTGACCCCAAAGCATGTCAGTAGGAGGTATTCAGCGCAGTGGGTGTTCTCATTACCACTTGACATTTTGCTGTTTGGTTTTCTGCCTGTTGCTATTTAATGATATCAATTCTTTCTTTGACAGTCCCAGAAGCCATTTAGCGAGCGATGTACTGTTAGTGCTACTCAACAATGTCGAAATAGTCACTAGGAAAAGAGTTTAATTTTCAAACAGCGTGCTACAGCATTCCCCCTCGCCATCTGCTCCTGTCATATCCCTCGCTGTCACATTTCCCAGTTAACCCTTTGCTCTGGCCACCTCGCCCAGCGCTCTTGGAGAGGGTGGCAGAGGCTCTGCACGGCTTTGCCTGAACTATAAATACCCTCTGAGGCTAAAACAGACTGCAGGTCACTGTAATGGCAGTAACATGGGTGAAGTTTTTGGATGATGTAAATCAGCATGTATTTGCTTTGTAGAGGCATGGGCAGAAAAATAGAGCAGTCACAGGGTGCATTGCAGGCTGTCTGAACTTAGCCTGCTGTTAATGACAGGCACTTTGCAACTCCCATTAGTGTTGGGTGTGGAGGTCTCACAGTCTTTAATGTAATATCTCAAATAAAACTGCAGAAGGAAGGTACTGTACGTTTTGGGAGACCAAAGACATCAAGACTGAGGATGGGATTCATCTCACTGAAGTTAATCTACCAAAATGATAGATTGCAGTTGATACTAATCATCCGTGCTTCTCTCTCTCCCGTGGAGAGACAACATATCTCCCAAGGATGATTTACAGGACTCTAATCGCTGGGTAACCCTGACTGTTAAGTCAGAGGCCGGACTGAGAAGGATGCTCAGCTTCAGATGAGCTCAGGTGGAGGGTGGACAAGTTCATGGTAGCAAAATTCTTTGCAAGTTATTAAACCCATAGCAGTAGTATCTGGCTTATGAACTTCCTAAGCTGAAAACAGTCAGAGGCTGTGAGTTCTTAAGGGGAAATATCAGACATGGTTGTCCTGCTGTGCTGTTACTTTTTCCTAAGCATCTATTTATGGCCACTGTTGGAGCTAACACAGAAGGGAGACGGACTTTCTGTCTGACACCATATGGCCGTTCCTGTGCTCTTATATGAGGCTGTTTTAGCAGTGAGAATACACATTTTAGTAAGAGATGATTTGTCCAAATGGGAAATTGGCAGTAAGGTTTATTTCCAGATCTTTGATGAAGTGCTACTGACCTATAAACAGAAAAACTGGAAGTCAGTTTTACAGAAAGAGCCTGTGCCAGGTGCTGAATGTCAGTGCCTTCTATCAGGTCACCTCAAGCTTTTTGGAGATTGAGATGAACTGTTTCACCATGTGTTCCCCTCAGATGGTGCAGACAGCTTGTTTGAGCCTTAGACAGTACAAGGAGATTCAGATTTGACATAATTTACAGTGTGCTGTGTAGCTGTGCTGCTACATGGGTGCTCCCTGCCTTTGTGACAGCACCAGGTGGACTAACAGGGCGGAAGCTTGTCATTTCAAGTGCTCATTGAGAGCACAGAATGTGTGGCCCAAAAAACCAGGTATCACTCACCAGAACAGTGTTCATAACCTCCTACTGTCTTGGGCACGTGCTCATATATGTGTACTTTTGTATATTGGATGATTGTTCCAGTTGAAGGATTTTGCAGACTTGCCCATCCTAATATGCTGATACCCTTAAAATGGTTTTCCAAGGAGGCAGGTAAATGCATGGCCATCATTTGCTGCAAAGATCTTTAGAGTCTCCATAGCTGTTAAGTAGCATCATTGCTGTGTAAATACACTTCTGTTTGAAGTCAGAATTGCCTTTTATGGCAATCTCTACATAAAAAGAAATTTTGATTAAGATGAGAAATGTTTTCCTTATCAAATCCCAAGACATAAAAAAGACTGGTGGAATTGGATTCAAAACATCAGGCTGAGTTTTCAAAATGGAAGCTCTTGCTCTCTTTAAAGGACACCGTGTCAAAACTGACAGGACAAAATCTTTGATGCAGGGAGAACATATCAAACTACTTTTGCAATTTCCTGCTTGAGTTCTTGTAAACTGCTTTTGTCTAATCGTATTTGATATCAAGGATAATTTTATTTAATGTGGATTAGGTAGTATGACATATCCACTGTGGTCTTTCATCATTCTCTGTTTAATTTTGAATGTGACATGATATTTTCTAGTACAGATGAAATTTATTCAGCAGTCAGCTTTGAAAAAGGGCCTGTCTTTTATATCTCTGTAAAATGTTATGCATGGCAAACAAAACAAATTCTTTTATTCTCAAAATTCTCTCTTTTTTTACTGTAATCTATAGATTACAGCCAACACTGTGGAGAGGAAAGATGGTTTATTATCCTGTCCTGTTCAGTAGCCTCCATAGCATAGCTGCACACAGCCAGAAGGAGTGTAGTTTGGTACCAAAGGGAGAGGTTACTGAGGGAGTCAAAATGTGATGCAGAACTGAGGGACCGGGTGTTAAAAGAGATTGATTTTTCAGCCCAGTGAGTATTGGGCACAACAGTTTAGGGTTGAGGATATAGCAGTCTTCTGTGTTGTGCCTGAATGAAGGCAAAGCTGGTTCCTCTGTTACTCATGGGCCATGGTGACTTCAGCAGTAGTGTTGAAGTTATAGTAGAAGAGAACCCTGTTGAGAAAGGTGAAGAATAATACCAAAACCCCAACAGCACTAACAAGTAGGGTGTAAAACAGGAGATTGTAATTGTGTCTAAAACTTGGAAGGTGACAGCAGCAGTGTGGAAACCATTGTGAGGAAGGAAAGGTTGGTTGGTGTTGCAGTGAGGGTGTTTCTTGCACACAATATTCTCAGACTTATTTTTCATCTTTCTCTGAAGCCCTGGACTCCTACCAGATCAGAAAGGAAGGAGAATGTAGGTAGGATGCACTGATAGGTAGTTTTTATTCATTGCTCAATATCAAACCACTTATTCCATCATTACCATGATGGAATTTTTTCCTTTGGGTCAAGCTGGCAGAGAGATTTAGACATACAGCTCTATTTGGTTTTTTTTTAATCCCATAAAGCCTTGGCTTTGGCCTAACTACCTAGTACAATCCTCCAGGAGTTTAGTTATGGAGTACAGAAGAGACTTGGGGCTATAGCATACCCACACTACTTATGCTCTTCCTACAGTACATAACAGTTGAAGTTCCTGTGGTTGCTAAGCAGATCTTCAGCTTTTTACAGGATATTCAGAGGTGTGTGTCCTCAGCATTTACAGATATGTGAAGTACATGTTCTGCAGCTTTTTCTGAAACAATGTCCTATACTTACATGAGACCATGGAGCCTGCACTCAGTGAGCCAGGGGAGACTCTTCCAGCTCTGCATTCCCAAGGATGGGGACAAGGATGGAAGAAAAAGCTTTTGTGTGAACTGCTTTAGTTGTATATGGTCTTAGTTCTGCAGTAGATAGCCTTCCCTTGCCTGAATGAGGGATCCATTCATTGCACAGAATCAGAGTATGCTGAATTGGAAGGGACACACATGGACCATTGAGTCCAACCCTTAGCCCTGCACAGGGCTATCCCCAGGAGTCACACCATGTGTTGATCAAGTATCATCCAAACGCTTCTTGAACTCTATCAAGCTTGGTGCTGTGACCACTTCCCTTGGAAGCCTGTTCCAGTGCCCAACCACTCTCTAGGTGAAGAACCTTTTTCTAATATCTTACCTAAACCTCTGCTGACACAACTTCAGGCCATTCCCTCAGGTCCTGTCACTGGTCACCACAGAGAACACATCACTGACTGCCCCTCCTCTTCCTCTCACGAGGAAGTTGTAACCGCAATGAAGTCTCCCCTCAGTCTTCTCCAGGCTGAACAGACCAAGTGCCCTCAGCTGCTCCTCATGCAGCTTCCCCTCAAGGCCCTTCAACATTTGCAGAAGGATGTAGTTTTACAGCTCTATGTAGAAGAAGTAAAATAGTTTTTGAATCAGGAAGAAGATGTGTCACGATCTAGGATAAAGTTGGGAAGACAATTAGAACATGTATAAGGACAAGGTTTAACAATTCCTTCTTGCTTTAGCTTTTCCATATTCTATTGAATAACTGCTGTCTTACCGAGAACATTTTCTAGTACCGCTGAGAAATCCACAAAGAGCATCGAAGAAATTTTGTCCTTCCCAATAGAAGTCTGGGGTGGGAGAATTGCTATGAATCTGTCACTTACTTCTTTGCTATAGAGCCTTTCAAAATCCAGTTTGAAGTTTTTCATTGTACAGATTTATAAATCCTGCATTGTTGCAGTGGTGTGTTTTGCAGGTGAAGTTAGTGGACTGAGTACACTGCACCTGTTTTACAGAAAGAACTTTTTGCATTATCTCTACATAAACCAAGGGTTTGCTTCTGAGTAAAACATAAAAGGAGAACGAATTCTCTGCATCAGAGCCTCACTGTGCTTGCACAATATCTTGCAGTGTTATGATACCATTGCTGGTAGTCACAATCATATTGTTATAAACTTAGGTTCTGGTATGTGAGTACTATGTGTATAGATATACTTCTTTCAAAATCAGTATGATTACTTGATTTGAATTGAAACCTGCATGCTAAGTCTTAGTATATTACATGTAATATAAGTAGGTTTTCTGCAATAATATTGATTCTGATGAAATGGGAGAGATACTGTACAGTGTGCCTGTGTCTGTGGTATTCCTGACAGGTAAGCACCACATACATGAAATCTGAATGATTTTTCAGGTTAGCTAATGGTTAGATTTTTTTGTTATTACTTTGAGACAATGCAAAAGCAGTTTTTAGCCTGCAGTCTGATTTTACCATGTCTTTCTTCACAGCTTCCAGTTATGGGAGGAGCCTTTATGGACTCACCCAACGAGGACTTTAGTACAGAGTACTCCTTGTTTAACTCATCAGCCAACGTCCATGCAGCTTCGTCCATGCAGAATCCACCAGAAGAGACATCCCGTTCTTCAAATGATGCCATATTGTTATGGATTGCAATAATAGCAACAATTGGAAATATTGTGGTTGTGGGAGTGGTGTATGCCTTCACCTTCTAGGATGACTGTCACTATAAACACTGGAAGAGAGGAAAACTTCAACAGTATTTGTCATGTGTATGTATGTATGTGTGTATATATACATGTATATCAATATAAATACATATAGGTAGGGACTTTGTTGATTAAGTGCTGCCATGGTTATGGAAAAGAAATGCAAGCTAAGCATGTTAAATCTTGATGGCAGAAAGTTTGGATGCAAGTTTTATGGAAGTGAGAGCTTTAATTGAAGAGCCAATATCAGTTTTGTATAGAAATGTAATAAAAGAGAGATCAACTTGGGTATAGTAAATACAGAGAAAGTGATATTTATTTAGAAAGTGCTTATTTTCTACTGTAGATTTTTCTAGCAGCTCTTCTGCCATTTGTCAGCCCTTTCTTTGTGTATTTTTTTACTGTGGTATAATGTTGTATGGAATTGTTCCATGTCATGTTTTCTGGACATCTAGATGGATTAAGTGGTTGGCATTGGCTCGGTTCTGATGAAGTCCAGCAGGTGCATATGCTCCTAGGCTGTGTTGAAAATCATGGATCTTAGAGCTATGACAGGCAGATGCAGGCTGTCTAGGACTTGCCTTCCAGTACCAGTTACTGGAGCTGATAATTGATGCAATAATGCTGAACCTGTCTGTCTGGGAGAAGGCACAGCTATTGCTGCTCTGCAGACCCTCCCTATTCCAGAGGAGGAAATGATAAATAGAGCAGCAGCACAAGCTCCCCTTTCTGTCTAGGGATACTGGATTGCTGTGGTTTGTATATCTGTCCCTTCCAGGAATCAAAGGCTTTTCATCTCATTTCACTGTAATCCAGATTTCTTACAGCAGCTCTGTACTTTCATTATTATGGATTATTAATGTATTGAAAGAATGTGGGAAAATTGGGAAGGATGATGGTTATGAGTAAGATAAAATTGAAAGAAAGATTGGACATTTATGCATTCAGAAGGGAATGAATACACCAATCAGATGTGTCCTGAGGTTGAAACAACACAAAAAAGGTTATAAGTGACAGATATGCAAGTGCTTATATTTCAGTATTAATGTATCTCTCTGGGTTCTGATGATGCTTCTGGAAGTGATTTTTATATAGCCTGCTGCAGGTAACAACTCTGATTATTTGGATTTGTTGTATTGAGGGAAAACTTTTCCACTGCATTGTTCCTATGGGCGGTTCCTTTTCAAGAGCTGTATCTTTCCAAAACAGCCTTATTTGCTTGGGAGAGATAAAATCTTGAGGAAAAGGAAAAAAAATCAGCTCTGTTGGAAATCTCTCTCTTCTCCCTAAAAAATTAAACATAAATATATAACATGTCACTTTGAGAATAGACAAATTCTTGTCTGTGTCTGCATGTACTGTCTAGGTTTTCTGTCTCATATAGCTACTACCCTGATTCCAGAATGCCTTGTCTTCAGGCATAGAGGCTATTTTTGACACTAGCCTGCCACTGAGCTTGAGGCTGGACTAAGAGCTGCTGAATGTATAGAGAGGTTTGGATTTTCTTTTCTCTTTAAACCCGTTTTCCTACACAGCTGGTGGGCAGTTACTTGAATCAAAGCAGCATGCCCCAAATCAGTTTTTATAACCACTCAGTAGTCACTGTGTAGAAGGAAACAGTGATAGCAGTGGGGAGAAAAGAAACTAAGTTATTTCAGGCTGAGAAAAACAATGACAAGCTTCTCTGTGTGTTGTTATTTCCCTCTGTGGAGGCAGGATTTTGTGAAGATGGTTGAGGACAGACAAGATCTGTGCTGGGAAGAAGTTTGAGAAGCCCAGTTCTAGAAGATCAGAGGGAAATAAAGCAAATTCTGTCTAACCAAATAGCTTTAGTCTTAAGAATTACAGAAAAATTCTGTTTTCCACAGTGCTAAAATAGCTATTGATACCTTCATAGGTAGAGGATAGTGAAAAACAGGGGAATTGCATAAATGGTGTATTTTACCTGTTCTAACACCTCTCCTTATTTTTGCTGAGCAGAAAGAATTAAATTAAATGAGCCTGAAAAGCTGCACAGAAGTTCCCAATGCAGAATCAAACAAGATAAGGTCTAGTGTATGAACATGTAGGACCCATGCAGACATTGCCTAATGTACTGTCTTGTCCCCAACCATTTTCTTGTATTCTGTTGCCTTTGTGATTGTATCAATTACTCATCAACTTCCTTCAGTGTTTCTGTAGGCTTTCTACTTAGGCCTGCAAGCATTGTTTTTGCATAAAGAGCAAAATATTTCCATCATGATTAAAACCAGTTTGACACTATGGTACTTGCCCAGTGGGATTATTCTGCTGCCTAATGAATTTTCCAGTGGAGTGCTTTGTTTAAATTTCCTGGAATATTAATCTTAGTGCAATTAGCAATGTTTGCATCTCTTTCCCAGAGCACTGCACTAAACTCTTCAACCATGGAGAAAAGCATCAGAGTGGGAAGAGCAAAGAACAACCACTCCGTTAATGAAACTGAGTGACACTTTTGTGTTCTTATTCCCAAAGAAAATGCCCTACTTTCATGTGAAATTGACAGTAATAGCAGGTGTGTTTGAAAATAATGAGTTCCGCTTCCCAAATCCAGATCATCGTCATACTTATTTTCATCATTAGAGGCTGAGTTGTCAAGAAGGGCCAGACAGAACTTTAATTAAAGTAATGGGTTTGACAGGGTGGCATGGCAAGCTGGGTGGAAGCAGCAAGTGCAGGCATTTCCTGTCTCATAGTTAAACTACACACTAACTGTGTAGCTTCTCTGCTGGGGAAAAAAGTAGTTTTAGGATGCAGGTACAGGGATACTGCATGTGAGGGCCTATATGGAGTATTGTTAAAGTGTACTAAAGATCCCTAAATCTCAGTGGGCAGACTGGTTCAAGCTCTGATCTACTTCAACAGTGAAAATATGTACACTGTGTTTCTGGATGTTATGTTCTGTTCTTGATCCACTACAACCACTTCTGGCTTCTGGCAGGTTAGGGTAGGTTTAAATTGAACCATTGATGGCTTATCCATCATTAAGTTTAGAAGAGCCACAGAGGGGAATGGAGAAGTAGATGAATGGTGGATGTATGGTCCTATGAAGTATATTACCTCTTCGTTGTGAACTGTCAGCACAGCTTGACTTGGAACACTGTAGCTTCTCCTGTCCTTGGAGCCAGGCAGGTGGCTAACAGCTGTCACTTGCTGAGGGGTGATGAGGAATCCCAAGTGCATTCCCCAGGGCTGTTTTCTGAAGCCTTTCTGTAAAAGAAGAGGGCTCTGTGCTGTACTGAACACTTTGTGTATCAGCTTGAGAGAAGGGTTCTACTTGTAGAAGATCTGTGCTTTAAATAAAAATGTCTAGCACAGATAATTTACAAAATCCTAGTTGGAGTTTGTTCTGTAGTAGACGAAGCAAACCACTTTCTATATGTGGTGCTAAACCTCTTTCTCTGTTGTGGAATTTCATCATACAAACACAAGCAGCAATACTGTATGTACTCTGCAGAGTTACTAATCAGACATGGGAAGCAGAAAGACAAGCTGGGGTGCCCTAATGAGTCTCTTTTAGCCAAGGCCTCTAAGGATCTATGGCAATATACCAAATAATCAAACTCTCGCTAAAGCACTTTGTTTCTCAGAGCAACCAGCAACTTGACACAGCAGCTGTGCAGTCACCACAGCAAAGAGACTAATGGCTGAAAATTTTGCAGGTGGGTGCAATGGCACATTAGACAGGAGAACTGAGTGGGGAAACCCCCACAGCCTACTCCTATTGTATTTTTGTCTGCAGGAGACTGTGCTTGTCCACAGAAATAACATCTTCCTAAAATGAAATGAGGGAGGAGGATGTATTTCTGTGTCAACACACTTGCAAAACTGAAAACAGATTTTGAAACTGATGCAACAGTAGCAGAGAGACTTGTCTGCTACAAATAATGTATTTACCTTTTGAGTGGGCAAGTAAGTGAGGACATAGATATCTGAGAAGTAATTACATCTCTGCCCCAAATCCTTTTTTGCAATGGGACTTGAGGGCAGTCAGCATCCCACCCAGCTGCTGAGCAACCTATAATACTAAGCCCCAAATCAAGAGTGAATAGAAGCAGCTAGCCATTATAGTCTAATCATGTACATCCATTTGAAGATAAAGGGGAAAAATATGTCTTTGTGTCTGGGGCCAAATGAAAGCAGGAGCCCTTAGTCTATGGGTTTTTATGTATTTTGTCTATTATTAGAAGCTTTTATTTTGCTATTCTCAAACAATTCCAGTTGTTAATATCCTCTCCACATTTCTCTGCAGGCTGCTGAGAGTTATTAATTTCTTGTAGCACTGTCCATTTATCCAGTGTAATTTTACTGAGTTTCCTGTGGCTAATGACAGAGTAGAATCTGGAAAATTACTTTTTTTAAGGATGGTTTACATTTGAGGTAAATAGACCAAAAATCAGAATCCCAGTTCAAAATGCATCTGTGCTTTTGGAGCGTTCAGACCTCTGGAGAATTGGATTCATCTGGTTAATGTGCAGAAAGGAAAAGGGCAGTCAGGTCCCCAGTGATAATGTCAGACATGAGGGTTCTGACAGGCAGAGCTGAGTGGTTCATTAACTGCTGCTCTGTCCCTCTGAGCCCCACTGGCTTCCTGGACTCAGCCAGATCCGACTATAAGTGAGCTAACCATCAGGTACAGCGTGTTCCTCCTCACCTTACAGCTTGCTAATCCTCAGGGAAACAAGTGCATTTATTCCACTCACAGAAGAAGAGGCAGAGATCCGTATTCTGTTAGGTCTGTTGTTACTGCTGCAGTGGTCAGTCACCATAAGATCAAGATAGGGGTGGTTTAACATGTAGTTAGCCCTTTTCCCGTTTTCTGGGAACATCCTAAAAGCATCAAGGCATCCTGAGGCCTTAAAATGTCCTACTGCCCTTAATCTGACACTTTTTGTGTTTCCTCATATAGCCCATCTTTGCCTTTAATTTGTCTTTCCAACTCAAAACAGGGAAAATGAAGTCAGCAGTGTGCTCTTCTCTGGCCATGGAGAGACCTCCAAACAGCTAGGGACCAGCCCTGTCCTATTTTAGTTTGTGGTCCGTCAGGCATAAGGAAGGGTGGTGTCCAATTGTCCATCCAATCAACTCCAGATGAATATGTGCCTTTGCAGAACAAAGTGCATGGCAGTTTTATCTCATCCTGGCCTGTACCAGAGCATTTACACCAAGACACATGACCAGACCTACTTTTGCAGTAATCTGTTTTGGGAGTTAAAACAACACAGCCAGGAACTGGAAAGGAAAACCCTGCTAACACACAAATGTGTTACATGTCTAATCATCTCAAGGACATGCCTCTGAAGACAGGTTTGCCTGTGTGGCATAGGCAGACTTGAGCTGTTGGTACCAAGGCAAATGCCCTTTCATATGAGCACAAATGGTCTCCTTCTCTTTGGGAGGTCTTTGGACGTTGTACCACCCATCCTATCTTTCCTATGTAGGTTACTAATGAAGATATTTTTCAATTGTAGAAAATACTCAAAAAGCTTCCTATGTTGGTAGATTACATATAAGTTTTACCTTCCAAAGATCTGCTTAATCTGCCTGCAAAAGCAAAAACAGCCCACGTTTCTTAAGCGTGGAATGTTAATGAGTCAAGTATCATCTGTAGTGGTGTCACCTCATTTTAGTCATCAACTTTGTGCCAGTAGATCTCAAAGGGAATCTTACTGTTGCCCAGATTTGAAAAAGCTGAGAACAGAAACAAGTTACAGAATTACGGACTGTGTCACTACCCAATCCTTTAGGCCTCATTCCTTCCCAAATTACCCTGATGTGAACCGGCATCCTTCTCTTTAAACATGTTGTCACCATCATATTGCCTCCACTTGCCTTCTCTCTGTTCTTTTCCTTCCCTGGTATCAGAGCATGTTATGATTTGGAAGCCAACAATGTTCTACAGCCCCTTTTAACCACCTCCTTGACTGACCTTCACTGAGAGGTGAAGTGATATGAGGTGAGTGATATGTAAGAACTTTCCACAGTAAGTGCAAAGAAGTGACACAAAGTCTCTCCATGTAGGAAGATCTTAGTCATTACCTGCCTTAGCAAAGTGTTTCTCCCAAGCAGAATAGTAAGTTGTGACCATAAAGCTTTGTAACTGTATTGTCAGTATCCATACAATGCAAAATTACCTTTCGGAAATTCAGATTTTATAAATATACTGCACTGTTCTGCAGTCAGCATTTACTGAGCTTTTCCCAACCCAAAGTCCTTTTTTTATTTTTAGCAGATCAAAATCAGTAGTAATGCACTTAGGGTAAGGTGAGGGGAGTGGGGTTTGGCCATTACAGAGAATAGAAAAGCTCCATGTGATTTATTGTAGGGTCAAGGCCATTAAATGCCAATTTAATAAAGAAAAACAGCCACAATGTGCTAAGCCATTTCCAATCTAGTCACACCTGCAGTTCTCAGATGTAGGGCCAAGCTGCTATAGCCAGATGGAGCATTTCTAAATCTTGTTGTGACCAAGAGGAAATGCCTTCTTTTGACAAAACTGAGGGAGCTGTGCAGCCTCCTTCCCAGGTCCCCTGCTTGTGCTGGTATTGTTTTGGGAGCTTCCTGAGCTGCAGCCATTATGGTGATGTTGCATTTCTTGAGGAGTTCAATCCCACTTACGAGCACATAAGACTGAACTGTTTACAGATCTAGGCCTAAAACTCCTCTCAAGCTACTGCCTTCATAAGGATGATCGAAGTTCCTGAGCCTGCACACTGCTCTATCCAAAGGGACCTTTGCCTCCACCTGGAGTCAACTGGATTAATAACACTTCTACACTTCTGACATCTGCTTCACTGGATCAGTGTGCAGGATTACCAGTGGGTTGCTGGGGTTTTGTTTTAAATATATCTAAAGATGTCTGTAATTTCCTAATCAAAAGCAAGCAAGAAAGCAGAATGCTGTATTTTTTTAAGTGAGAAGGTAATAAAAATGAGTCTAAATATTTTGATAGATATGCTGGAAGGGTATATAATGTAGCAAACAGTTGCACTATTTTTTTACTGTCTGAGCACCTAATCTGAGAAATATTTGTTCTTTCTCTAAGTCCGCTTCCAGTTCTGAAGTTGGGAAGTTTGGAAGGAGTGGAGTACAAAGTCTCAGTAAGCTAATGTAAATAAATCCGGTAACTAGCTTGGTGAGGTAGCCTATAATGTTTGGTTTTCAGTTATTTCAAATACTGCCTAATTGTTTGGGGATTTCTCCCCAAAAATATGCTAAATCGTGACACTTCTGAGAGCAACTGTGCTTCACACAAGATCACAGTCATATGGAAATTACATCCTTCAGTTCACATAAAGCAGCTTTACAGGAGCCCTTAGGATGCACTGTTGTTTTTTCTTAATAATCCCTGACAGTTTAAGTCTCTTGTGCTTTCTCTCTGCTGCCCTATTTTGTACACTATCAGGTTTGTGGGGCTTCGTATTGTTTTTGTAATATATGGGTTGGTTTATAGAAAAACCTTTACTGTTGTAATCATTGTTCTTGGATTGTGGAGCTCTAACTGTAAAAACAGCTTTAAAAATGCCCTCTCTTTTCTCCAAGTTTGCTGTAATTAGCAAGTTTAGTTAACGGAAATGTATTCTTTTAATCTCCTGTTATATTCTTTTCCAGTTACTGACTGTTTTCACTATGTGTGTACTTAGTATTGGTTCATTCCTTTACTATGGTGAAAATGAAAAGTTTTGTTAGTATCAGATGGAAATTGTGGTTTTGGATAAAGTCCTTCAAATTGATAGTAGTGTGTGATTTTTCATTTTGTTCTCAGTTTACTTGAGAGTAGTTAGAAGTCTGGAATTGCAGTTATTTAATTATTACCTCCAGTGATACACTGACACTAATTTGTTGCTGTTTACAAATCTGCATGATTTGGCAGCCTTGGGAAACCATCTCTGTTGCATATATGGCATGAAAAGAACACTGTGGCTATTTCTACAGGAATGGATTCACCAGTTCTCAAAGTCCAAGAAGTGCCTCAACAATCTTGGAGCCAAAAAAGAGATTTCATCTTCTTCAAACATAAACTCAGAAGCCCTTACACCATGAACCCTTGTGTCACTGCTCTCTCCCAGGTCTCTCCTCAGGTGATCATGACCATCCTGTCTCACAGAGCTGTGGGGGTGGCTTTGTGTCTGTGGCCCCAAACTGCTGTCCTAGGACTGCCATTCCAAGCACTTCTGGGGAATCAAGGGGAGCATCAGAGCTTGCTAGAGGATGTTCAACAAGCTTCATAAAGGCAAATAGTGGTAAGAGGAAAAAAGGAAAACATTTGGCTTTCCTAATGCAATATAGCATATAGATTATCATTTGCCTTACTTTATGATTCAGTGAGGGATTCAGTGAGACAAGTTGAGTTTGGATCTGCTGAAGGATTGGCAAAAGAACATGCTAAGTGACTGCTCATACACTATTTTAAATTAAAAAATTTACTTACCCTTGAATGAAGCAAACTAAGAACATCAGGAAGATGCATAGGCCAATCATGATAGCAAGCCTGACAAAAAAGCATTTAAAAAAAAAAAAAAATTAAGGCATGTTTTATTCTAGTACCAGTCTTTCTCAGTCTAGCAATACAACATATTCCAGAGTTTATCCATCAGAATTTAAGGCAATGCAATTGCTACACTACATCAATATCTAATTATAATTCACTTTTCAAATGCAGCTATGGAATCATACAGATCCAAATTATTTTCATTTCTAAATTTCTGCACAATAGTTAGAAATGAGAATACTTTAGAAATGGGAGAGAATGTTCTGTTGAACAGTCATTTAAAGATTTAGCTATGTGTGTTCAGACTAATAAAACCAGCTGAAATTGTTGCTATTGTTTTTTGTGCAGCATTATGTATCTAAACAAACTGTCTGCTAATGTAAATTGTTCTGTAGTGAGACTAACAAAGAGCTTTTAGCCCAAGAGAGCCTGTCCCCTATAGCAGTTCAACTGACATATTTTGTTTTGCCTAATGCTACTTTACAGTTTTCTTTAGGATAAAAAAATAATACGACTGAGTGACTTTCCTGCATTAACTGCAGCCTGTGCACATCCTATATGGGGGTTGGTGAAGTACCTCTGTAAACAACCTGATATCCATTTAATTGCCTGCTGTGACAACAAAAATATCAGACTCCAACAGGAGATTTCCTTTTGTTTTGAGTTCTCACGAGGTGCTGCAGTGTTTCTGAAAGGCAGTGGGCCGAGAACATCAGGCTGTGAAATTGCCAGCTCAGGTGCAGGGCAGGTACTGGCACCCTGACTTAGCCCCACCGTGGGGATCACAGCCAGCTGCCCATCATTCTCCTGTGCCTGTCTTCAGGAGTCAATTAAGGCTGTTCCCTATGAAGGTTTTGTTTTGAGCTAATTGATGCTGTTGCTTGTAAAGGCCTTGTTTTGAGCTAAGCAAATCACCCACAAAGTTTGTATTACATTTCTAAAGATGCACCTTATAAGTCTGCATACGTATTTCCTTTACACATTCAGACAATCCTCATCCATTAGAGGCAAGAAAGATGCTCCTCTTCTTTTGTCATTTCTGTTTTGAATTACAAAGGTTTTATGCCTACAGATGTTAGTTGGGTGCAGAAACAATGTTTACTGCTTTGTGAATTTCCCTAGTGACTCCTTTAAGGATAGGTATATAGATATACAGAGATATATACATAGATATATTCCCAGGTCCCTTACTGCAGCAAACAATTTTAAACAGAGGCTTTTATTTTCTCATCAGCTCAGCTCTTCTTCCAGGCACCTTGGTACTTTTCACAGAATCCCAGATTCACAGAATATTCTCAGTTGAAAGGGACTCACAAGGATTGTCAAGAACAACTCTTAAGTGAATGGCACATACAGGGATTGAACTCACAACGTTGGTGTTATTAGTACCATGCTCTAACCAACTAAGCTAATTTCTTCTTTTTCACCTCTCTACTCTTTCATTTCTGACTCTGTGCTGATGCCCGAATTCTTTTGGTCTCTATCAATATTTATTACATGAAAAGACTTTGAGTAAATATCACTTAAAGTCCTCTGTAACAACTGATGTAAAGAAAGTTCTTATAAAGTACTTATTTCTTTCACCTTCTAGTTGCCTCACTTCTGGTTGTGGGATACTCTTAGATGAAACCTTAATTTTTACATCTTCAAATGCAACCTAGAACTCCTATCCTTCAGGCAATTTTTTGGGGAAAAAAAATCATTCTTAAAAAAAACCCCAAGCAAGCAAACATAAAACTCAAAATATTTTGTCCTATTTCAGAATAGTTTTACTTAGCATTGATTTTACTGATAAGGTGTTGAGACTTCTGATATGACAAGAATCGGAGCATCTTTAGTACAGTACAATGAGACAGCATAATTGTAAATAGCTTCAGATTTTAATGTGCTAAAACTTTCAGTCTTGTCCCTGAAGCAGTTTTTACATGTATCAGGATGTGAACAGCACACTGTGTCAAATAATGCTGAATTCTTTTTTTATAACCTGTAAACTGTTCTGTGTTAGAAACACCTCATCAGATGTGCTGTAATGTGCTGTAAAGTGCCCAGTTCAGAATATTTTCCCCAGTGAGGCTGATTTAAGCTAGTCAGAGCCATCCTTTATAGCTTGACAACAATCTCCTGTTTTGTTCAGTGCTTCTGTACTTACTACGCATTATTTCGTGCTAAGTGGGGAAGAGCTGTCTCAGAAACCACCTGCGCCATGAACAAATTACTTAGGGATCTAAAAAGTTCTGCGTCCAAACTGGATGACTATTGAACAGCACAGGAAATCATCACAAGTGCTAACAAAAACCACAGCAGGGCTGCTCTGATGAGGAACTCCTGTGGGTTTGTGTGCAGCACAGGGCTGAGAATGAGGGCTCAGTGCTGGCTCCTGCCTGGGGCTGCACAAGGGCTTGTCAGGTCAGAGGCTGGGCTGCATCCCTGCAAAGTGGAGCACACACAGCTGACCTGGGAAATTGCTGCAGAGTAACAGCTGGTTGTAGGTTACCCCATCTTCTCTGTGCAGATAAACCCTATGACTCACTCCAGGGAAATAGGAAGTGCCTCCTTCAAACCTGCGCCAGGAGAGACTTCCATTGTAACACATCCATTTTAACAGGAAAGAACCACAGGAAAAGAATAAATGTTACATCAAGTAGTGAAGCACTATTTTATATTAAAATAAAATTTTTAAAAAAATCAACAGAACAAATTTGGCATAGAAGGGAGGATAATGTCTCTCAAACCACTTGACTGTTTCCTCTTAAGCCATAATAGAAACATGGGAAAATGCTGCCCCATCAGCTTAGCAGAACCGGAGTGCAGGACCATTCCACAACTGGAAATTTAAAAAAGCCCTACCATCAGAAGCTGTCTTCCAGCACTGCAGGTGTCAATTGCCTTTTCCATGTACTGCCCAGAGACAAAATTATATCACAATAGAAAAATTTAAGGAAAGCCAAACAAATAAAAATGAAAAAACACAAACACAACCCAAATTGGACAAAAAAAGCAACAAACAAAACCAGAAACACCCAAAGAAAACCTCCCCCCCCAAAAAAAAAACAAACAAACAAAAAAACCCCAAAAACATCAACAACAAAAAGAAAAGAGAAAAAACCCCCCACACCAAAAAAAACAAACAAACAAACAAAACCAAACAAAAAAACCCAACCACACAAAAATCTCCACCCAGACAGTTCCAGAGCACAGAAGGGCAAATTTTGCCTGAAGGCTTTGTTCTAACTGGCCCTTGAAGGATAAGTTGTGCTTTTTGTAGCCTTCTGGAAGTGTGGCTCTGACAAGTTTAGGACCAATCCTGTGACTGGCATTTCAATGGCAAGAGTGACTTTGGCATGACTTTGACTTATCCTGTGGACTTCACTTTCCAAGGGACTTCTCTTTCCATTTTCATACATCTCCCATTTAATGTTACAAGCTTTTCATGACACCACAGGTTGCAAAATAGGACTTTATTTTCATAACCAGCTTAGTATTTTGTCATTGCAGGCATTTCTCTTCTCTCACTTTATTTAGCATACCTACAGTCATGTTAATCTATTCCTAATGCATTTGGCTCACACCAATGTTAAGCTTTCACTGCAAAGCTGCCAGAATTGATATCTCAAGTCTCCACTTTGCTGTGAAAAGTGCACACACTGTATTCAGAACCCTTCTCCCTCTGTTCTGTTTGCCTTTATTTTCAGTTCAAGTGCAGGAATACATAAACTCATCCTATCATTTCTCTTTTCAAATCCTATCTGAAAGCTGTCCTGGCCAAGCCTTTTTTTCCACTGCCTGGCAGAGATACCTACAGAGTGCTTCTGGGCTAAGAAACATGTTACACCCAGAAGAGTCCTGATCCTCACCTGTCCAGACTGGGGACCTCACTGGAGTACATCAAGTTACCTTTTAGCTTGCATGGCAGGGCACTGCTTGTTTAGGAAGAGTCTGGCACATGCTCTAGTCTTGTGCAACTACTTGGTCAGGCATTCACCTGAAGCACTCAAGGCTGACCAGTGATGCAGCTTAAGGACTGATTATTTCTTGATCACCTTGAGGTTTTGTAGATGAAAGTTTTGGTAGCATAGATCCCAGTATTGTACTAATGATAGGACCCACATGGTTGACAGGTTAAAAGGAAAAGGTGGTACTTTCTGCATCAGGTCTTGAAACTTGATGCCAAGGTGAGTCAGCTAAAGAGTTCCACACAGTTCTACCACAGTCAGCCTTACTGGTTACTACAGTATCATTTTGAGGTTTCTCCTCTCCTGACCAACTTGAAAAAGCATAATCACTTGGTGGTAGATATTTGAAGGCAGTAATTTTTTTCCTGCAAAAAGAAGTCTCACATCTGACTACTTCTGCTTTGGAATCTCACTTCAACTCAGGGAGGTTAAAAATTAACACCCAGCCCAATTATTACTATAGGAAAAACTGTGTAGGAGAGGCCATGAAAACCTTTGAATTACTTCAGATGTGTATTCATCAGTGGGAAACTGGGAAACTTGAAACAACCACAGTGACTATGTTAATAAACTATGGCTGCAAAGCTACATAGTGGTGCTTTTTGTCTTACCCTTCTTAAAATATGCAATTGGTGATTGGATAAATAGCATAAGACTTCTCTACACCCAGCGGAGTGTCCTAACTGCTAAAACACATGTATTCACTCTCTTCTCCAATTAATCTTTATTTAGTGCCTGAAAACTAAAATGGGAATATGGCAAATAGCCTTCTACAGCTCAGTGAGTGCAGCCTTAACCTCAGAAACATGAGTACACCTCCACACATGCAGGAGGGGAATCTGAGCTGTTCTTCTCCCCGTTCAGGTAAATGCTCTTACCAATGAACCCTGGGCACTGTGGGGGAGGAGAAGGAAGGAGAAAATATAATATCTTAGTCTTTCATAGTTATAGTGGGGGACTGAATCTCACAAATGAAATCTCTGGTTCATAGAACATGGGCTGCCTGCTTGAGACCAGCAGAAGCGCTATCCTTTGGGTAATGTCCCAAAGCAGACTTTAAGAACCCACAGATACTTGGATAGTTTCCAGGTTAGACAGCTTCCAAGAAAGAGTTGAAAGGGTTTTGGGGATTTAGAGTTTTTGTGTTCTTTTTGTTGGTTGGTTGTGATTTTTTTAAGATGAAAACAGTGATGACAGAATTTGAAATCTTTATCTTATTATGGAACTCTTCTTAAGTTGTTTAGAAGCCTAAGTCTTATCTATTGATTGATTTATACTTGAAATTCATTAAAAATTAATACAACTATGCAATTGGTTTGATTTCTATCACCTGTAGGATATACAGGTGATAGAAGTTACAGATTATGGTGTTTTTTTCCAGAAAGCTATATTATTTCTAACTGTTGACATGTGTTACTTTTTCAGGGTGGAAACCTTTCTAATAGTAAGATCCAAGACAATATGGTTTTGGAGTAACATATTTTAGTGTCTGTTCCACAAAGCATAGGGTTTGCTGTATTTAATTGGCTTAGTGCAATCTGTGTGGCTGTCAGAGGATGGCATCATGGTTTCTTTGAGTGGAATTTCAAGAAACTGAAGGAGGTTTCAGAAAGGAAACTGTTAAAAAAAAGTCTGGTTCTAATGAGAACTGAAGTAATTCTTTAGAATTGTTAGATTTTCATTTACAAAATGTCGTTCCAAGTAAAGCTTGCAGTGTCTGCATCACGTGAGCTCCTTAAAGTCTTAGAAACAGCAGTTAGCTTGGATCTGAGGCATTGGTATACATTATGTATTGTTCTTCTTTGCTATGAAATCAGAGGCAAAATCCTTATCTGCCTCTCAGAAAAAACAGCCTCTAAGCCTCTATTGCTTAATTTTCCAGATGCAAGGATCTTCATGTTCCTTTTTTCCCTTGACCTACAAAGTTACCTCAACACATTCATAAGAACTGGTTTTATTCTATAGTGATTTACTTCTCTTCTTTTTCTGTCCTGTCTTCTTTAACTTGTGTTAATGAACATGTTACAAGTGCCTTCCATTCTTCAGATGATTTAACACTGGAAAAGTAAATGGGTTTCCCTGGACAGCGGCAAAGCTGAGACATGAGATTGAAGCATTATTGCTAATGAAAACCATCTAAGACTGCACAATCTAAAATCTAAAGTGATATTTTTCCTATCTTGTTTGGGAGATCAGTAGCTTTAGGTTAACCATAACCAACGCATTTCCCTTCTGTTGCATCAGTAAGGAGGAGTGTGCAATGTAATACCATAGCCTTGAGACAGCATTAGAGCTCTCTCCTGGAATGCTGCATTATCTACTATGAACTAATCCTTATATCACATCACAGTTGCAGTGAATGATGAGCCTTTTTCTTTATAGGTTATGGAAACAGCTTGGTTTATATTCCATCTGCTCACCACAGCATGAGGAATTCACAGAAGGCACCCCCCCACCCCACTTACTGCTTGCTTTATCCTAAGTCACATAAGATACAGTCATGTTAGTTACGTAGAGATGAATCACAAACTTAAAATAGATATTCAAACAAAAATATAGTTCATTTCTTCTCCTAGATACATTTTTCAAGAAAGCATAGCCTTGAAAAACTAATCCTTCTCAATAAATGTCATTTACTTACGGAAAGGATTCAGCACTGTTTGGAAATTTGTGATCTATTTATATACAAGATCAAGTAAAATAATCAAAGTGTCTTCTGGTTTTGGAATTCTTTTAAGAATTCCTCTTACTTAGTGTTGAATTTCTATAACACAACCTTGAAGCTTTCCTCCCTTGTTCAGTTTAGAAAAATTATTTTCAATGGCTTCCTGTGCATTTTGCTGAGAATTCTTGAAAGCAAGGACATGAGATTTTGGTTTTTGTTACTCAAAATAACACCATAATTTATTGATTGCAGCAAATTGAGCAATATTTTCTACAGATACCCAAAAGATAATCTTACTTACCTTCTCCACACACATTTTAAATGACTGTACTTGTGCAGTGCTAGCTTCAGCAGGGACCTTCTTGATTTAATAGTAAGCTCAAAGTCAGACCCTTTATTTCACATATGGCCTAGAAATGCCCAGTAGGGTGATTGCTAACTGCATGACTGAGAGGAAAAGAAGCAAGCTCAAAAACCAGGGGAATTTGAAAATTCGCCTTTATTGCTTTGACACGATACCTGTCAATATTTCTATTTGCAGAATAATGACTTCACTTTCCCTTTCTGAATCAATGTATTAAAAGAGTGAATCTGTTCCTCAGGTCCTGCTAGTACTTTTCCTCCTTTAGTATGGGAACCTGCATCCCTGAAAGCAACAAGGGAGGAAAATTCTCTGCATAAGGATATGAGAACTGACAAAAATATGCCTGTTGTCTTTCAATGGCTCTGTATTTTTAAAACAACCCACCCTAAGACCAGCGGGCCTTGAAAGAAATTTGCTGATGTTATGTTTCCTGTTGCCACTCCTTGACACTGCTTTCCCAGTTTTCCATGAGTGATATCCTGTCTCACTAGGGCAAGAATTAACAATAAAAGGTTTCCTCTTTCTGATGTTTCACATCAAAAGAAGTAGCACCTTAGTGGACATTGTATCTCTGATCAAACTTTTTTCCTTCTTTTTGATTTTTTCTTTCTAAAATGTATTCAGTACATCTTCTCTGTTGCTACTACATTTGGGTTGGGGATTTTTTTTCTTTAATATTTTTGGTTGGTTGGTTGGTTTGGTTTTGGTTTTGGGGGTTTTTTTGGTGGTGTTTTTTTACATGGTGTTTGTTTTTAATTTTGGTCCCTTTCTATCTGTGGGGTTTCATTCTACAGTTTGATAGTCACCATTCAGAACCCCAGCTTAATGAGTGGGAGTTCTTATCTTTCATTGTCACTTGGTGAATCATATACTGATCATTGTATATGTTGAGAGCCACTTTGGTGTTTGTTTTTTTTTTGTTTTTCTTTTAACCTACAGCAGCAACAACAAACCTTTAAATAGAGATCAGACACAGGCACAGATTATCTCAGCACTAGCTCTCTTGGATCTAGAAAACCAGTAGAGTTGTTACATGACAAGAATATCTGTGATCTGAAGCTTAATTGTATGGGTAGGCAGAAGCTTGCTTGACCACCAGTAGCTAGGTGGGACAGCTCCTTGAAGTTGCTATCCATCAACTTTTAGAGTTGTTTATTGGCCAAAAAACACTAATTTGAAGTTTAATGGAGCCACACTGTTGATCTTGCTGAGAGAGAGATTATTTAGAAATGCCCAATATGGATTTAAGCAATCCCATGTTAGTAGAACGTTGCAATTACTTTACTTGAGCCACAAAATTTTGCCTCTCCCAACTATTTAAGTCACAAACAGAGTAATTACCTAATAATTCTCAAGATACTTGAATGTGTCCAGAGGAAGGCCATAAAGCTGGTAGAAGGATGTCCCATGAAGAATGTCTCATGTGCTTGTCTAATTTACAGAAAAGGAGGCTGAGGGGTGACCTCGTTGTTATCTACAGTTTCCTGAGGAGGGGAGGTGTAGAGGAAGGTGCTGAGCTCTTCTCCCTGAGAGAAGACACATGGGACACATGGGAATAGTTCAAAGCTCCACCAGGGCAGGTTTAGTCTGGACATCAGGAAGCTTTTCTTTACCAAGAGGGTGGTGAAACACTGGAACAAACTTCCCAGAGAGGTGGCTGATATTCCAAGCCTGTCAATGTTTAAGAAGCATTTGGACAGTGCCCTTAATACAAATCTTGAACTTTTGGTCAGCCCTGAGATGGCCCACCAGGTGGACTAGATGATCTTTGCAGGTCCCTTTCAGATGAAATACTCTATTCTAATATATTTTGAAGAGAGATGGAAGACTGTATGCTGTGGATCTTATGTTTATTGGTTCAGGTTATTTTTTTTCATTTTCCTTCTTTTAATTTCCATCACCTCTCCTATAAATACATGTTGAGAGGTTGGGGTTGTTCAGCCAGAGAAGAAAAGGCTCTGGGATGACCTTATAGCACCTTCCAGTACCTGAAGAGGACCTACAGGAAAGTTGGAGAGGGACTTTTTACAAGGGTATGTAGGGATAGGACGAAGGGTAATGGCTTCAAACTGAAAGAGAGTAGGTTTAGATTAGATATTAGGAAGAAATTCTTTGTTGTAAGGGTGATGAGACACTGGCACAGTTTGTCCAAAGAAGTTGTGGATGCCTTATCCCTGCAAGTTCAGGGCCAGGTTGGATGGGGCTTTGAGCAACCTGGTCTAGTGGAAGGTGCCCCTGCCCATGGCAGGGAGGTTGGAAATAGATGATCTTTAAGGTCCCTTCCAACCCAACCTATTCTGTGATTCTATGATTAAATGTGTTGGGCATAAAATAATATCAAGTTGTAACTTCAGACTCAGTGGAAAACTGCAATTACCATCTGCAGTGAGAAACCTGAGACATTCGGTATATTCCCACATGTAACAGAAGTGAAATGGGAGATAAGCTTCCTCAGAGGGATGTTGACTGTAAGGAACATGACTATGTAGAAACATCTTGGTAAAGGATCATGAAACAGGCAAAACAGTGCTGGGCAACAAAGCCACATGCTGCAGCTCAGAATTAACTAAAAATAAATTGTGTCCACAGCACAATAAGTTATCAGCAAGACAGATGATGGCCAAGAAGAGGAAAACCATAATTGTTTCCTCTGGGTCTGGATTTCCGAAAGTAAACACTCAGTCTTGTCCCGGCTTTGTAACGGAAAATAGAATTCAATAACATGGAGGAAACTGGAGAATCATACAATAGCAACACAGTATTTAAAAGCTTAGCCATATGAGGGAAGGGAGCAATAATGACAATTGTTCTTTAAGTCTGTGCTGAAGGCAGACTGAGAGGAAGTTTGGTCTGCCAGAGAGGCAACAGTCTGGGTGCTGGGAGGCCTTGGCCTTGCTGGCTCTCCTGTTTACTCCTCATCTCTGAACCAGACACTGAATCCCCTTGTTTATGCAGTGCTTCCCAAGTCATGCCTCTTTCTGGGAGGAGGGTTTTCCTCGCAGATTAAAAACTAGAAGAGAGCTAGCAAACAGTTTTTCAAAGTCGACATAGTGATGTAATAAATGGATACAAGAGACCATTCTATGGTGATGGTAAAGATCATAGATACCAAAAAACATGGGACACCTGCCAGTTTCATTTTAAATGCACTGGCAGCACTTAACAAATTCTATAATTTCATTCATAGGCTGTGATTTCTTTTTTTCACCAAATTTCCCAGAAAGTCTCTGCTTATGTTCCCCATTCTTATACAGTTAACCTTTGACCACATTAAGTAAGGGTATCTCCAAATTAAGAGAACATTTTACTAGCATAGATGAGATGATTTTTCTAGGAAAGCCTCCAGCCCAAGTAATTTTGAGCATGCATAATTATATGGATGAAACTGCCAAAAGATTACTTAGGTCCACACCTAATTTGGAGAAGTTTCTAGGCCTTCCCATATAGAAACAAGTTCATCTATGAAAGTGGAGATGCAAACACATTTTCTTAGGAGCAGAGTTTAGACACATATGGATCCCTAATGCTCTGATCCCAGAGCTAAAAAAAATTGCTACAAAATTCAAGTGCGTACTGATGGTTCTCCATTGCTTCCAATACAAATTCTTATGCTAACAAAAGCCATTTCGCTTTGTTGAGCAGTTATTTAGCTCCTTAATAAATTGCTTGTCAAAAGAAGGGATTTGACCAGAGTACCAGTTGATTAAATTAGCCAAGTACTGCCTCACGTGTGGGGACAAATTCTGCAGATTAGATAACTGATTAGATAAGCAGCCACATGCCATAGCATAACCTGGTCTTGTTCTCCATGCTAAACCTGGACAAGGAAGAAGCAAAGGAGCTGGATACCTCAACTTCATATCATCCAAAAGGTGTCCTCTACCAGGGAAATTCTTGAATGTGCAAACCAAACTATTCTCCAGCATCATTCTCCTCTTTTCAGATAACACAAGGATAAGAAATTCACAGTAACATGACCCTGTGTCACAACCACATTCACAATTACACGATTTTAGTAACAAGAGGAAAGAGTTTTGTCCCATCAGCACTACCAGTTACAGCAGCATGGTAGTCACACCACATGCATCACAGACAACTTTGTCCCGGAGATCCATTGCTGACAAGGTGGAGCAACAGTCTGGATTAGTTTAGGGTAAATGGGGCAGAACTGCCCAGCCCCACATCCACCACTGTATCACACAATCAGAAGCAGGTGTCCTGGACTACACTGAGAAAATGGATGCACCAGCTGCATCCTGCCACTGGATTCCCTGGTTTTGTAGCTGATTTGGGGGTTTAAGTTTTGTTTTAGTTCTTGGGAGTTATTTTTGAGCTAAAATTCTTCTGAGGATGCTTACTGACAGTACACACAGTGTGTGCTTCATGCAAGATTTAGACACCATTGACCCACAGTGACATAAATCATAATGAAATGAAAAATAAATTACCAGCTGTTAGGTTCCTCCATTAGCAATTATACATAAAGGAATTTATTAAAAGAATGTCACTAGCAGTGCTATTAACAGCTAAACATAACTTACTCCAAATACCATAGACAGGAAATTAGGGTTAGCTCTGCCCTTTTCTCACATGCAAAGGATGACCTGCAACTCACCTCCCTGTGGGGGTGAGGAGGAGGCCATCCTTTGCCTCGTGCTAGGCTTCTGTGTCCAAACTGCCACTGCATTGCAGCACTGACAAATAGTCACACTCCTGTGTCTGTCCCACAACACTCACACATATCACCCCACCTGCTTTAGGTCTCATCCCTGTGCTGCAAGAGAGAGTGACAAACACTCCTCTCCTGTTACAATACCTCCTATTCCAGAGGTAGTGCCCTGGGGCCGTGTCAGAGCTTGGGAAAAGCTGAGGTGAGGTCAGTCGTTTCCTCTGCTCCCTGTGTGCTGTAACATAACAAAGTACCCCTATTTCCTGGCACCATGGAGAGGTCTGAACTGCATCAATTGCAGCTTGATGTGCTAAAAGAAGCTTTGAGAGTTTACTTCAGTAATAAACAATGTTTAGAATAATTGAAAATATGAGCTGGTGATATATTAAATCTCATTTAAATCAAAGGTCACTTTGGGGGAAACAGGTTTTGTACACTTCCTTGTAGTTGCTGTAAACACCTCAAGGCTCCTCAGGTCCTGGACAAGGCAAGGGGAAGCACATATCTTTCTCACAGATGTACATTCCCTGGTACACCATGGGATGAAACACCCTTCCTGCTGAGCTGCTTGCAGCAGCAGTTGGAATTTATCCCATGCTTTTAATCTGACCATAAACGCATTTCATTTGTCTCTCTCATTTCTGAGTGTTGTTTATACTCGGTTGGATGTACCAAAGGCTGACTAGTCCATCTGGATTTCTTCCCTCACTGTTTTTCCAGGGTAATTAATAAACTCTATCCTGTTTACTGGTAACAGTATGAACCCTTAGAAACAGGGAGTTGTGGTGTTTCACGTAAATTTTGAAGTCAGGAAGGGGGAAAAAATAATTTTACCTGCATGACAGTACTTTCTAAAGAGATATAAAATGGCAGTGGCTCTCAAGAGGAGTCAGCACCACTTTTTTCATATTTCAGTGAGGTCAATATAGCAGGAAAATCCACCCATGGCATTTAACAATATATAGGAAACTGAAGAGAGCTCAGATCATGTCTGATCACCTCCAACCATGTCTTCAAAGCTCTCAGCAATCTAATAGAAGTATGTTCATCTAACTGTTTGAAAGGTCTTTGCATGCAGTGAGCTGACATTTGTCTTGGAGCACTTTGCAGAAGCATGCAAGGGCCACTTCTGATAGAAAACCTGTATGAATACCTGTATACACACAAATGTGTGTGCCAGGAATTGCTGCAAACACACAATTTATGATACTTCTAAGCTCAATTTTGAGTGTTTTTAGATAGAAGCAGAAATCAGTGTGAATATTAGGGAAAATATTAGGGAAAAACTTGTTCCACATGCCAGTGGGTGCTGTGAGGCATGCCTGCCTCTACTTACTTTTATAGTAAAGCTGTCCTGGGAAGTGTTTTTCTTGGCTAGAGTCTATAAAAATTAACTGTAGTTTTCTAAGCAAGAGGAAGTGGGAGAGTGGGCTGGTTACTCTCCTAATTGCCTGGGAGAAATTCCTAGGCAAAGAATTCTATGTCCAGTTTTAGTGAGAGTGACCAGGCTCCTGGGCACTTTCATATGTCAGAAACTAATCCTAGCACAGTTTATACATACTCAAGGACTGTCACAAAGAGTACTACAGGCTAATTCATCCCAGCAATTTCTCTATAAAAGAGGCTGCTGTGATACCTTCAGAACATCCAGTCACATCTGTGCTGCATATTGCAGGGATGACATCAGGCACAAGCCAATAATTCTAGACACACCCTTTGAAAAAAACTTATCTATAATATCCCTCAATCTAGTATAGCAGCACAACATTTATTAAATCTGATTATTACTGTCACAGGAACCAGCAAGATCATAGGCTATTTGAAGCTATGTGTTTTCCCACCCACTGTCCGCTGGAGAGGACCAGATGGAAACCACATTTCTTCCTGAAGATGGAAACTGCACCACCTTCTGGGCTAATCTATGTTAGACCATCATCATCCAGTGGGAGCACATGTGCCTGTGTTTTGTCAGGGTCATCTGATTACACAGCTTTACACTCCTTGTTCTATAGCATCAGAGCTTCAGATGGTGACTCAGTGGCCCACTGGGACATGATCTGGTTAACAGTCTACTCTGGGGTCAGCAACATGCAGCTTCACCACAAGTCCCTTCTTTACCGCCAGTTATGTGTTAACTGCTCTGCAAACAACAAAAGCAGGTAAAAAAAGCCTTGGATCCAGATATACACAGACACAGCTTCTTGTTCTCATTTGAAATGGAAAATTTAAGCACAGATGTTTAGATATACTCTCCTCTAGCAGCTTCTTGCCTGCTGCTCACTTTCACAAGAGCCTTTTATAATTTAAAACATGCTTGAGGCTTCTGATTACTCAGGAGTGCTTTCCATTACAGCTGTTCTGAAGCTCTGTCTCTCTGAATGTCCACAGCAACCCCATATGGGCTGTGGTTCATAACCCTCCTGGTCTTCTTTGTTACAGGCTTTTCTTCCCAGTCTGACTATGTTCATTGCAGAAATGGTCTTTCACTTTCCGAAATGCACCGTAATATAGTACAAGATGAACAATTTGCCCTGAGATCCCAAACTAAGCCCCTGAAGCATGATTTCAAAGTGCTTTCCAGCCCAGGCAGACACGTCTCAATGTCAAAATGCTCAGCACAATATGTTCATGTTCTTTTGACAATAAGTAATAAAGAACAAAATTTAGGTGGAATTGTTTTAGATTTGTCAACAAAGAAAATAAAATATTTAACAAAACAAAAAAATGTGTCTGCTGTAAACTTCCTGTAAATTACAAGAATTGTAAATAAAAAGAAAAAACAACCTCAAACACTCTAATTCTTATTAGATTCAAGTGAAAATATTTATGTGATTTGGGTATAATTAGTATCCCCCAGTGCCTATAGTAGACACATTCATGGGGACAGATTTATTTAGATGTTTTCAGTAAGATTATATAGATACAGAAGCCAATTTAAGAAATCCTAAACCTGACGAGGTTAGGAAGGGTTTCCTATATATTGTTCTTATTTTTTCCTTTAAGTTCACACTATCAACCTCTGCTGTGGACAGACTAAAAGTCTAGATTGACTTTTGATTTGAAGCTGAACACCACTTCTCCTACTTCTCCGTGCATCCCCTGCTCTTGCTGCTCCTCAGTGCTTAGGAGATACACCAGCTCCATCCCTGTCTCACAGACACAGACCAGCTTACATGGGAGAATATCAAAGTAGTTTGAAAAACAAGTCTGCAGGAGATGGCCAGGAACCATCTCCAGTTTTCAACACCATGACAGAGGAGTGACAAACTTTCAATTGCAGAATATGAAATCTGCCCTTATGACCAGCCATATCTGAAGTAAAACAAGATTAAGGTGCAGCTAAATTTTTATTTCATTCCAGCAGCTCTGGGGAAAAGTATTCTGCTTGGATGGAAACATAATGTGTGAGAGCATGGATCAGTAAAATGAACTGGGTGAGTAAGGGAGCAGGGAGAAGATAACACTTGGGAAGGGGAGTGGAAAAAACCCACAGAGTTTTCATAACTGTAGATACTTTTTTTGGTGCTAAAGTGGTGCTAAAGTTGGGAGCACCATTTCCCTGGGTTTCTCATTTTATTGTGGTGTGACATAGATGAAGTTGATGCAGAACACATCTCAGCTAGCACCAACAATTGGGCAATGCTCTGAACTTACAGGTCACATGAAAAGACCTGCAATTAGGGACCTTCTTCCTTGTCATCAAGACCTCTGAATCTTCCAGGAGGATAACAAATATGTATAGGACAGAGCCAGGCACTACTTGTGTACTTAGCATAGAATAAAAGTGCATCCTACTGGGCAAGCACAAAGATTCTAGGAAAGCAAAATAATTGTGTTTTTTAAAAGCATGAAAGTCAAATCACAAATCCTTATTTTGGGGCGGAAGAGTTAGTAAGAATGATCAGAGGAGAAATACTTCTTCCTTTTAGCTAAGATAGGAACAGTGCTGTAGAAAGGTGATTTTGATGATCAGCAAAGGCACAAGTGGAGATGCAGCTGTAGTGGTAAAAGTGCTTTTTCTAGAAGAATTTATTTTATTCAGCCAAAATGGTATCAAAGAAAAGAATCAGTCTAACATGTTCTTTTGCTTTTATGAAGCAATTTCACAGTAAGAGGGATTACTAGCATGGATAGACCAACCAGCTTTTTTTTTTTCATCAGGCACTCAGTTGTAGATGTAACACAGATTTCACTTCAGCTGCAAAGCATTTACAGTTTGCTCTTAATCAGATTTTCCCTCCAAAGAAAGGAGGGAAGTAACAGACGAAAGTTCATGAACTCAAATCAGTGGTGCAAATCTTTTAGTTCAAATCATTTGAACTTTGCTGAACTTCCAGATCTGAAGTGTAATGTATGATTTATAGTGCTGGTGAGTGCAGCCATGACACCGACACAGACCAGAGCCAGATGTCTTAAGCATTAGCATCAGTGGTTGCAATCACATTCAGCCTGTGGCTGCACACAAAGCACTGTTTTAGGAACTGTGATAAATAAACCTTTCCTTTACCGTTTTACTTTTAAGATAATTTACTGTCTATTCTCGATGACATTTTCCCATTCTGATGATTAGATGCATATTGGTCAAATCCCAAGGGACAGAGATCATTGCCTTGGATATGGAAAAGAAATTCAAAGATTAATGATTTCATAGCTGTCATTTGCTTGTAGCATGATAAATTATTTCAGTGGAATTCTGTGTCAGTCTTCTGCTGCAATACATGGAAGTTAAATTATGTGGTGGAAACCAGTCCTTCTCATTGCCCATCAAGGTGGAAACAAAGAAAATTGTTCAAGTGATCTTTGGAAGCAGCATCGGTAACTACCCTTCTCAGGACAAGCATTACAAGGGGGTGCTATGGCATGTTATCTTTAGCATTTGAAGTAAACTGCAATGCAATTCAAGTGGCAGCTTGTGCTGGTGATTAAGCTTGTAACAAAGCAGAAAACTGCTTGTGCTCCTCCAGGCAGATTCACGGCAAGACACAGCTCTGCCCCGGCAGGCGCTGCAGTTGCTCTCTTTTGAAAATATTTACTGAGACCTTTCGTCTACAAAATGGATGGAGGTCTACAGCAAAGAGGAGAGGTCAGATACAGCGCACTAATGCTCAGCCCTTGGTGACGCAGCCCAAGCAAAAGTAATCTCAGAAGGAGAAATTACTTTAATAGAAAAGCAACTGACACGAGTAAAAATCACGGATATGACTAAGTACCCAGGATGTAATAAAATACCATACCCATTACAAAGTTATTCACTGATAGCCTACCACAATAATAACAAAGTAATGCTACACAGCAAGCTAAATGATCAAATCAATTTATAAAACTTTACTCTCTGCTTTTGTATTGGTTTGCCATATAGAAGATACAGAAGAAATATACTGATGTTTTACCAGACGGAAGATACTCAAGGAACATGCAGAGCATTGAGGAAAGCTGTACACACAATTTGCTGCCAATGACAGATGATGTGCATTGTCAGGGTCAAATGTCACAAAACTGAAAGACATTCACAAGTCTTGCATATGCCTTCTAGAACATGCCAACCCTCCAGATAATGTATTTTTTCCGTATAGTTACGCTATATTTGCTGGAAAATAGTTGCCCAAAGTACATACTTGGATTAATGATTGTAGAGAAAGTCACAAGTAAGACTGAAATTGTCTCACCAAAATATGAGAGGATATTTAAACAAGATAGTATGAGCAATTCTCCATGGCTGGTGCCAAAATTTGGCCTACATTAGTGTAATTGAACCAAGTACTGCAAATACAAAATTTTAGAATGTGGAAATTCTGTTATGACAGTGCTGAATTAATGGAAAATACAATGAAGCAATGTGTAAAATGTATGAGTTTAGAAGTTAATGAAGCTAAAAGCACTGAAAATACACCAAATAGGTAAGAATGTTTCTGACTCAACTTTTGTTGATAGGATTAATATACCCTGCAGAACAACTCCCAAGTGCAAGGCACGAGGTAATCTTTAGCACTAAAACTGACAATAAATCATTTTAGAAACATTCTGCTTGTTCACATGGGAGACTGTTGCCTGAAAAATCTCAGTTATAAAGACTGCCTGTTTGCAAATTAATACAGAACAGGTGGAAATAATGACTCAGTCAGTGGATAGGTATTCTATGGATTTTAGTTTAACAGGAAGCTCTGGAAATAGGTGGCCACAGTTAGCTTTGCAGTTAGCATAAGTAACAAGGGCTGCACCAGTCTGGATGAGACTGTTCTTGTCTACACTACATCTTGTCTTCATCACCTGTTTATGCTACACAAAAACCTGACACTAAATGTTAAATAAACAAATATTTTTTTTAAAAAAATTATCCATTTCATGCTCAGCAACATTTATGAATTGAGATAATTTTTTTCTCTGAAGAAAATTCTTTGGCTGCACCAACAAGGCAGATAAACAAAAACCTGAAGCCAGGATCTATTTAATTTAAACCATCAAGGAAACAAAATATTCGGAGAAAAAGGGAGGAAAAGAGTTTTTCTCCTGGGAGTAGTGAAATAGTGAACAGTTTATTATTAAATGTGGATGCACCTTCACGCAGCTGGAGATCCTGCCTGGTGTCCTGACGCAGAGCCACATGTCATGGACACCCTGAAGCACCAAGTCATTGCCAAAAAGTGGGAGCAGCCATTGAGGGCCCAGAAATCCAGGCATAGCAGAGAAGTTGGGCTACACTTCAGTGCAGTTACAAAATTGAACAGGGGGCATGTTAGTATGTCACTTGCAGAAAATAAAAGGATATTTCCCTGCACAGTTTCATTTCCTGCACCCCCAAGTTCCACACAGAGACTGTTTGGGGTTTTTTAAAATAATAATCTCTTAAATAAAAATAAATGTAATTTTTCCCCCTGTATTTTGTCAATTTTCAGCACTCAAGGCACTTGAGGATATCTTAAGACCACCGGCAATAAAACTACACTTCTCTTTCCATGCTCACTCTTTCAGTTGTGCCAGAACCACTTGGGGATTCCACAGAGGATCTTCACGTCATGTCTTGGAACCAACTGTCCAGATTGACACCCTGAGCCATTTTCAGACCAGTCACACATAGTAGGACTATAAGGCAAGGTTTTGAGAACAAGTGATTAGGTCATTATCCTTGCAGTCTACCTACTCAAATAAAGGAAGTAACAAGAAAGGTGAATCCCAGCAGAAGTGTGCAACTCTTCCCACTCAGAGAGAATTCAAGTGTGAAATTGAACTCATGGCTCTGGCCTGTCCTGAGCAAGCAAGACTGCCTAGGTGTGCACATGGCAGTCACAGCTGGTTTGGGGGATTTCTCCAGACAGTGACACTGAGGCATCTGAGATCTGCCAGCTTGTGAGACAGAAGGAGGTTAATCTGGCTACAAGCTTCCAGTAATGGAAGCAGGCACACCTGCAGTGCCCTGCTACCTACTGTGTCCGCCAGGAGTTTTGCTGCTGCTGGAGATTCTTGAGCAGATAATTACTAGAGTTTTAATTAAACAGGTGTCTGCCTGTTCCAACTGAACACAGGAGACACTGTTTGTCCAAAGTAGCTCATCTAGGATGTTTTCAAGCATTGATACGCTTGCTAAAATGGCAGACACTCAACATGCCTGCAGGCTTTTGTTCTTTCAATATTCCAATTTAATAAATAAATTGGCTTAGAAAAGTCATTTGGAAGGAGAGAAGGGAATAGAGAGCAAGGATGACTTTTGTCTCATCCAAAAAAAAAAAGAAAAAAAAAATCCATGTCAATAAAATCAGCTGACCATTTGGTTTGGCTTTCAACTTCAGAAATAATTTGCACACATATTTATAGATGGAGAACCAGGCAGATTTCTCATGCACTTCAGTTGGAACCTATTCCTTTAACCATTTCCTTTTTGCAACAAAAACTACAACGTAAAGATTCTTTTATTTACCTAGGAAACAAAATGAATAAGGCGTGCACATGAAGTCATAACAAAAATGCAGCCTGATCTTTATAAACAAACAAATTTTAAAGAAAACCACCAGTAATCCTTAGCTCCTTCATGCAGCTGTCTTTACCTCTTGCTGTCACCCCACTTAGTGCAGAAAAGCCATCAAGCACCACACTGAGCATGACAAGGAGCACCACCGCATCAAAACAGCTGGAAGCTGATTTTCCAGGATTGAATTTGCACGTAGAAATGCTCTCTTCAGCAACCTAAAAGCAGAATCTTGAAATCCAGGTCAAGTTTCATAAAGAGGTAGGCCCTTGTAAGAATCTATGGTATTGT